>JAGSMW010000006.1:600000-947500 GCA_029286795.1 Byasa hedistus | reverse complement strand
ATGAATAGCGGTCCGTTTTATACATAAAAAATAAGTTCGTTTTATTAAATGTTCAACATTACAGAAGCTGTGTTATCACCGGCCGTGTCGGTCGTAACGAACGTGAGACGTCGGAGAACATCAAAAAGTGATATGGATACGTCAACAAGTAAATCTGGAGAAAACAGAAGCAAAGCCAAATCTCCTCGAACTTCTCACGTGAATTTACAAAACACTACAAAAGCTACGCTGTGGATTGAATCGAGGAAGACCAGTCCGAGGAAGAGTGTAAAGGAGAGCCCGTCCCGGGTCAATGTGTCGCCGCAGCGGGCTTCATCCGCGAAGAAGAGCACTCCCTTGCGGTTAACTGTGCTGAAGAAAGCACAGAGCGCGCACAAAATGAGGGTAACCAAAATCGAAGCGCCCTCTAGAATAGGTATGCGTGACTGGTTATTTTAAAAAAAAAAATTTATTAATGTTAATCCCCCCAGCACCTAATAACCGCTAAACATTAGTGTGCAAACGTTACTGTGTTCCGATTTAAAGTGTGCTGTACCTATTGTTATTACTGGGGTAGGTAATGATTTAACATCTTGAGTCTTAAGGTGACAGGCACAATGTGGGGCAGTGTTGGCATCATTGTTTCGTTGAAAAGAAAAAACTGAATAATTTATCAAAAGAAAATAGTTGACCTTCTTATAATTATTAATATTCTACATATAAAAGTTATTCCAAAAAAATAAATGTTATGTATAAATTAGCTGTGATAGACCAGTTTGTCAGGGAGGTCGTATGTGTTAAATATCTTGCAGAGACGCGAGAACGATCCCATCCGAGTTTAAGCTTTCAGTGAAGGAAAACTTAGTGGGGAACACGACATGTTCCAAGAATAACAGTTTCAAGGAAATGTGGCGTCCACCACCTCATACATGAGTGGCATGGTAGACTAATGGCCTTGACTCTTCTTTATGTGAGAATTTCCTGAGTTCTAGAAAAATTTGATAGCTGTTAATTTATATTTTTATTTGTTCACACCAGATCATACAAAACAAGCAGCGATAATGCTAATGACGGGTCACACCCCCCGCAAAAGGACGAGCCCCAAGCAAGCTGGTGTGAGGGCGCCTAGCTTCGTGGTAAAGAAACGAAGCCCTGTGAAGAGTCCACGTAAATCCGGTAGACAGGCTAAAAACGTTTCCACTAATAGTGTCACAAACAGAGCTAGTTCTGCTTCTGCTTATAATTCGCGTAACACCACCAAGAATTCCCTTATTATATCAGTAAGTTTTAATTTTGGTTACCTGTAATGAACTGTCAACGGATAACATGCAGTATGATGTGAAAAGGACGAACACTTCACCATTTACGACCTCATTGTCCCTTAATACTGAAATTGTGGTCAAGTGGTTTATGTGATTTCCATAAGATATGAATATTGGTAATAATGGTATTCTCAAAGTACAGGTTATAATAACGGACAAAGAACCAATGACCAAGTAAAGGACAGGTTTTCCCGAGACCTACTAATCTACCGTTTAACGAATGCCAATCATAGTAACTTTACTGGTTGTAGATCTATGTTGACTAACACCGTCAATAGCACCTGCTGTACTACCACTGTAGCAATTTGGCAATTGAGCAGTAGCTTGCCAGCTTAAAAAGGCACTTACTACTGTATGCTATTGTAATTGTTTTCTGATTTTATGGGCATTGTATCTAGTGAAATCACTGCAGTAATGAGACTTAACATCTTACTTCTTAATGTGAGCACAATGACATATAGTTGTACAAAATCCTATCTAGCGCCACGTTATTACTGGCAGACCTTTAACTTTCCAGCATATGAATATCTTGCTTATCAAAAGAAAAAAAATACCATTCTTTCCATTTTATGTCATAGTTACAATGTGGTGCCACTAACACACTAGGTTAGTCAATATTTTGAGTAAGCATATGACATCACAAGTTGACACATTACTGCCAAATATATTGATTTATAACCTACAAAAAATGGCTTTTATTATAATTAAGTGATACTGAATAAAATACTATTCTAATGTTATTTTTGTTTTTAGGTTGAAGACTCTGTCATTAGTCAGGTATCATCGACGCTTGAAAGTGACGTGTCTGCATCTACGTCCAGTCACTCGTCGTTGGTGAGCAACCCGAAGAAATCATCACTAAGGGATCCAGATGCCAAAAGAAACCCAAAGAAAACTGATTCCATTAAGTTTGATCTCAGCAATCTCGAGAACCGAGCTTCTGATTCGATCGATGTTCTAACAGTTACTGATTCCACACAAAGTAATCATGACTCTGAGTCATCGGAGGAGGAGATCAGTTTACACTATTCGGATAGTTCTCCCGCAAAATCTCCATCGCCTAGAAAACCCATTAACTCGCGAAGCAGTAAAATATTGGAAAAGACGTTGGGAACGACGATCACCAAGAACACTGAAGGTGAACAGCAGGTGTTAACATCTGAGTCACCGCGATCAAAAAAGTCGGTACGGGGAAGCATAATGCTGCAAAAAGTTCTGCAAAGCCCAAACAATACTACAGTTGACTCGCATGAAGCTACAACGTCTGATCAGAGTTGGAGTACGCAGACAGCTTCTGGAAAGAAAAGTGAAACTTTACCCTTGCGGTCGTTGGATAAGAATAATATGGAGTCCTATTCCATTGTAGACTTAGTATCGAATGACTCGAGCGAATCCGTCTACAACTCTGTATCTGATATGAGTATGTTGCAGTTCAATACTCCATTGACAAGCTCTGCGAGAAACACGAGGTCGTCAAGAGCAGAGAGTTTGTTGGCTTCAAGCACCCCACTAAAGTGTAATGTTATAACAGAAGCCACAAGGTCACAGAGTCTTATTCAACATCGCTGCTACGACACTACTCTTGATAGTGCCTCTATAACGAACAATTTAATTAGACGCTCAAAATCTTTGTCTACACCTGTAAATGTTCTAGATAATGAAACATTTGTTATAAACAGTGAACCAAATGAGTCTCCATCACAGTTGAATACAAAAAGTGGTTCTAGAGCTGCAGTCAGTACTAGAATGTCTTTACCAGCTCCAAAAAATAATGATACCTTAGTTTCTGTGAAAGGAAGAAAAACTAAATCTATATCTACTTCAGTAAATGTCACTGGAACAATAAAGAGTACCAGAAAATCTAAAGCTTTAAATAGCACAGATCTGACTAATACCGATAAGACTACAAGATCAGAGGGATCTTGCACAGAGGGAAGCCCTCTGCAAACTGGTATGTCAACTCCTGAAAATCATAATAGTCCTGAAGAGCTTGGAACTCCAATGCTCAGAATACAAAGTCTCTTGGATGGCACGGCAAATTTAACAATGCCGCGACAATCAAAGAAAGGCGTAGCAAGGATACCGTTAGCGAGAAAAACCATTAGTGGTCGGTGGACGACTCCAAGAAAACGTGGTGTCGTTATCTCCAAATCATTTACACATGTCCCCAGAGCCTCTTTAAGACGATCTCTAAAACCATCTAATATTTCTCCCAAACATGACGGTACAATAGATTTATATCAGGATGATGGAGACTCAACTCCGAAGAGTACTGTGAAACTAATTCAAGAAGGAGTGAAGAATAAACATTCAACAGCTAAGCAACCAAAGTCGAAAAGATCGATTATCGACAATCTAAACGAATCGGATATTGTTAAACAGCTTTTTAACAGCCCGGTGAAACGCAAACTGTCGCAGAGCATGATCGAATTTTCTAGGAAGCAGCTTTTGGATGACGAGGTGACAGCTCCCAAAAAGCCTGCTTTGAACAACATTGCATCAGCAGAGAGGCCAGATGATTCATTAATGGAACAAACGCACGCGTTCACACCAGAAGTTTTCGTCAGCCCCTTAAGCACACCGAGTAACAGCCCCAATTTTATCGGATTGAAGCGTCTATTTGAAAAGGGTACACCCGAAAATGATCTTCGCGATGTCAGAGGAGTTGGGAAATTAATGAGAACGCCAAGGAACAGAAAATACGTTAAAAACGACTTGAGTGATGTGGCTGGAGTGAAGTTATTATTTGCAAGATCACCCAGAAACCGTTTGAGTGACGTACAGGTAAAAGACTTATTCGCGAAATCGCCAGAAAACGATTTGAGAAGAGATACGGGAGTCAGGACACTGTACCGTTCTCAAAGGAACAATAGATCACCCAAGAACGATCTCGGAGACGTCGCCGGGGTTAGCCATTTGTTTAAGAACAATAGTCCCAGTAACAAATTGCGGAACGTATCTAATGTTAATACAACTATGAGAGCTCAATCACCAAAGAACCACCTGAGCGACCTCGAAGTAGTACGGAATATATTTCGCCGAGAGAGAGATGTAGGCCTTAACAATATAAGTGGAATCGAAGAACTGTTTAGCGAGTCGCAGCAGGCATTCAGTCTGATAGACACAAATGCGAAGAGTTCATTTGACTTACTTATCGGTAAGCCGGCGGTTAAAGTTTATCCGAAAGCTAAAAGTTTAACCGATACATCTGGACAAAAAACAAAAGGGTGCCAGGGGCAATCTTTATACAAGTCATTTAGTTTCATTAATGACAATGCAGAAAACTGGTTAGAAAATGAACTCAGGAAACGTGTGTATACTGCTGATTGCAATATAGTATGCCTTAATAATGTTGAAAATAACTCGGCATCAACATCAAACTCTAATGGAAGCCTTAACAAAAATAGAAAATCCATTATAATAAATAAATCACAACTGATTACTCCAACAAAGGGCAACGCATGCAACGAATATCCCCAAAGTGGTTCAGAGCAATCAAAAACGTCATTCAGAAACGTAGTGCCTAAAACTAACACTTCAGTTAAAAAATCTACAACAAGCAATGAAGTAACGCTTACCAAAAGTTTAAATAAATCTAAAAATAAAATTAACTTGTCCCGAGAGCTTCTTAAACTGGCCACAGATACGATAGAGGGCAACACACCGGTCCTCTCAAGATCTAGAATAAGAAATAGTTCATTAAACAAAGCTACGGAACTAAAGAAGTCCACTTCGGAGATATACGGAGCACACACTTTGCCAATTAAAAAGAGGTCTCTCGTCGACACATCCAAAAGAAGTAGTGAGAAGAACACGTTGCCGATAAAGAAGAGAATGTTGGTGCACTCTACGCCGGTCAAGGCCAGATTGAATGCAACCGCCAGCACCCTAAACGCAACTGAAATCGGCTGCGTGTCTCCTATAGCGGCGACAAACGAAACTGATGATGTCAATACCATCCAAAATGCAGACAGCATAAAATTCCTTCCAAAACGGTAAGTTTAAAATTCCGATTGAAATAAAAACTGAAGCAGATCACCATATGGGTTTTAAAGACCAGTAAGCTCTCGTATCCATGCCCACCTACCAGAAACAAAATACGAGATTTGCTCCCAAAAAAAAAAACTTGCTGAAGTTTATTTAGTTAGCGCAGCTCCTATTTCTGCCTCCAAACTGTAGTATATAACCATTACTGTGTGTACACCCTTCGTTTTCTATGTATCATCCTAACTAGCACCGTGTCTCACCCAATGATAAATACTATATATTTGATAAAATTGAAAAGTAATCATTGTTATATTATTTTCAGCCAAGATTTATCAAGAGAAAGTTTAAAAGTAAAACCAGTGCGATCGAGAAAAACTAAACCACATTCTAAAGATGTTCAAATTGAATCTAAGTCAATTCAATTATCTCCGAGAAACAAAGAAACTGTTACATTTAGTCCTATTCAAACAAGAAGAACAATAAATCACAATATTAAATCAAGTATTGAACCATTAAATGTAAAGAAACGCAAGAAGTCGCTGGTAATTACTAAAAAATCTCCAGGTTATAATCCAAGTTTAAACGACTCTGGTGTTACGGTTAAGATCAATCCTACTACGAAAGTATTGAGAAGAAAAAAAATTACTCTCGAAGTCCCTGCTGAAAATGCAGAGAGTAAAACTAAAAAAACAAGGCGCCAAAATGTACAAGGTCAACAACCTGAAGAAAAGGAACAAACGATTGCTTTAACTTCGAACCAACAGTCAATAGAAACAAGGTCTACAAGGAGACAAAGAGTTGCTGTAATTCAAACATCAAATAAAGTGTCTAGAGCGAAAGCAACCAATGTCACCAAACTTTTCCCTGAACCAAAGCCGAAAATCACTAAAAATGGTAAAACTAATGCTTTGGAAAGTCCATCAGAAGTAAAGTTGCGGACGATGAGCAGAACAGTAGCCAAAGCGACCAAATCAAAGAAATTAGAACTTTCTAAACCAAATGCTAAAGGCAAGAAACTAACACAGAGTGACGAAGTCACTGAGGACGTCGAAAGGTTTAAAAGTCTAAGTAAATCTCCACCTAAAATTAAAATAAATGAAAACTTAACAAAAGGAAGAGGGAACAGAACAGAACATAATGAAGAGACGAAAACAAACTCGAGTAGAAGAAAGAGAACTATTGCTCAAGTTGCGCAAGATGTGATCGAAGCGAGCGGATCACGAACACGGTCGACCAGAAGTACAGTCGCTAACAAAATCCAAATGGGTAGAGTGGATGACAATGAAACCAGGCCTCCAAAACCTCTTACTAGTAAAGAAACCCCAAAAACTGCAAGCAGAAGTCGTAAAAGAAAATTGGACGGACAAAAGTCCGCGGAAGAGTTTGCAGCTAAATTGAGAAAATCCAATATTAACGATGACATCCCCAGGAGTAGTCGCAGGAGAAAAGTTGAGGTAGAATCTTTAGAAAGAATCGAGCAAAACACTAGAAATACACGAATGAATAAGAGTAACAAATTGGAAACTGATGAAATGTCGAGCAGAAGTCAATCCACAAGTGGTAACAAAATGGGCAAGAAGATCAATAGTAGAACAATTAAAACTAAGACCGCGCAAAATACGAACACCAAAAATAAAACTACTGTTAGAGAAGAAAGCGTCGAGAGGAAAATAGAAGTTAAAAGAAATACTAGACCAAAGAACGAACAGAAAGATAAGGCGGCTAAAGAAGTACAGAAAACTGTAGCAGAGACTGCAGCAAAAACTTCAAGAGGAAATAAGGTGAGTCCCTAGCCCATACAGAGCATTGCCGACCTTGATTTCTATTGCTAAGTTTGTAGTATGGAAACTGCACTTGATGTTTCAGTTTGCAGGCATTCAGTATAACAAAGGAAGTGGGCGAAGTTTCATGAAGTAGTAGCTCATAAAGATATAAGAATAAGCTTTGGTTGTGAATGTTATCACCACAGTGCTGATGTAGCAGATCATAATTAAGGCATATACTTTTGATAAATTTGGTATATAAGTATAGTAATTTGCAGACGGCGGAATCGGAGAAACCCCAGAAGAGACAACGAAAGAAGAAATCAAACAGCAGTCTCGCCCAGTCTAAAGGTGAGCAGTGTATACAGAGACATGTAAAAAAGTTGAGGTATATAATGATCAATATTATTATAATGAATAATTAATACTGCATCCCAGATGCGCCGGAGTCACCTAAAAGAAGCGCGATCGGCGCGCGGGTGACGCGCGTCACACGCGCACGCGCAGCGCTTGGAGAGATCGATGGTGAGCTTTTCTTTTTTTATATACGGTAAAACAACGGGATGAACACTACCTTGTCTGTAATAATGGCGCTCGTGATTAGCAAGAATATTTATTCATCATTGCATTGCACGTGCCTCTTTAAAATTAAGGATTAATGAGAACGGTAATTGTTTTTTTTTTACATTTGTTTTTATTTGACAATGGAATGAGCTGTACAGGTCGCTTATCTCTAATAGTAATAGTAATACACCGTGTTTTCCCAAAAATAAAGAAAAAAAAACAAAAAAAATTCGTTGGGAATTTGGAACCCCCTCAATTAATTTAGTAACTATAAAGACCACAAACCTAATTAGGCGTTAACGATTATCACTTTGGGGTAGGTAACACCAGCAGAACGTTCCGTTCTCGCACCTCCACTAGACTTATAGCGCGACCCACTGACTTACAAACTGATCCATCACGGCTTCAAAGTCAAAAATATTGTATGTTATACCAACAGGACAAAAGCCGGTAGAGCGCAGTCGGCGCAGGTAGCACGACCCAGGAACCAGCGCTTTCATCCGGTGTGAGGTAATAGTTGTTTTATTACCCACCAGACCCTAAAGTGGGGTGTCATAATTTTAACATGTAAAAAGTTTGATCTTTCTGACCAATATTGAAGTTTCCAAGATTGAATCATCATCAATAGTACCACGCTATGCAGAACTGAAAAATACTGTTAGCTAAACGGGCTGGTTTTAAATAACATAATTTCAAATTTGCATTCGGGATCGAACCAGGGGCTTCCGTGTAACAAAGTGTGCACTGCCACGAAGACTATTAAATTTATATATATATATATATAAATAGTAATTATTTTATTATATTGTTTTCAGAAAGGACCAATGGAGAAAGACAATAAAGTTGGGATGGAGCGAGATCCGCACGTCCCTAACCAAGGACCAGCTACGCGCACGAATTTAGAGACCAAGGGTACATGAAAAAAAAAATAAGTACACACTTAGAGATACAAATTTGCAGTACAAGTAGTTTTAACGTGTATAATGATAAATGGTTTTATTTTTTAAATAGGGACGTAATCTTAGAATACTATTATACATTAATAAGATTCTCATCCGGACTACAGATTTTTTGGCATTTGTAGAAAATTGGGGTATGGGGAGGTTTGAACCTTAAAAAAGTCGCTGTCTTCTTTTCTATCGTCCTCGGCAATTAGTGGAGTACGCATGACATCCGTTCGGAATACGACGGTTTCGAACGACTGGGACAGTCCGTCTCTAGTTTTGGACTAGTAGTAGTAAGAATAAGACTAAGCAAGCCGGAGTGCTGAGGGCCACCGGTGCATTCCGTAGATCACGAAGCCCCTCCTAACGGGCAGGGGATGACCATCGAGGGGTTTTAGTCTAAGAATCCCACAACCGTGACCCCCCCAGAAGCATCTTGAAAAGATTTCCCCCTTTAGAAAAAAATACAGTCTGTTGGGGATTGTAAAGCAATTGTCCTTCTTAACAAACTTACCATCAGGTGAACGTCTTGCTCGTCTCGTCGCACAGCAGTATAAAAAAAAATCATTGTGAAGGCGATGAGGACACCCACCTGTCACATAACTCTTGGGTACCATGTGTTACTCAGTAATTTTCTTTACTGTACACAAACTTTACTACATCAACTCCCCCTGAGATCACTTAACTGAGAACGAAATTCTGTCACCAATATCATCAAGGCAATCATCATCTCAACTGATGAATTCCTAATACGCAAGACCTTGACTGTTTTGTGAAACACATTGCAAGAGACATTTGTCCAACAGGGGGCCACCATCAATAACGTCTATAATCATTGCTTTCTTTATTCTTCTCTTTCTTCCTTTCTGCTTTGTATACTTAATATAAATGCGAGTAAAATTATTATGTAAGGATTTTTAGTTTGGTAGATTATTTTGTTTTGTAATCTCATCATCATCATTTCAACTTTCTTTATCTTCTGGTTTACTTGATTGAAACTTAGTGTTATTTTTTTTTTCGCTTATTTAATTTTAAAGTTTTAAACGTTTGTCGGATCGCCGGAACTTTATTGGACACAGCATGGTGACAAATTACAAAACCGTAACAAAAACATGGCCATAATTTAGGCAACAAAGTTAAAATTTTAGTGTTTTTTTATATAATCAATTGATCACTTAGTTTATATTATTTTGGACAAAAGCCACTTCGATCCCATCTGGTGTTAAATGGTGATATGGTTTATGGTGGTAAAATAGCATAGCCTTAGTGAGCACTGTTTTTTTAAACGGTTTCACTGACGCTGGCAAGTTGCTCCACTCGTTTGCTATTCTCAAGAACGAGGAGGTGAACCTCGTTTGTTCTGAAACTAGGGATGTTTACAAGATATCGATGGTGACTACGGCAAGTCACCATCAATATGTTGGGTCTGGTCAAACGCACAAAACCTCGTATATGTACACAATGTTAAAATATTTTGTACGGTCCACTACATTTACTTTGTGATTTAGTTATTTTTATGTGTAGTGTTTTTTTAATGTAAGGTATTATTATCATCATCATTAATAATTGTGTTACGATGTATTTAAGCGCATTAAAATCTTGAAGTGGTGAAATATTTAAGATGGCGGCCGCCTCCGTGCGCACGCGCCGCCGGTCTTTTGTTGATTAAAATAAACTAATGCAGAACATTGTATTTTTATTTACTTTACTGTTTACTGACATTTAATCTTAATGTCAAACAATGTAAGTAAACAATGACATCCTGGATGGTGAAGTGGGACCTGCCTAGAATACTCTTGCTTATATATCTTGGCATCGCTTTAGAAAAAACCTTGCCATCAACCGTACTCTGCATGATACGAGAATCGAACCAAAGACTTACAAGTCACCTTTGACCATTTGTTACTGAGACAGATTACGAACACAATTTAATGAAATCATTACAAAATTAAAAAGTTTATAAATAAAGATTGTTTATTCTGTTGATAATTTTACACATTACTTATACAATTTCATATAACTTAACATTTTTTTTACACCTAAAAATATCTATAAATACATGTTTTACAGTTGTGTGTGAATACTATTTTATTATTATTGGAATGCAACCATTCGCTGCGATCTTCTCGTCGACGGTCCACTTAGCAGATTGTATCGCATACATTCAGCAGTGGACAGAGATTTTAATTTTTGTTCGGCAATAATAACGAATAGAAAAACGATTGGATATTATAAAGCATCGGTGCGGCGGCTGGCGCGCAGGGGCCCGGCCACGCGGAACACGGTCGGCAGCAGCGACTGCGAACAAAAACAGGAATTCAGTGAAGTACATGCAAGAAATTGTCGGTGACCTGACTAGGTAACAGCGTTACGCCTATTTCTGGCATCAAACAGTAATGTATAAATATTGCTATGATCCTGTTTAAAGTTTGCTGTAACTAATTATGTTTGCTTGCAATCTGACCAGGCGGGTTCAAAAAACTGCCATCCAAGCTTATCAAAAAAGAATGTAGCCCTGGAATCGAAGAAAGTTTTATGTTATAAAGCAATTGGTTAGCTACTGTGTCGAGGAGCTAAGTTACCTGCACGGCTGCGAAGAGCGCGGGCGCGTCCGGCGGCAGGACGGCGTGTAATGTGCGAAGCTCGGCGCCCCCGCCGCCGGCAGCCTCCAGCACGAACCCCTTCACACACTTGAGCACCAGCTCGGCGCGGCGCATGCACCACGCGGCTGTCATCTCCTAAACAAGTTCCACCGGTGTTATTAGTTCTTGTAGTACCGATGATTTTTTTACGTTGTTGAAGCAGGTAAGTGGCTCAACCGCTCATAAAATATGGTGGTAGTTAGTATGATAAACACTCACAACATCCTTTTTTGGTATCTACCAAAATGATATCCATTAACAAAGTCTTAAGTACCAGTAAACTCATTGCGACCAATTCGCATCGAGAAGCGATGGACTCACCTCGGTGATTTCGTGCCTGAGCAGCAGCGGTATGGAGATGGTGGTGACGTCATTGCAGCACGCTGCCTTCAGAATGTTGCGCAGGCCCAGTATTGCGGGGTGGCGCGACGTAATGTCGCCTGCGAACAAACAATAATACATACTGATTGTGAGGTTGATTGAACCCGGCGGATGTACTGCTGGTCGTTTTTTTTATTATGACTTGCCATCATCATTTCAGACTATTGTTGTCCATTGTTGAATATAAGTCTAACTATTCATATTACATTATTTTTGTGTTAAAGGTAACCTAGTGTTTTTCGCATGTAATCTTTAGACCGTTAAACTGAATAGGAATTTGTTCACGATTTCAAGTGATAAACGTTGACCTGAATGAAGTCATCTCATTCGATCAATGTACACTGCGGGGCTAAACAGTTGATTTAATGATAGCGAGAGAGTTGAGCTGACCTGACTTGAGCGAGTCGTCCACCACCAGGTGGAACACGACGTGCGCGTCGAGGTTGCTGTGGCGCGTCACGTATACGTCGCCGGGGCGGAGCGCCCGCCGCGATTTGCCTCCGCCACCAACCGAGCCCCCCGCCTGCTGAGCGCGGTGTTCGTTGCGACGCTGCGCCTGCGCAACACAAATGCACCGATTGAAATATAAGATACAGTTGTGAAGGATTGAACCAATAATATCACCAAGCATACAAAAATCATCACATCTTTATCTACTATTTAATTAGTTATTATACAGACCTCTGTGTAATTAAAATATACAACAAAACGTTACCTGAAAATTTTAAAATAACATAAAACATGTGAAAATGCTTAAAACCTATTTTTAAAAAAGTATATTTTTCTTTCAAATCAGTGGTTAAGTATTGAGAAACATTTTTTCCTGTTTGAAGTTTTTATTATCCCATTGATACAATAGTAGTAAAAAAATACCTATAACAACAAAAATAGAATAAGGCTGTCCACAATTACTAAGTAACGTGGTCCTTGTTCATGTGTAATCAATGAATGCAGTCACTTATGCGTTGATATTTTAGAGAAACATGTTGTCGAGAATGAACCTTGTATAGGAATTCATCCAGCAAGAAGCAATATCAAGTTGGCGGATGTCATATAGAAATCTGTAGTTCTTGTTGCATGTTTACCTTCACCTGAAACTCAAACTATGAGGAACGAACCAAGCATGTTCACATATGAGTTATCGTAGAGTATAAGTTACCGGTTCGTGCAGTGCTTCGGCGATGTGCCGCAGTTGGTGCGCGACGTCCTCGAAGTGGTGGTCGGTGGAAGAAGCGGCCAGAGGCGCGAGCGGGGAACGTTCAGGGTCGCCGTCCGCCAGCACCACCACACCGGTCAGCTCGCCTGAGTACAGCGCGAGAGCGGGCTGCAAACGAGCGGCTGCACCGCTGCGAAAAAGGTAAAGGTTTTTTGTTAACAGTAATACACTTGATTGTATGATTAGTAGCATTTATTATCTAATACACAACTGGTAGTAGATTACTGGCCAAAAAATGTATAAGCAGGTAGCTCTGCAACGATTCAGCCTAGTCAATTTAAATATCTCCGTTGTCAAAGCTAGCAGATTCTATATATAAGGTATGTAGGGTTTCTCACTTGTCATGGTGATTCACAGCGCAGAGGTCTAACATGTCAGCCGCCACGAGACGGATGTTGTGCGTCTGCTTCAGCTGGCTGCCCAGATGAATTGTGAAGCTCTCCTCCAGCCGCGGGCGAGGAGCAGCCGGCAGTGCAGGCTCCGAAGGGAATGTTGCCAATGGTGAGTTGCTGTAATAGATTCTTATGATAGCAATAATTTTTTCAATTCGTCGAAGACATTTTCTAATTATAAGCGCTAGTTATAATATACACAGCACATGGAGCTCAGCCACCTTGAAACATAAGATGTCTCTTTACCACAGCAATGATTTTTTTGTGTTATAATTGTACATTTTATTTGAGTTCCATTTCACATTCCTTATTAACTTAAATATTGGATTTTTGGTATATTTATTGTCTTAGCATGTACACCAATCTTGTTGTACTGTCACCGATATTGTATAAATCAATAAAGTATTTACCTGGGTGTGGGAAGTTCTGTTTCTCCTTGATACTGCTCAAGTGTGGTCATCAGCCAGGCACGATGTGTTGCTCTCTGTGTGTGCTTCAACGCGTCCAGCTGTGAATCCCACCGCCCCGCCGCCAAGCTCTGCTCCTCAAATTGTTTTACCGCTACAGCGTTAATATCTTCTTCTGTTGTTCCCATGTTGAGAAGTCGCATCTTCTCTTCCATTTCTTCAGTTTGTCTGAATTAGATTATCAAATTTATAAGCCGCCTTACTTTATGTTATTGCTGCAAGTGTTTTTTTTCTATATTCATATAATATTTTAGTTAGTCTTTCACCAAATTTCTACATGATATTAAATGGTGATGAAGTCTGTGACAGTGACATACACCAGACAATTATTTAGACCATTTAAAGACCTAATTAAAATACCTTCTTACTTGGATTTGCCATCAGAGCAGCAATACATTTAATTTTACATAAAAAAGTTATGTACATTTATGTAAAAGGGATAATGAGTTTTATATTTTGTCAATGAAAATGATGGGTCACCTTTGTGTGAGTTTCTGGATATCTTCATCTCTGTTCTTCAGCGTATTCATAACAGTCTTAGCATAGGAATTCTCAACCTGCAGTATAGTGTCTAATGCAGGGGAGTGAACCAATTTGTGGTAAGCTGCAGCAAAAACCTATAATGCACATCAAAAACAGTGTGTATTTCATTAATGCAATTTTAAACTTTTTTTTGTATCTGGTAGTTGGTGGTAGAGCTTTTTTAAAATGCACTTTGCTTGCTATCACTCTCATATTGTTAATTTAGTGCCATAACAAAAGTGCTGTATTGACTTTTTTAACACATGATAAATAAATTTTTTTCAGTCCCGTAATACTGTAAAAATTAATAATGTGATTTGAGATATTCCCAATTATAGTTTTATTAAGTTAGTTACTGGTATATTTTATTATGTAATTTTGAATTGTTTCATGAAATTTTAAATTATAAAAGTGTAGTGTATACCTCCTCATCAGATGTGCCTTTCTGTTCTGCAAACTCTACCACATTCTCTTTAAATAATTTCTCCCAGTTTTTAACAATGCCCTCTACATTAATCTCACTGTTTTTTAATTGATTAAGAAGTTTCTCGTCTCGCTGGTTGTGGAAATCCTTTGTCTCTTCAGATATGAAGTGAGCTAGCTTCTCATTTAGTTCTAAAGAAAAAAAATTAATTTGTTTCTGTGAATTTAGATTACTAAAGTACTTAAAAAAGAGTTACTATTCTCTAATAAGAAACTAAATAAAATAAACTCTCCTCATTTGAATGAAGAAATAATTATTTTATAAGTAATAAAATAATACTTGATAAATTCTTTTATTTTTCTTTCAAGATTGCTAAACGTCGGGAAGAATTTTGGAAATCATTTCTTAACAAAATAATTGATTGCTTAGCTTATTAGATTATAATTTACCATCTTCCAGGTACACCGGGATATGAAACATGTTAATAACGCGCTGAACCAATTCACGGGTTGACCCATCATAGGGGATCTCGACAGGTACTTCCAGTTTGAACAGTATTTCCTTATTGGTACAAGTTGGGAAGGAATATTTAAAGGTTTTCGTAACATTCTGTTTTGTTTCTGCCGTCATTATCACACAAACACCTACCGACAGATTGTCAACAAACATGACATTGACAGTAGGGATGGGCTTATTTACTCGACCAAGTCCTAAAATTGGGTATTTATTTTTAAGTACGCATCTCTTCATACGTTAAGGTACTCGTGCAAAAACTTAAGTATTTAATACCTTAAAGTACATTCGTAGAAATTTTACTTATGTTATTAATTTCGTACATTTTACTATATAAATACTCATTGCTGTTCACATACCGTGTAATGTACGCCAAATGAGTTAAATCTGTATAATATTTCAAACAAAACAAAGATAATCAAAATAACGGGACATATTTTCGTTTTATGCGGTTAATTATCCTCTTTATACCATTTAAATGAGATTTTAATTTACAGTTTAGTACTAGTTTCTAGACCTGGTACTCAAAAACTTTATAATTTTGGGGGCTGGTGTCGATTATAAAGAAGTACAGCTCATGCCTAATGGACAGTGATTTGTTGTATTATGCTCCGTAACACGCAAATATTAAGTAATAATTTAACTAGGTAATGAAATATTTTTAACTAATTTTAAAAGCTGTTAGAGCCCCGCAGGCGTCTTGCAATTGCGTATATACTTCTGCCACATTTACAAGACATCGTTTACTGGTCGTATGTCCTTGGTGACAGAGATCGTATAGGTAGGTAATACTACAGCGCCTATCTCTACCTCCAAACTAAAATTAAATATTGATTGTAGGCAATACTAGTAAGTAATATTATTCATTATTAAATAGCCTTTAAATAATATCAAAACTTTTATTGGTGTTGTACTTGAATGTGTTTATTTGTTATATAATCTAATGTACACTTAAATAATTACGTGACAATTATATACCTTAATGTATTATATAGTGGTAGGTTTTTTAAGAAAATTTCTTTGATCTTATAATTTTTCGCTTTGTGATAGTGTCAAGGTTCGGTTAATTTAACTTTAAAGTTATAGTTCTCTCTTGTACAGGTAGGTCAACTGTAGTTGTTTACCTGTTTTATGAATATTTTTAATCCCACCCCCCTTAAATTACGGGGACATTATGACACCACGTTGGTATAGTAGTACTATATTTTCATTATATATAAATAAAAAAATGGAAACAATAAATTACATAAAGATATTAATTTAAAATAAAAACATCTTTCGGTTCGCTTTAAATTTAATCCGTTCTGTCGGAACCGAGTGGACCGGGTGTGACTGCTTGCACCTCATTGGCCGGGTGTTTTGTCCGCGATGGAATTGTCTACGCGGCCTCGCCGCCCTCCTCTTCCTCAGCGCTGGCGGTCAGCATGGTGATGAGTTTCTGGGTGTCGATGAAGCCTTTGTCGTCGATTTCCATCTGGTCGTATGCCTCGTCCACCTCGTCGGCGGAGAACTTGTCGCCCCAGGTCATGAGCGCGTGCCTCAGCCTTTCGGAGTCGATCTTGCCCTCGGCGTCGAAGGTCTTGAAGGCGTTGATGACGACATCGTCTTCGTCAGAGCCGCCGGACATACGGTTAGCGAAGAGGGTGAGGAGCTGGGTGAAGTTGATGGGTCCGGAAGCTTCGCTGACCATGTCTTCCAGCTCCTTTTCGCTGGCCAATCTGCCGAGGGAATCGAAGGTGGCGCGGAGGTCGTTCTTACCGATGATACCGTCCTTGTCGTGATCCATAAGCTGGAAAGCCTGCGGGTAAACAAAAATATTTTTAACACGCGTACGTATTAGTAGACTGGGGTTTATCGGTCTGATAAACATATAGACGTGCAATGTTTACTAAATAAATTGTAACGGAACCGGCCAACGTGATGTGATGATTGCATCAGCGTGACGTAGGCAGAACAGACCATTGTTCAGAATTGAAATACCAGGGACTATTATTATCTTACTATATTTTGACAACGCATTGTAAATTCCCACCACAAAGTAAGTCGGGATGAAAAATGTTGATATCTAACTGAACAAACTTAAATCATGTCCGGAATTTTTTGGGACATGGATACCAAGTCAAGTTAAATGTTTGTTGTAAGCATTATGTAATGTTTACCTCTTTGAACTCGGCGACCTGTTTCTGTGAGAACATAGAGAAGACATTGGAGCCGGTGCGCTTGGCCTTGCGGCTGCCGCGGGAGGACTGGCGGTCACCAGCAGCGGCGGGGGCAGCGGCTGGCGCCTCCTCTGCAGGCGCTTCTTCCTTCGGCGCCTTCTTCTTCTTTACCTTCTTATCCTTATCCGCCTGTTGAAATGTTAAAGTTCAATTAGTACATTTGTTAATTCTAGTAAACCTCACACAACAGTAAGCGGAGATGCATTAAATGATAAGAAATTGCCGTTCACTCTTCTAGAAACCTCCATCATACTAGAACAAAACTAATGACGGTATCAAACAATTCCAAATGTTCTCTTTCTGCATTATGGAGGTAGAAAGCGAAAAGCATCGTTCTGGTGAAATCACTGTCACCTACAAATTTATTTCATTTAACCGTTTAGGTAAAGTTCCATAATACTGGGAGAAGGATGTCCATTCTTTGAAATCATTAATCACCTTTATTTCAATAGAAAAGAAATCGTGTGTTTATTCATTAATAAATAATATATATAACACTATCATTATATTAGTTTTATAAAAACGTTCACATTTGTAAAGTGATAGTTATAATCTTCTATTCTGCGTTGTTCATAACGGCTTCCTTTCCATTTGTAAAAATTGATCAACTATTTATTATCAGAATTCAAAGATGTTTTAGTCATTTAAATTACATACGATAATATTATTTATTTATGCACACAAAAATTTCAGATAGGATATTAAATGTGTAGAGATATAAAGGCACTACTTATTCCAATGTGAAATTTCTTCCAGTAGGCCTTTTGTTGGAAAATTTTATATTAGTGATAGTAAATTCTGTGCATATTACTAAACTACATACTAAAAGTAAAGTAAATATTGTGAAAGTTGTGTAAAGTTTCGGTAATTGGCTTGATAATTGATCCGTGCGGTGATGTTTCGTCGCCCGCGTCCCGTTAAGGCGTTCCCGCCGCCGCCTTTATATTTAGATCACGATCTCGGGCGTCGCGTGCGCCTGTTGCGCAATCAGAATTAGAGAGAGACGGCGAATAGTTACTATCCATTTCTTTATTAAAATTTATTTATTTGTAAAAAGGTTTTATATCTTTTTTTTATGTAGACTATAAATTATTATGATTATCAACCATTTTTTTAGCTTTGCATATTTTTTAATTTTATAGATGTAGTTATGTTATTTTCTAAGAATACTTGTTTGTGTTCTAAAACAAATTTCTGTCATTGTATGTATTTGTGGTTGAGGTAAACTTTTCAATTTTATATTTTATTTCTTATGATCATTACAAATTGGTTTCAATTATTTCGATGATTGATTATAATTTGAAATTTCTTAATGAATGATAATTATTTTATATTGATGCTGTAATTGATTTTTTCAGTCTACTTTTTATGTTGCTGTAATAATTGTGTATTTGATTGTGTGGTTGATAATTTCGTTTTCATCGAAAATGTTTTCGGTTTCATTCGCCACATCGGTCGCGTTCCGTTTATTTATTTGAAAGTGTTTTCACTTATTTAAAGTTTATGAAAAATGTTATTACTGTTTCACGTTCAGTTTTGTTTGGTTTACCGCCAACGTCTTCACTTGTTTCAACTTTAGCTTAACACTTGACACGTCACTTGTTTCACTTGCGTGCACTTGTGTTCACTTTGTTCACTTACCATTTTGTTGTTTGTTGGATCGACGAAAGAGAGACTGTACCGCTCGGCAGTCTCACCCTGACTCCGAGTTCTCGCCGCCACTCCGACGTCCAGAGCGGGCCCCCCCTCTCCCGGTCCTCACCCTCGCCGAGAAGATGTTCTGGCGATTCCATATATAGTTCGGTCAATGCGATAGCCCGGGAACGAATTGGAATCAGAACTGTTTGGTCCGCTTGCCGGGTCGGCCGCCGACAGTGAGTTGGTTGATTTAAAAATAATCAGCTCACCTGACGATGGTCTGTTTTAGTATATCGGAGGATAACGTATATTTGGAATTTTAAGTACGAATGCCGTCATCGGGGAACGTTTCTACTTTAATATTTACTTCATAAAATTTAGTTTATGAATTTAATGTATTCCAGATTAATATGGTTTTAAATATATATCGTTTAGATCTCATAGCAAAGATAAAGAAGATAAAGATGATAATTATCGTTAGAACACTACAATAAATATCGATAAGATTATAATTATTTATGAATAGAGGTTCCGTTCGTTATGAGTTTTTTATTCCAATGATCTATATCATCATACAAACAAAGTAAATGACAGACGAAAAAAGAAATCTGTACTTTCTTGTCTATATTGTTTAGCCGACAAACTGTTATTTGGCCTAATGTCTCAAATAAGGTATGCGAACCTAAAGTTCATATCCACGATTAGATGCTGTAGATCATTCTTGTAAATCTTCACCTTAATGATGCGAAGATGTTTAATGGTGTTATTAAGAGATAAGATGGATTTAATTTACCATTTGATTTTAACAAACAATATCCTAGGACCTTAGTTTGGGGTTCTGTAATTAAAGCAAACGTCCCACGCCCACGCAGTTACCAAGTCGCGTGCTATATATATTTAGTTGACTCACTCTGCGCTAAAATAGTTCATTGTAATCCACACCGGCTGGACCGGCCTTCGATTCCCGGGCCGCGGGAGCATACCGATCTTATTTACTGTATTATAGTAGAATTTAATATCAGCGTCTTTGTAATATGAACGAAGCCCCTTTATCAATCGGCATGCATATATTACTGTCTTCCAGTTTGAAAGACGCCGTAACTATTAAAAATTGGTGGAAACGATATTAGACTTTGTCTTAAAGAGATAGCTACTAGTAAAAGTACCTAGTATTTTAAAGTGGTTGATTTGAGCCTACCTGTAAGGAACTTTTTAAATACATGTATTCTGAATAACTATTGGTTTAAGTTATTAAAATATCTCTGATTTAATAGGTCTTTTTATACTTAATATATCTTTAGGAAGGTAGCAGATTTAAGCCAAGATCACGGACTATTATTGTAGAAGCATTATCTCTTAGTTATACAATCCCTGTTAATGATGTATACAAGTAATTAGGTTTTTTTTTTATTATACTACTATGCAACGAGACGAGCAAGACGTTCACCTGATGGTAAGTGATACGCTTGCCCATGACAACGTGCTGCTAGTTAGGATGGTATACACTGCACCACATTGCGCTCGTCGCCTTGAGACATAAGATGTTAAGTCTCGTTACCCCAGTAATTACACTAGCTACAGCGCCCTTCAAACCGGAACACAGTAATGTTTGCACACTACTATTTGTCGGTTGAAATAGGAGCTGCGGTGGTACCCATCCAGACGGTCTCCGGCAACAGAGACCTACCACGAGTAAAGGTAGCGAAAATTTAGGTAACGAAATAAGTCTGAAAGACCGACGCATGCGTCGTCTTATTATTCGGGCCTCCATTACCGTAAAAGATTAGAATCTGCCGGAGTTGCCTAGGGGCTAATTTTCATGCTTTGAACACAAAGGTCATGAGTTCCATTATCAGTGAAATTTTTCTTTTTTGCTTTTTCCCCTTCCACAGTGCTGGCTTTGACCTGTCATAATTCCTTAACAGGAAGAGCTATAGAATTTTCATTTCGGATCCTCGTCTCCTTATCCTGTAAGAGCATCGCATGTAACTCTTCCGGTTTAAAAGTAACAAGTGTTACAGAGTATTTAAGTCGGCGCATCAGTCTCTTTTACGCTGATGTAATCAGGTGATAGAGACTAAAAGCAATCGTTTACTTTAAATAGGCATACATTATCAGTTACTGTAGTATAGTGAGTAGTAAGCATGAAGTTCGAAGACTAGAGTCGTTTTCGCACAACCATTTAACCGTTAAGTAAAGTATGTGAAAAAAATTAACAGTGTCATCAGAAATTATTGACATGTCTAAAATCAATCTCCTGCAATCCGACTCTTAGAGTAGAATTTTGTAATTTTTCCAGGACTCATTTCGTAGTACAATCTTTCTAATATTATAGGAATCGAAAAAAGAACTTCTTTTTCACAGTCGGTTAAAAATAACTGAATGAAGAGCAAATTATTAAGTAACTGTTATCTATTATCTAACTCTACTTACTCCGTAGTAATTCATAACCAGCGTGTATTTGATTCGTGTTATCTCTCTCTGTTGATAGCCGTCTCGCTCGTTAAGTTACTCGCCTTTCACTTAGTTATGAGACACCGAGTGAAACTCACACACAGCATGCTTGTTAAGTTTACGAGCGCGGTGGAATTTTTGTAAACTTGTAAAACAATGTAATACAACATTAATAGCGAAAATGTGCTTCAAAAATTGTGATTATTTGCCAAAGTTATTAACTGCAGTGATTTTATTGTTTATATGTAAAGGTGAGGAGTTTTTTTAGCGCTGGTCATTCTTGTTTTTAACACAACCTTAGCGCTCGTTTCTCTTGATCATAACAACCTTCGTATGCTAAGATTTCTTATTTGAACCCATAATAACTTCGATGGATTTAAGTTGTGTTACTTAATGATCTATTTATAGATTGTAACAACAATCAAAATTTACAGTTCTGAACAGTTGTCTGGTGAAGAAAAAAAAAGCGCATGTTTTGGTCAAATATTTTAAAAACCCAGGAAACTTCGCTTACAAACTTGTTTTGACATTTTGTCCCAGGTTTTTTTTATAGCTATGTTTAAATGTTTAATAGCTTTCAAATATAAATAAGACGTATATTATATGATTATGTATACTAGAGTTTTGGGATAAGACTGCTTTTTTTACTTTGTTATTGGCGGATATACTATTAAGATAAGTGTTGTTGTTAGCGAATATCTATTCATTTGAGTACTCAAAAGTTCGTACTTTTTATGCATTCTCAGAGTTTATTAATAATAAACAAACTTTTAGTAGCATAGTTGTTACAGTGTAATCCGCGTTGTATGAAACATGTAATATTCTAATTGTATGAAATAAACAGATAAATATTGGTAATGATGGAAATAGTGTTTTGAGAAAAATTTTAGGTTACTATTAAAAGTTAATCCATGCATTAAAATTAAAAATTACCAGTCATATTAATATACAAGATGTGCCAAAAGAAATCACTCTATTGGAAGCCCAAATTGAATCACCAAATTGTGGCGCTCATTTGGCCGATATCATTTTCTCGACTTGACCAATAAAATTCTAGAGGTTCTAATAAACGTAATCAAAAAACAGAATCAAAGTTTTACATTTAGAAAGAAAATGAGAGCCAAACAACATCGGTAGCACTAACAACAGATATAAAACAATATATAAAAGGTAAGTAACTTATTTAGATGTCGAATGAGTTTTGGGTCTTTTGTTTATTTATCAACGAGACGGGTATGATGTTCACATGGTTATAATGCGGTACTAGTTACGATGATATACACTATCCTCAATTTGAGACTTGTATTAAGTAACCTTACCTTAGTAACTTCAATAGCTATAACGTCTTTTAAACTAGGACACAGTAATGTGATCATTAGTATTTGACGGTGGAAATAGAAGCTCCGTCAAGAGACCAGCAGTAAATGTAAACGTATAAGCTGTAATGTATAGTATGAATGTTCGTAAAAGTAATATACAGATATGGAGAAGGCAATGGCAAACCACTCCATTATAACTGCCAAGAGAGTCGTCGTGTGTTTCAATAAAAACATGATGACCACGACCCTCAGTCATGAGGAAATACAACTTAGAAGAAGAATATACAGATACAAATGCGGTATCACCGCAGTGATTATTTCAATCGCCAAATAATTGTGTGCAAACATTACTGTATTCCGGTTTAAAAGGCGCTGTAAGTTAGCGAAATTATTATGTTGGCGAGACTTAACAACTTATGTGTCAAGGCTATAGCGCATTTGTTGTGCAGTGTACACCATCTTAACTAGCACGTTATTATGAGCAAGCATATCATTTACCATCAGGTGAACGTCTCGCTCGTATCGTAGTCTCGTCCAATAAAAAACATATATAATCTTTGTATCTAAATTGGACTCATACTTGAATGATGTTAGGCGGAATGGCTGCTGATTTACAATATTAGGGTCGTAGCTAGCAATGAGTATAAAAGTACCATAAGTACGAAAATACCCTATCACTAATCAAAGTCCACAATAATAAGTCTAAGAACCGTAATAAGGAACGCAATAAAAAAATTTAAAAGCTTGCATACAGTAAATTAAAATAAGTTATGTTATAAAAAAATAAACAAGTTTCTTTTTTATTTATCAGAATCAAATGGACTCGTCCTTCGCGCGTACATATCGCAGCATGGCTTGCACGGTGAGATCGAGTTCTCCAATAAAAACGACACACTCATCAGCATCAGGACCAACTTGAAACCGACCCTGCAATACCCTGACGGAGTCTGGAGGTGGGCAATACACGAATTTCCTGTTGATTATCAAGATCTCTCCGATGAAAGATGTTCTGAAAGTAACTTGGGAAGGAAACTGATAGATTTGACTGAAGAGTTGGACTATTTGATCATACCCGGAAAGGATCACGCTGAGTTCGAGAGTAAAAACAGTTTGACTGGTGTTTTGGGTATGTGGGGCAAGAGTATTTTATTAGAAACAGCCGAAAGGGACAGAGTTGTCTGCGCGTCTATTCTATCAACTGAAAAACTGTACGAGAAATATGCAGAAGCAAGATTTTCATCCCCTATTGCCGGCGGTTTGAATTTCCGATGGTTGTACGCCAGAGACTTCGACGAGTCCGATGCGTTTTTAATTTCTGACCTCTACCACACAAGCGCTGTTCAGGACAAAGTGGACTTCACTCAACACAAATGGAAACTCTTCGTGACTGATATATTTGATTCTGATAAAGGAAATTATGAGGACAACTGTAATGTTCTCCAAACTGTGTTCAATCCAGAGAACAGTGGTGATGGTATGAGTATTGGTGATTTGGATTCTCGGTTAGGTCTCGTGAAGGTGGCCACTGATCCTGTTGTTAAACGAACGAGGATTTTATATAAAGACGATGTGTTTAATCTATTGCGGAGTGATATGGAGGTGACTAAGAGGAGGCTTTACGTTGTTATCTATGATAATGTTCACCCTGATAGTTTTCTCGCATGCGCAAAGCTGAGGTTGAAGCATCCAAAAAATGGAAAGTAAGTAACGTAGTATTTAGTATATTTACTAATTATTCTTTGATTGACCGATTGCCAGTTAAAAACAATTATTTAACTATCATTTTTTAATCCTTTGGGAGATGATGATCTAGAATATTCCACCAGCTATTTTTTTCGATGCATCTATTTTGTCTTGTAATCAAATTTCTTGTTACTTGACTACACGGAATCGAATGTACATCACAAAAGAAAATGGCCGTATGAAATAACTGCCAAGTAAATTATATCCAAACTCGCAAAAAATGTTAACTTTTCATTTGAAATTTTTATGGTTGTAGAAACAGTTTTAGATCCTTAATAATATAAGTGTTTTTCTTAGAGTATTAATCAACATGGACGGCATAAGAGGCACAGTGGACTTTGTCCAGCGATCGCCGTTCGATCCAACCTGGTCGAACTTCCAGCTTGGCGCTGCTGACCAAGAGTACGAGTCCAACTTGCGCTTCGTAGGCTCCATGATGCAGTACAACATCCGGCAGGTGCCTGCGCGTCTGCTGGGCCCTGACCTGGTGGACTCTATGTGCAACACCACTGGGGACCTGTATAATCCTACTGGTATCAGCCTGAATGACTTGCCACCGCCAGGTTAGTGCAATACGACTTCGCTGTTTCATCAAATGTTGAATTTATGTTACTTCTCCATTTTGTTTCTGTTATACGTTTATTTATCTGGCTATGTTAATTTCAAAAAATTAAATATTTTTGTTTCTTCACAATGGGAAAGGTTAGAAGAATATGTATAAATATCTCCGCCTCATGCTTATTTACTTACATTGCGTCTCTGTCTGTTTTATTTTGCAAAAAAATAAATATTTACTACTAGTGTTTAGTATATTATAATGATCATTGTTCATTATAATCGTGTAGATTGGATATCTCATATATCTGCGTGCCAAATGACATCTGTTGTCAAAACATTTAATAACTTAACCATCTGTTTTAGTACCAAAATGGTTGTTGAATTGTTTATTTATAAAACTGTTTTGCGTATGCTTTAATCAAACTAAAACTTTTTTTTTTATTTGAAAATATGAGATCAATTAAAAAAAAACGAAAATATAATTTGGAAAGATTAACGCACAGATACAAATTAATTTTAGATCTATTTTTGCGGTGTATCTAGGTAGCTGTACTGTGCCCGCAACTATTCACATCACACGGCGTGGAAATATCCCGTGAGATGGAACTGTATCGTATTCATCCACAATTAGATTCTGTTCAGCTTCAGCGTGCTAGTAATGTCGGTCAAGCGGCGCCCGTTTCCTGGCTTCTTGGTACTGAGCCAGTTGTTTATCTCGTAACAATGACGAGGTATTTGATGGCCCGAGATGAGCTCCGCAGGAAATCGTCCAACGTCACACCATAGTCTGGACGAGTCGGATGGAATTTGTGTGACGTCAATGCACGTGTACTAATCGACGCTAATAATGAAGTTTTTTTTTTTTTTTTATACTAATATGCGACGAGACGAGCAAGACGTTCACCTGATGGTAAGTGATACGCTTGCCCATGACAACGTGGTGCTACTTAAGATGGTATACACTGCACCACATTGCGCTCGTCGCCTGAGACATAAGGTGTTAAGTCTCGTTACCCCAGTAATTACACTAGCTACAGCGCCGTTCAAACCGGAACACAGTAATATTTGCACACTACTATTTGGCGGTTGAAATAGGAGCTGCGGTGGTACCCACCCAGACGGTCAACAGAGACCTACCACCTGGTAAAAAAACAGTAAGGAAGTAACACAGTTTTAAGTCACCATAATAAAAATTACGCTTTTATTTTTAACGATGAAAAGGATGAAAACTTAGCAATATAATCGTTGTCTATGTTTAAATAGTATCTCTCAAAAGATAGAACGATTTGGATCAATTTTTTTAATGTGACTATATTGTTCTTAGTCTGATCTAATCTCTTCAGATGACTCTTTACTTCTCTTTACTCTGCCAGATGAGGACGACCTGGGAATTTTTTTGTATTTTTAGTGTACATCTTTTTTAATTATAAGTTTTTAGTTTGTATATATTTTAATTAGGATGTAAACAAAATATTGTAATGTAATATTTTTATTTCCGAGATCGATTTATTTCAACTGACCAAAATGAGGTTATTTGTAATTAATTTAAACTATGTTAGCAATTTTTATAAGTAAAAGTATCAATTAAAAAATCTCTTCAGACATATTAAAGTTAGGTAGGTTTTTTTAGATGATAATAATTATTAAAAGCTAAATCTACTTTAAGTTTATAATTTAGTTTCTGATTTGAGTTTTAAATTTAATACATAAAAATTAGTGATTAATTTAACATTTCTATGATAATTTTTTTAAATATGTTTTCGTTAGATGATGATGATGTCTTGTTGTAAACCTTCTCCGTTGCAATCTCTGTCGCAAACAGTTATACAAAAATAACACTTCTAAAATATATATAATAATGTACTTTTCCGATTTTACTAATCTATATGAAATGAACTAAAAGTAAATCGCGAGATAATATTGCAGCAGTATATTTAGAGCCGTTTTTAACTCTAATTTAACACGGAAACTCCAATTTAGATTCTGAATTCGCATGTGATGGAAATAGCATAATGATTTAGTTTTATCGAATTTGCTTGATTAGCAAAGCAAAGCTCGAGTTCCGCTATATGGGGGACATAATGACTACCAATCACTTAACTTGGTATATTATTTAGGTGATGTCTTTTATATAGATGAACATTACAGGCATGGGTACTATGGATCAGTATCCTGTTGGAGCGCTGCTGGGCAAGTACAAAGACCGTACTGAGTATTTGAATCATCGCTACCTGCTGCCTGGTCTGGCCAACGAGTTAAGCGGCGCCTACTGGGACGTTTACCTACCTCTGTACGGGCGTCACAGCGTTATGCACAGACCTCTGGTGTTAGAAAGGTAAGATATATGATACTTAGATTATACCAGGAGCAGAAGAACCTAAAGGTCAGAAACTTTTGAGCAGGTCTCTTGTGAAGATATTTGCTCTCTATAAGGATCGATAAGTATCACCAACTCTCTATAAGTATCACCAACGTGGAGCAACTGTTCCGGGTGGCACAAAATAGGCAGAAATTCGCAGAACTGACGGCCAACCTCCAGTAATGGAGAGGCACTTTAAGAAGAAGAAGATAAGGATCAAAACAGCGACTACCTTAAAACATTGCACCGTTACTTACACATATTAATTCCAGGCAATGACTTTATTGCAGGAGAACACCAAAGAGTGAGATCTGCGGTACGATTCTCCCGTACGAGGACTCCACTGAGTACCAGATGCCGATGACTTCAGCTCAAGTGATTTTCCGGTACCCATTAGTAGGGCGTGTCATCTTCCGACAGCCGCTTGACAAGCCGTGGGAGGATACCACCATCATCATCGAGGATATGGTATGTTTTAAAGAATATCGTTAATTTTTTCGTACCAGGTGGTAGGTCTTTGTTGCCGGAGACCGTCTGGGTGGGTACCACCGCAGCTACTATTGCAACCGACAAATAGTAGTGTGCAAACATTACTGTGTTCCGGTTTGAAGGGCGCTGTAGCTAGTGTAATTACTGGGGTAGCGAGAGTTAGTACCTTAAGTCTCAAGGCGACGAGCGCAATGTGGTGCAATGTGTACCATCTTAACTAGCGCCGCGTTGTCATGGGCAAGCGTATCACTTACCATCAGGTGAACGTCTTACTCGTCTCGTCGCATAGTACTATATAAAAAAAAATAGAAGAATACGAAGAGGTTCCTATCACATCTGAGGAGTTCTGCCAAGTTAGTGATAAATTATTTGATTAGTAAGAAATAAGATCTAATGCCTCGAGTAATGACCACAATGTGGTGCTGTTCAGATAAATTACAACAAGGTTTATGACCTAGTGATTTAGATTACATTCGTGATGCTTACTGCCTTAATTCTCATTAACAGTCTAACTTTAACGCAGTTTAAGAGTTTCTAGTACTGAATTCAGAATGGTGATATTCCAGGTGCATGCTGATGGTGCAAACGTTAATAACACATTTGAACACCGGTGGGCGATCCACGACCAGCCACCTGGCAAGGATTATTACAACTGGACGAGCCGGTGCCTCAGCGCTGGACGGATGTTCGACCCTGCTGACCTTGACATCAACACGCGCCACCCTGACCAGTACTGCAGTCCAGGGCTTTCTTTGTGCAGATACGGAGACCTTACTACCAGGTAAAATGATCTTTCATATGTTGATAGGTGTCTTATAACTAGATACACTATGTACGTGGAAGAGCGCACAAAAGAAAATGTTGGCACAGAAAATCCAACCAGCTATTCCTGGTTCAACTCTATAAAAAAAATACTTTTTATTTTCCCACTGCTGGGACTCGGATAGTTCTCTTATAAGTAGTTATTCATCACGCTGGCCAAGCGCGGGTTGGCAGATATCACACATTTACGAAAGCTTGCTGTAGTTCTTGGAACTTGTAGGTTCCTTTACGTTGTTTTCATTCCAACAAAGCTATCACCGCCTCATAAAAATACTATAGACCTAATAGTGTTATACACTTTATAAATTTATAACATATAGTTACCTCCGTATATTTGAAAATAGATATTTAGTGAAGACATAGGACATAGTGAAAATAGTTTCATCGTGATCTACTGAAATGTGATAAGATTTATTTGATGAAAGCTTATCAGGTTGCCTAACTATAAAATAGCTAATATTATAATAAATTTGAAAAAAAAAAACTTAATAACAACTAGCGAAAAACGACGTTGTGTGAATATTCTAACTAGCACCTCATAGTGGCTGGTATTGAACATTACTAGATAGTAGCCGACTTCTAGCCGGTTAGCGTTATTGTATGATATAATAAAAGTCTATCTAATTATTAGTCTAGTCTAGTGGTAGGACTCTGTTGCCGGAGACCGTCTGGATGGGTACCACCGCAGCTCCTATTTCAATCGACAAACAGTAGTGTGCAAACATTACTGTGTTCCGGTTTGAAGGGCGCTGTAGCTAGTGTAATTACTGGGGTAACGAGACTTAACACCTTATGTCTCAAGGCGACGAGCGCAATGTGGTGCAGTGTGTACCATCTTAACTAGCACCACGTTGTCATGGGCAAGCGTATCACTTACCATCAGGTGAACGTCTTGCTCGACTCGTCGCAAAGTAGTATTAAAAAAAAAAATAGTCTACTATATATTAATTCTAATACAAAGCGTTGTTACTGTTCCAGGCACGGTACTCTAGCGGTGGCTGGTAAGAAGAAGGACAGCGCGAGACTCACGCGCAAGTTGTTCACGGATACCTCATTGCCGCTGACAGGGAAGAACTCGGTGATGAGAAGATCGCTCGTGATATATGACGACCACGGTCCAGTCGCCAGAGGAGAGAGGATGGCGTGCTCATTGTTGGTTCTGATTTACTTATTAGTCGCTTCAAAACCTACCTTTTTAATATCGTAGTCTTTGATTGTTTACTGTTATTACAATCTTAATAAATATTTTCATAATTAACTTTTTAATTCACTTTTCTTCAAATGCATATATTAACTATCGCTATTTATTATATTTACAATATTTTAAAAATCTTACTCTTGTATCTATATATTATATTAATTTAGATATATTATTACTATTATCTTCTACTTTTAGATTACACCATTCTCTAACGAATCTTCCTTTTTTTTTATATACAACTATGCGACGTGACGAGCAAGACGTTCGCCTGATGGTAAGTGATACGCTTGCTCACAACAACGTGGTGCTAGCTAAGATGGTACACACTGCACCACATTGCGCCCTGAGACATAAGGTGCTAAGTCTCGTTACCCCGGTAACTACACTAGCTACAGCGCCCTTCAAACCGGAACACAGTAATGTTTGCACACTACTATTTGGCGGTTGAAATAGAAGCTGCGGTGATACCCATCCAGACGGTCTCCGGCAACAGAGACCTACCACCAGTCCTCTGTTTGCGTCAGTGATTTGCTTAGTATTTTACGTAATCTAATCGAAGACCTTCATCACTAATTAATTACTTACAGGATAACGGGTTTGCACCGACGCAAAGCGGTGGTGAGAGACTGGTTCGGTAACGGACAGCGCGAGGCTCCCGGCGGCCGGGTGGAGTTGCTGCAGCAGTCGCCGTATGACGTCACCAACGTCCAAGTGCAGCTCACTGCACTACAGCAGGCGCAAGACTACAAGTTACACGAGGTCAGATATCAATTTAAACATTAACTACAACAGAAAAGCATTTGGGCACACCATCAGTTTACACGATGGTCATCATCATTACATAAAGTTCAAATTAATTATTTTGAATGGCGCTGTAACTAGTAAAATTACTAGGATTAAGAAATTTAACACGCCAGTGTCCCAAAGCGGCACTATGAATGAAATCAAAATTCAGTATTTCATTTTTCAAATATAAATATTTTAAATGTGTTACTTTTATGTTAACTCAAGGTACCAGTGCAGAGAGAACTGGAGTTTCCATGCGAGAGGACCACACTGTATGACGCTTACAATCCATTCCATGTTAACAAATCCTTCACACCTCTGCCATTGAAAGGTACTTTAATACAGAGTAGATAAGCACTAGAATATTTTTAATATCGAAGAACGTTACTTAATTAAAATAAAGAGACTTAACATATTGTGCCTCAAAGTACAATTTTAAGTATTGTGTCATCCTAACTAGTGCTAGTGTTATGGACATGCGTGTCATTATAAAGTGAACGTCTTCTACATTGCTTTCTGGTATAAACAATTCGAAACTGTAATGAAAAATGTGATCATGTTATATTCATGGATCTTCGCAGGTACAGCAGACCAGTACGTGTTGGGCGATCTCGGAATTAAATACGGGATGCTCGACGACTTCAAAACCTTTACGTCCTTCTACAATGAGACGCAAATGTCGTTGTTCGGTCCTTACAGCATATTGGGACGTTCCATAGTCGTATATCAAAAGGTGAGTTTATATACACTATTAAAACAAAAACAAAACCTTAAAATTGCTGTTTGTAGTAAAATTTTCAAAATAAAAACTGGTATATTAATTCATGAAGCGAGGTGACAAGGAAGATTTGCGTGATGATAAATGATACAGGCGAATAACAAAATTGCGTTAGTTAGGATGGTAAATACTACGTTGTGCTCATCGGTGGTGGTAAATTTCGTTACATCAGTAATTTTACTTGTTACAACACCCTTCAAACTAGAACATGTAACGTTAGCACACTACTTAAATCTCCGACAAGTAGCAGTGGTAACAATAAGCGAGTTATATTTATTTATTCTTTAAACCATCCAGTGAAAGTCCAGCTCGTGTATTAGATTTGATGTGGATAATAACTTTGTTACAGAACAAGAAACGCCGCTGGGCGTGCTCGAGCATCGAACGCGGGTACAGTCCGTCGGAGGCGCGCGAGATCCGGGGCATCGCGTCGTTCCACCACCCTGGAGGCTTCGCGTGGGGCTACATCCGGATGACGCAGCTGATACACAACGACGGCAGCGCCAGCGACACCGTCATAGAGGTCAACCTGCGCTACCCGGGCGCCCGGGATCGCAACCTGGTGAGTGTTTTCATAGACTGGTCGTAGACATTAAGAATGATGTGGCAAAGTAATTATAATGGTTTCCATATCAGCACCAGGTCTTGTAGCCTCTTCCAGTAACGTGCTCAGCAGGACGTATGGTTATCCCGCCGTACATCATATTAATCTATCTTTATCGTGATGATGCCTTAGATCAAAACATCAACGATGTTGACAATGATAAATTGTGAGTATCTTTTTGTCATTAGACGCACAATCACAAGTGGGAGATCTTCGTGAATCCAGTTGGAGTGGACGCTGCTGTCAAGGTCACTAACACGCGCTGCGTAGCAGGCGGATACCGTTGGAACCCATATTTTACCCAGCTCGCAGACCCCCTAAATGTGAGTACACTCAAACTTGTAAAGAGATAACAAATAGTTAGTATACTTTATTCTTTTTAAACTAACTAGTTAGCTGTAGCTAGTGTAGTTACTGGGGTAACGAGACTTAACACCTTATGTCTCAAGGCGACGAGCGTAATGTGGTGCAGTGTGTACCATCTTAACTAGCACCACGTTGTCATGGGCAAGCGTATCACTTACCATCAGATGAACATCTTGCTCGTCACGTCGCTGAGTAGTATAAAAAAAAAAAACTAAGTTTTAGGCTAAACTTCTTATAGTTGATCTGTGGTGAAAACATAATAAAACAACTTATTTAATTATCTAGTTACTTTATACAAAATTAAAAACAAACACAGGGATTAAGCTAGTTTCATAATATGGATATTCTTACTAGACTTACACTCGCGTCATATCGAAACACCTATTTGCTCCTTATTTATTTAGACTTACGTTTCTTGAGTAATAATTATAACTTTACAACAATCTATTTACAACTTTATGTATGAATATTTTCACTCCTAACACCCGCAAAGGTTGGATCTTTAGTAGTAAATGGATAAACAATCAAACTTTTTACTTGATCCTGATAAATACACGATGTTTTTACTAAAAGAAAATTTTATATTTTCTGTAGGTATCAAGGACAAACAAACTAATAGACAGATTTATTTTGCCACTGCTCTCTTAAAATTTGATCTTAATTACTTTCCAGCACGATTTGTACAGCGCGGAGTGCGGGGCTGACAACCCACTGCGCTGCGATGTGGGCGACCTCACCGCCAGGCTGGGCACTCTTAGTAAGTCGTCACACCACGTCTAAGGAACCACCATTATCGTTTTTATTGTCGCTATCGTTATCATCATAGTCATCATTATCATAATCATAATCATAATCATAATTTCCGCCGATTGTTCATCTAAATAACAAAACACGACCCGAGTTACCGGGGTAGCAATACAACATCTGTCTTAAGGCAGAGTGTAAAAAGTCGACTACAGAATTTTTCAAAAAGAAGGTTATGAGATTTCAACAATAATGGTAACGCGCATGTAATGATACTGATGATGACAACAGGCATTGTAAGGCCATAGCAACTTGTATGCCAATCAGTGACATCAAAATTATTTATAAATTCTTTTAGGGTATACGGCTTGCGAATCAAAGTCCCTAGTTCGAATCCATCACTATCTCGAAAAAACCTAAATCAATGTAACTTTTAGTACACTACCACCAAACATACTAACCCTTATAAAAGAAATTGATTGATCACTGAATTATCCATTCTTCAGCAATAGGAGGAGAGCGTCAAATGTTCATGGACAGCAACTTTCCTCTAGAAGGTACCGTAACAGCCATGAGCCGTTCCATCGTGATCTTCGGCCCGGAGCAGACCAGCGAGCGGTTCGCCTGCGCCAACATACAGCCAGACAAAGACATCATCAAATACGTCAACATCATGAAACCGCCGAGATTTGTTCTGTGCGTGAACACTTTTTCCACAATTTTTTTATTTGTTGATATTAAAGTGATAAGCTTGCCTTTAATATGGTGCTACTTAGATGATAGTATCATAATCTTTACCACTAAATAAAATTGGAGTGTCTGTGTATAATTATCGATCTGTAACAGTTTTTGGATCTAATTTCAGCGGGCTGTTTCTGGAGGAGATGCGCACTATAATGGGTGCACCGCCGTGGATGGTGGGCGTGGACTCGCGGCGCACGCGCATTCTGCACCACGGTGCGTGCGTGCAGGTGCTGCTGCATTTTGCCGGACCCGAGGCCAACCGTCTGGAACTAGATTTCACCAGGTTGGCACAATTATTGATAACGACGCAGACTCTTGTGCTATGTATTGAAGCCGTTTATCTGCTAATCATCTAAGTGTTCTTGCTTCTATATTTTTTTATATTACTATGCGACGAGACGAGCAAGACGTTCACCTGATGGTAAATGATACGCTTGCCCATGACAACGTGGTGCTAGTTAAGATGGTACACACTGCACCACATTGCGCTCGTCGTCTTGAGACATGAGGTGTTAAGTCTCGTTACCCCAGTAATTACACTAGCTAGAGCGCCCTTCAAAACGGAACAAAGTAATGTTTGCACACTACTAATTGGCGGTTGAAATAGGAGCATCTGATTCAACAGTTCCCATCGTTGTTTATTGGTTTTAGTTTATTTTCTAGTTTTTGTTGAGAGAGTGTTAGTTTTAATCTTTCTGATATATTTGTTAATAATGGTGTCTTATAAAATATTTATTTTATAAGCATGGACATAAGAAATCATTATATTTTTTTATTGATGTTTTTTATGAAATTCAGTTATAATATTATTATTCAGTCTAAACATAAAAAACCCAAAAACCTACCATTATAGAACCGTGAAGTTTTCACTTTTAAAGCCATTTATTCACTTCGCAGTTGTTATTTTTGAAACATGTATTTATAACCAAATTATGTCACTTACAGATTATTGGCATCAGGTCGCCTGGACTCGCCTAGCATATTTATTCCTGGTTACGTGAACAGCAAACGGAAGCGAACGACGTCGTACCGCCATTGCGGTGTCACAGACCCCAACGAGAGGAAAAGTAATCTCTTATAAACATATTATATTGACTGACTATAATAGAAAATGTAGTAAGACTATGCTATACCATCAGCGCCTGTTACTGTCGACGGGCAAAACTTTGTAAAACGATACAGTGTTCCGATTTGAACGGCGCCATAGTTACCAGGGATACTGGTATCCTTTGTAATCCCGGTATTATAAAGAAATTAAAACTTAAAAACAAAATCAAGAAAGATTTTTATACTTCTAGAGAACAATCTATGAAATATATATTCGAAGATGAAATGATTTACAAAATTTGTAAGAAAAAAAATCTTCAAATCGAAAACATTCTCTTTTCCTTATTTCATAAAACGCATAAGATTAGTAAGATGAAGTCGCAATGAATGAGCCATATAGCGCAAAGATCAGATAGACTGTGAAGTAGGTAGAACCTAATAGTAAAAGCATCATAAGAAGACTGTAGAAAGTGGAGAAGATCACAGGAAACTGATAATTTGATGAACCTGCGTTTAACACTTGATAAAAATTGTCTGAAAGCATAATGATAATTGAATCGGCTTTAAACTTCCTTATTTTTTTACCCAATGTACAATGTTTCATTAATTTATTGCATTTGGTCGATGTCCACGAAAACTGTTCTTCGAGCATGTCGATTTCTTCGCGTTTTCTTTCACCGGAAGCTCACACCAAGGGGAAATCAAACTAGCGCCTCGTCGAGAAGTATAGTGCTTACTACTGTTTCAAACTGAACTGTTGACTTAACTAACTCGCTTAATTTTGTTTCAGAGACCTCGTTCTTCTTTTCGAGGCAACCTTCTTCTCGGATCGCGTCGCTCAGTATACTCTGGATCTCACTGTTGATGATTGCAATATAATGTTCAGAATAGTCAATAGTATATATTACTGTTATGATATAATTTAAATTGTACAATAAATTATCATTTTTGTTTCACGTAGTTTTCTTAGCTGTAAACAGCTAACATACAGGTGAATGAAAGCAGTATGAAATTGTGATGATCATTGTACAATGTGATAGGAAAATAAGACAAAAGATCTATCAAAGCGAATTACAGTTAAGTATTATTCCGCGACTTCCTTCTAGATTAGTAATCTATATGATTTCTTTTTAGTCCTGTATTAAATGAATATATTTGTATAAAGAATTTAATATATAAAAAAGCTATAAGAGCATGCGGTTCTCCAATTTCTTATTTAAATAATACGTTACGTCGATAGCCTTAAATCAGATGTGTTCTGTTTGATTAAGTTACCATCAGCAAGATATGATAAATCCATAACAATTAAATGTTAGTTAAAATATTTACACAGCAAAACGTCGCTGTAAGACAGATGGATCGAGTCTAGTAATTTCATTAACTATATCCTATAAATAAGAACCTGGTTTACCTACCTAAACTAAGGCAAAAGTGTGCACCAATAATACCATAATATGGCCTGTGAACATCCTGTAACTAACACAGGATTGATACATTCATGATGATGTGCAAAGGTAAGTTTTAGATGAAATCAGTTCAACGGCGTACCTTAAAGCTTGCTTACTTTGCCACTTTTTTGGGTCTAAAAAATTTCGACTCGACTTTTTATTAAAAAATATAAGATGCTAAGACTTACTTATTTCTAAATATATTTTACCAAGTGCAAATTCTTACTATTATTAAAAAAATCCTTTATTTCAATCATTTTCATTATTAAAAGCCTAAAGAATAATGGGGCTGTGTGTTTTTTTTTTTGATTAGCGCTTAAATACGATCCAAGCTGATGGTAAGCGGCGATTTGGTTAATGGTAAAGAGCACTATAATGGAAACATCCTATTAAGTCTTTTTATAAAGATCTTTACAATATTATAACCTGGAGTGGGTAGGGTTGATATATACAATTATACTTGTAGCGCAAACTCGTCTGGCATCGATCGTGAAGCGGCCACGCCCTGGCGCAGTAGATCTACAGCATCACTCTTTGTATAGTAAATGTTATGTAATGTTTTATTTTATTAATGGTTATGAAGCTAGTGGCATTGTGGTGGTAAGTTACCACCACCATGGCCCCCTGCAACACCACATTTTTTTATTCCACGAGGCGACGAGACGAGCAAGACGTTCACCTGATGGTAAGTGATACGCTTGCCCATGACAACGTGGTGCTAGTTAACACACATTGCGCTCGTCGCCTAGAGACGTAAGTTGTTGTCTCGTTACCTCAGTAATTTCACTAGCCTACAGCGCCCTTCTCTCCCGAACACAGTAATGTTTGCATACTACTATTTGACAGTTGAAATATGAGTTGCGGTGGTACATATCTAAACGGCAACAGAGAACTACCACCAGTAAACGTTTTCGTGTATAACGATTGATTGCGATGGTACAATTAAGTTCTAATAAGTAACCTCATTACTTTTACTGGTACCACCGCAGCGCTAGTTTCTGTGGCTGAACAGTAGTATGCAAACATTACTGTGTTCCGGTATGAGAGGCTTTGTAGCTAGTGAAATCACTGAGGCAATGGGAAATCAACTTATGTCTTAAGCCGATGAGCACGATGTGTTGTGATGTATATTATCCTAACTAGCACCACATTATCATGAGCGGGCGTGTCACTTACCATCAGTCGAACATCTCAGTGCTCAGTCGAATAAAAAAAAATCAAGCTCATCAGGGATACCATCAAGATAGCTTGGATCGCAGCTCTTAGGTACACCGTTTTCAAACTGCTATAGATAATTAAGTTACCGGGCTAAATAAAAGTGTCATTTGTGTTATAGTCGCCTAAATCAGAACCTGGTTTTCATAAAAATCTTCTATTAAGACATTTTTTCAAAGTAAATTAATTTGATAGTAAAATGAGTATAAATAATAACGAACATACTAAATTGCTTTGAATGGACTAACCACACAAAACAAAAGAAATTTCTCTTCACCGATGAAGAGTAAAAGGTTTTTCAATTTAACGCATAAATGTTCTTTTACATATTCAGAGACATGGAATGATCCTAATGAAGCTGTGATAGTTTAGTTAGTGGTAAAAGAACACGAAGAAGCGCGGGTTTGATCCCAACTGAGCTTGAGTTTCTGGAGGGTTCCAAGAACAGCTTTCGTGGACACGTGACGGAGCTTCGATCATCTTCTTGTGAAATACATTTACAATCTGTGGGAACATTAACGAGAGCTGTTATATTTTTATTAACTATTTAGTTAAAGCTTTTGATTTTTTCATCTTTACCTATGAGAAATAGTAGCTTTTTTTTAGTATGTAAGTATTATTTTAATTAATTGTTAGAGTTCACTGAAGTTACTTTCTTTATTTTAAAATTTTCCAACAAAAGGCTCATGGGAAGAAATTTCACATTGGAATAATTAGTGCCTTTGCATTTATCTCTATGCATGTAATATCTTACTTATAATTTCTGTGTGCATAAATAAATTAAAATAAAGGTATGACCATACTTATAATGAAATAAAAATGGCGTCGTATCATCTGTGCAGTTAATACGACGCCATTGCGGGGCGTGGCATTGCATCGATCGGAGCTAGACGAATTCAACATATAACGATACAGAGTACAGTAACGTTGCTATGTCGCAACGTTTTAAAATATGGTGCAATATTATTGCCCCTACGACGCAGTTGTCGTGGAAGCTGGATGTGGTGGTAAGATTCCAACCGATTGGGTTGGAAAAGACCACCCCTATACTTAATCGACCGGTATGCGTCAAAACCAAAATATTCTGAAAAGCTCACTTGACCGTCTTCGCCCTCAATCGTATGAATTATTACTATTTGTAAATGGTTAATACAAAATAAATTGTTAATTTGATTGAACAAGGCTTGTTTGAAATTATTATGATGGTAAATGATACTCAGTCTAACAGAGACAAAAAAAAACAATAATCACTGCTTTCAAAGTGGAAACAGTAATGATTATGTAATAACATTACTGGCGGTAGAAACTCTATACAAACTGTGTATAGATATTAATTTTAATTCGGTACTTTGGTAGTTGGCAAACAGGAAAACGGGTCACGTGGTGGTGAATGTGAGGGTAAATTACTACCAACGGTGATTTGACGACATTTTGTGAAGTATTACAACATTATTCCCAAATAAAATCCATAACCAAACACTCTAAATATATATTGATGGTTTCATGAACTTGTATATTACTAAATTGTGTTAGTCTAGTAATTTCACTGGTTCCTAAGAAGTAGAAGAGATGTGGATTCTGATATTTCCAGATTTTATCAAGAATTAAAATAGATAACTTACTTAAATATAATCAAAGCTGCCATTTCAAATAAAGTAAATAAGTCAAACAAAAGGGAAGAAGAGTCATGATGACATTGATTTTTGATGCATCAGCGAAACAAAGAATTATTGCACCATCCTTTGTTGCAAGGGTGTGGTCCGCTCGCATCCAGGGCATGCGTCAGCACTATATCTAGATGTAGCTGCAATCAACAGCATAGGCTATGGGCGTGGTGCTATTTTGTATGAGTTAAATATTACGTAATTTTTTAATGATAACTTTTCAGGTCTATCTTAGTAAATCGAGAATGCATAAGTTAATTTAGATTGCTAACTAATAAGTTGAACCTAATATTGCCATTGGAGAATATTGCCAATGGAGAAGGCAATGGCAAACCACTCCATTATAACTGCCAAGAGAGTCGTCGTGTGTTTCACAACACATGATAACCACGACCCTCAGTCATGAGGAAATAAGACTAAGAAGAAGTATATTGCCATTATTTATTTTACATAATAATTATTACTGTTGGAATTTTGACCAAATTTCTTTGATAGCAAAATTGGTTGAAGTAAATTAGTTTAGATTGGATTTATTTATTTGGACCTTAAAATTTATTTAAGTAATTGATAAACTTGCCAATAATAAATGTGATCTGAGTTAGGATTATGATTACCAGGTGGTAGGTCTCTGTTGCCGGAGACCGTCTGGATGGGTACCACCGCAGCTCCTATTGCAACCGCCAAATAGAAGTGTGCGAACATTACTGTGTTCCGGTCTAAAGGGCGTTGTAGCTAGTGTAATTACTGGGGTAAAGAGACTTAACACCTTATGTCTCAAGGCGACGAGCGCAATGTGGTGCAGTGTGTACCATCTTAACTAACGCCGCGTTGTCATGGGCAAGCGTATCACTTACCATCAGGTGAACGTCTTGCTCGTCACGTCGCATAGTAGTATAAAAAAATAATAATAGGAAGGTCTTTAATGTCTTGGCTATTAATATTGCTAGCTGTAATGACTATCAGTTCGGAAAACTGTACTCTTTGTGTATTTCTTTGTTTAAAGATGGCGAGCACAATTTACTTTCTACAGCTTCGTGGTACTAGTAGAACTGTAGTCAAGTGTTAGCTCATTTTATTTAAAAACAATTACTACTTAGTCTTGCCATTCAAACTTAGTAATAAGCATGAAGCAAGGATCAACAGGTAAGGCTGGTCATGTATTTTTTTATACACGAAAGAGAGATGAAGAATGAAAGGACAAACTTCCATAGCAACAGGTTGCCTTGTACGGAGCTCGAACGTCTCACCCCAAATCATCCCTGTTTTCATGGCGAACTCCTTCAATTAGAAAAAATTGTAACAAAGGAATAAATCTCGAACCTTCCCCGGGGAAAATTCCGCTGTATTGATTAATGTCACCCCACGTAAGAGTTCACCCACAGGGGGGCAGGTGGGTAGCAACTGAAATTAAATATAAACGTGAGGATACACCTTGCTATAGCCTGTGGAAGCTTCTAGAAATCGTACCGTTATTCGAAAATAATCCTTATTGCTGGAGGTATAGGAGTCAAAATGCTTTATGATTATAAAGCAATGTTATCCAGAGGTTATGCGATGGTATTGATTTATGACTCCCTGCGACCAACAGGGGGATGATGGGTGCATCTGTAAAAACGAATATATATCTAGAACTTGCATCCCACGCAGTTTGATCATGGAATGTTCTAGAAAGTCTTGATGAATTCATTTAAATTTATACGCTATTGTGAACGCAATATGATTCAAATTTACTTTATAGTTTATAATATACAGTCATTCAAAAGTGATTCTTAACGTGAAAGTTTTATGGTTTAAAATCTTTTAAAATTTAAACCAGAGGCAGCCATTTTGTTTGCCTCTGAAACAACATTCGATAGTATAGATTCACATCTCCCTTTAGTGGACTGGGAGATAGGGGGTGTATCTGAAAATAAATTCTATATCTAGGGCATATATCCTGCGCAGTTATAGCTTAGGGCCGGGAAAGTTCTAGAAATTCCAAGTGCCATTTAAGAGAGAACTTTATTTTTATAGCGATACGGTTTAAAATGGTTTAAATATAACAATGACAAAGAAAGCTCTTAAGCGCATGCGTTAATATCGATTCGATGGGTCAGCGTCTGAAGCGCACGGTAGCCGGAGATCAGTCTTCACCAGGATGCATCTGGTAGCGGTCGCGTTTCTGGCAACATGGCTGGGCCTCACCCAAGGCAATTTAGAAGGACCTTTCTTATTCTTCGGGCCTAAATCCCTAGAACATTACAAACGGACGGCGCTGAAATATCTACAACAAGATGACCTGATGAAGATATACGGCGAGCAGGCGGCGATCGTCGTGTTCAACAACCAGGACTCGGTGCCACTGTCCAGCGAGAACTTCCCGAGGCTGAGGAAGATGCTGGAGGGCCAGGGCATGCTCGTTCTACCTCAAGACTTCCTGGACGTGCATCCTGATTACGTCAGTAATGACACCCAGGTAAGGACACTCGAAAAAAAATTGTGAAATTGTTACTTAGTCCAATTTTCCAGTCGATTCTAGAAAGATCTAAATTAATTTTATAAAATTATGGTGAATTATATTCGGATGATATTAGATAAAATATTGTATCTTTCGAAATTAATTTTGTATATTACTTATGGTATAAATCGGAAAGTCTCGGACATCTTGGTACCCCATCTTATTAAAGTCGATCAATATATACTTTAAAGAGACTTAATATGTACATTAAATAAGAAAAAGGGTACCCATGGGCTGCAGAGAAGAAATACTTAGGTAGATTTAAAAATAGACAATATCCAGGACCATCGATAGGAGGGGTGGGATTCAGGAGGGACGGAAGGGGTGGATTTGGGGTGGGTGGGGAGGGAGGAGTGGATGGGGAGGATTTTTGGGTGAGTAGGGAGATTTTGGGGTGGGTGGGGTGGATGGAGGTGTACTTGGGGGTGGATGGGAGGATTTGGGGTAGGTGAGGTGGATGGGGGTGGGGTAGGGTGGCCTGGGGGTGGACCACACCCTGTTGCCTGCGTAGGCGATGAAGTAGTATATATACGTCTACCATTTCAACATCCAGTCAGTCGACTTCCAACATCAGCATGGGTTAGACCCACACCTTTCATCGTCTCTTCTTATATGTTAACTCTAACTAGTTGGGATTGGAAATGGATTATTTTGAATTCAATGGAGTTTAACATTGTTTATTAAAAAGAATTAATTCTAGAAAAGTTGTTTTCATTTAGAACCTTTTGTTCCTTATCCTGTGGTCACTGAACATCAGTCTGATCATATTCTAATTTTGTTGGGTTTTATTAATCATTGCTTCTTTATTTCAACAGGTGCTGATGCTTCAGGGGCCGTGGTCGGAGCGTGATGCGCAGATGACTGAAACGTTCGCCAGGCTTCAAGATATCTACGGAGCTGGAAGGGTGCTCGGAGTTTTGGGTAACATGCCGCAGATGGTATTATCGATTTAACATTGCGGTCATCGGGTGTCTTTTCTCTTGCTCTTGCGAGTATGAAACTGATTTGCACTTGCGAAGGCGGAATGAAAATATGAAACTGTAATTTAATTTTTTTTATATATGTGTATTAAATATGTCTGTGTCTGTGTTTTTTGTAAATTATAAAAATCGGCAAACTTTTCAATTTGCTAACAATATTTATACCTTTTAGGCAATTCGGTGTCACAAAAAGACTATGTGGAGAAGGAAAGTGTGGTGCAAAAAGACTATGTGGATAAAGAAAGTGTGGTGCAAAAAGACTATGTGGATAAAGAAAGTGTGGTGCAAAAAGACTATGTGGAAAAAGAAAGTGTGGTGCAAAAGGACTATGGGGACAGGGAATGGAATCGATTAAAACGGGATGCTATTCAAGAACCTGGCTCTACTCAGTTAATTACTGTTGAAGACGAAAAGCCTGCAAAGACATCAGCCACATTCGCCCTTTACAACGCTACTGGTACATTTTATATATATTTATCAAGTTTCAACTTTTCATGGAAGCATATACAATTTATTAGTTTTATTTGATCAGGACCACCTGGTAAAGCGGCGCTGCTGTACTCATCCGAATTTCCGGAGCTGCAATGGCCTGACGGCTCGCTCACCATTCTCGACACACCCATCGGCGAGCCAACGATTAAGCCAACAAGACTATATACAATACTGGTGGTACGCTTCTCTGATGGCGACAATATCCGGGATAAGGTAACAATGGGACTAATACTATTTATCTCATTCGATAAATACAATTATTAACAAGAATATTGTCGTTTGTTTTAGATAACGTTGGAGTTCAGCTTCAAGCAGTCTGCAGGATGGTGGGTTGCGGCCGGGGTTGAGGTACGCCGCGGACGAGAGCCTGGTATAGGGCTGCTTCCACCTTCAGGCTCCACTTTACCAACTGCTATACTCGGATTCGCCTACCATTGCCCTCAGCCACTCATTTACTCGGCGGTTAATGCAACTCTCGTCTTTCCGAACATACGCGTAAGTTAGATAACAATGATGTTGTTTAAGAGATTAAATCAGCCAAAACCATAGAAGTCTTAGAGAAAATAAAAAAAAGTACCGTAATTACTAGAATGTAGTAACATTTTCATGATTTTCCAGATGCAGCCATTCATGGCGAACACTCAGAGGTTCTCAGATGCTATAGACTGCATTGGCTTTACCACGGCCCCAATATGGTAAATTTTATTTAACTTGTAGCGGCTTATAACAGAGTCGTGACATTTAAGAAAATTTTATAGTTATTTACAAATGTGGAGATAATTAAACATAAATTATCTTTTCAGCGCGGGACTTTTAGCGACATTCATAACGGGGTTGAGCGTATTTTTGTCTATCCTTATGATTATGGATATCAATTCCATGCCCATCTTTAATAACAGCCAGGGCAAACAACTAACTATAACCATCAGTGAATAAGAAAAATTTCATAATAGGATTTTGATTATTAATGTATAAATTCTCAGATATGTTACTGCATTTATTGCATAGCCAGTCAACAAGATTTTAAGATATAGTATATGGTAAATAAGGCAGTAAAGTTCTCGAGTGGCCGCGTACTGATAGACGTAGTACTGGGAGGCCCCCACAAGGTGCACTGACGATCTGGAGATGATCACCAATAACCGCTAGGTACTAGCAACGCAGGATCCATCAGTGCGAAGACCTCTAGGGGTGGTCTATGTCAAACAGAGAACTTCCATCGGCAAAGATTTCCAATGTTTCCGCGAATATTACACGTTTGTTAAAACTAAATTTTACGAATTTTATCGCGTTTATTTAAAATATTTTATTTAATGCCAACGTTTCGGCCGCTTTGCAGCAGTCATGGTCACGGGAGGACTGGGATGACTGATGCCCTGACCTCATAGCTATCACGGGATACCTATAACTTTGTTGTTTGTGACAAACATTCCATCAAAATTGATAAACCACAAATCCACGCAAAAGAACACCGATTTCTGCCAAGGATAATTCGCGAGACTATCGAAATTAAAAAAAAATCCTAATTTCAATAGTTACTCATGGGCAAAGTTGACTTTAGAGGCGAACAATGTCGAGACCTATTGGCGACTGTCCAACGTTTATGTCCTAGTGATTACAACAATTACTTTAATTCCATGTTTCAAGATATTGAAGATTATTTGAAGAACTTTCAGACAAGAGACCTGTTTCTGAAAATAAACAGATTAAAAAGAGAGTTGAAGCCGAGAGTCTGGACTATTGAGAGCAATGAGGGTCGACTGTGAACAGAAATCGATCAAGTTACAGAGAGGAAGCGCTCATACTGTGGGGATCTATACGCATGCCCAACATCCCGACTACTGGATGCACAAGCTCTAGGGCTGGACGACACCTGTAAGGAACCCGAGATTCTTGAATCCGAGATATGGCGTGCAATAAGCAAACTTAAAACCGATAAACCAACTGGGACAGACAACATTTTTGCTGAAGGGCTTAACCACCAATCGCGGTGTTAAGTTAATCTGGGGGCTATGCAAGCCTTTGGGATGTGGTGTTGGAGTAGAATGCTTCGTCTTGCATGAACCGCCAAAAGAGTATATATCTCTATCCTAAAGCAGCTGCGCGTTTGCACTAGGCTACTTGTTACCAGAGGATTCCTCGTCATTTCGGCCATATTGTCCGCCGCTCACCCGATAACTTAGATAAAGTTATGGTTGTGATCACAGTGGAGGGAAAAGACCACGCGGTCGATCACCGATTCACTGGTCTGACCAGATGAAATCATTCGCGGTACTTCCTCTTACATCAGCTATTAGAAAGCCATGGATCGGACTGTATGGAGAAGTGCAGTGAAGACCGCAACAAAGGCACCGCAGTGCGGACACGACCTTCAGCAATAAAGAATGCGACCATGGAAAAGAATTTCAATGGAGAAGATGCTTGAGTAATACCAGTAATACAAAAAGTTGGGATCCCATTGTAAATAAAATTATACCAAATCCTAAGGAAACTATTATAAGACTTCAAGACAGTGAGCTCATTCTGCGTAGATCGGACCACAAACAATAATTAAAAAGTTATAGATGCCCCGTGACAGCTATTAGACGTCAGGACATCTGTCATCCCAGTCCTCCCGTGACCATGACTGCTGCAAAGTGGCCGAAAAGTCGAGATTAAGTAAAATAATTTCAGTAATTTTAATGAAAATAAGAAGTTATGTTTATAAAGTCATATCGGTTACATAACTTTGTAGCGTCGTTGTTGCTTACACTCGTCGAGTTAAAGAGGTGATCCGGGGCCGTGTGGCAACGGCTTTAGAATTTTGCCACCCCATATCTTCCCGTGGGTGTCGTAAGAGGCGACTGAGGGACCTAGGGGCAGTTTTATCTTGTGAGTGTTGTTTGTGTTTGCAGAGTGCATGGTACCGGCGACCTCTCCGCATTGTTCCCCGCATATGACGATCACGGTGTGCCGGCGGAGTGTTGAGGTGGCGTTATGCTTTCAAGTATGACGTCGCCTTACATTTTGCTAACGCTGTGGCTCTGATATGCGGGTAGCGATACGGAGGACCGTCATCGCCGTACACCCCGCCAACACAAACTTGCTCACGATGCCCCAATCCCGCGCTGTTCTGGGATTTCAAAAGAATGCAACAGCTGCCTATCCTCCTGGCATGTCGTAAAAAGCGACTAAGGGATAACATAAGGGCCGAAGACCTCCGGCGGGACAGACGGGCTCGTCTCACTGCCTTGGTTTTTACCAACCAGGCCCTTATTAGGTTAAGGTTTAGGTAAGGTATCTAGGTTAAGCGAGATTCAGTCCTGGAAGACTGTGCCTTCCGTGACTGGGTCTAATTGCAAAGAGAATATCACGTACTGCACCATGCTGTTACCATGGCATTGTGTCTGTTTGCGTGGATTTGCCAGTAGTGTGTGTTTGATTTTCTCACGATTCGGAACTTTTACGAAACGCCGTTGGGACTGCGACTGCCGGCTCGTCGGGCTCCGGTCCGCCGGGCCCCTCACTCCTTTACCACGGCGTTTTGTCCGGATTGTGCGAAAGTGACCTAAATCCACCAAACGACACCACGCCCTTGTGCACATAGTTATAAGTTTTTCTTCTAATAAATTTTGTAATATATTAAGACGGTTGTAAATAGCGGTGAACAATAAAATATTAAAAAATACAGTTGTTTAATTATTGAAACCACAAAACTTGAGAAGCTTTCAAACTTTCTATGGAACACTATTAGAAATACATGAACAATATATTCAAGATGCAGCTAATGATATTACAAAACAAACGAGATACCGAGTTACATGTTTACTACTGATAATGCAATTTACTATTCTAAAAATGTGTTGATCTAGTACAGACGAGAAAAACTGTAAACACACTAGAACCATGGAAATCAGACGAAAAATAACATCGCTAAGTTCAGGCCTTTACATTTTAATTATCAAAATTATCAATTTCTCAGGACAATCTCAAGCCAGACTTAAAGAATTAAGTAATCAAACTAATACTTATATTGATACAAATACTTCTCTACTCCGATTCTTTTGGACAAGTCTACTTCAATTCCTTTCTGTCAACCGCAAACTTATAATCCACTCCTCTAACTGACATATCCGTGCATCTCTACTTTTGTCTTCTTCTACTCTTCCCCAAATCCACATTTATCCAATAACCTTGTATCAATTGCTTCAGGACAACATTTGGTGAAAGGCATTCGGGAAATCTTATATTCAGCAGTTGAAGAATAATGGCTGATGATGATTACTTTGCCAAAAATTGTGATAAAGGTAAATGCCATGGTATTAATGTCCATAACAGTGACAAGTGAGAACATATCATGCTGTGTAAGTCTGATAAAGATCCATCGAGTGTCTTTTCAATAGCTAACTATGTTTATATAATTTAACATACCCATATAAAACTTTTGGCAGAAAAATATTCTAAAAAATTTAATTAAATCAACTTACCAATACACAAAGATTTGTAAATAAGATTCAGTACAGTGGTACTTTAAGATTTTTATTATAAATCTACTAAAAACTAAGACAGGATACTAAAGCGAAAGAGCAGATCTCATGAAAGTACGAACGCGCGGGAGAAGTTTCCCTTCTACGGGATTCTTATACGTGTGGCACAATTTAAATACTGAGAGACTTCTCACATCTAGACAATAAAGAAATAGAATATAATCCTATTAAACTTTTGTCACTACTGCCATCTATTAACAAAACATTGAACTAATAACCGCAGTTAACCTAAAAGCAAGTTGTAAAACATTTATATCGCGATATTATCTTGAAACGGAATAACAGTCACAGGTTCACTAACAAACTTGAAATATCTAAATAAAAAATATTTTGATTTATTACATGTACATAAATAAAATCTTTTAAACGCTTATAATGTATTTAGTGTAAAAAGAAATTTATTCCTAACAATTCCTAACCTATACATTGTTTCAAAATTACGTAGTATTTACGTCTTTAATAAAAGATGTCGCTATTTTAATTAAATTTCAAGAATTAAATGTTTTAAAGAATGATTACAGGTATAATTATTTGGGTCTAAATTACTTAAAAAAGCGCATATTTGTTTTTATACGTTTATAATATGTTACACGTTGGACATATCTATTCTTATGGGTCAAGTTTTAGATCTTCTTTTATATAATCTATTATTACTACCTGACACTGTTAAATATGTATTTTTGAATCTGGATTTTATCACTTTATACTTTTTTTTTCTAATATAAATGCCTGTAAAGTACGTTTGATCTAACTGAATATTTTTTTCTATTTAAATGTTCACTTGTTTAGTATTGCTTGTACATAAACGTATGAAGGCAGATGAAATAAAATAATGTTGTTAATGTATATACATATACTTAATTTATTGTACATAACTTTTAGTTGATTTTAGGGAAATAAATAGCTTTATACATACGTAAATACAAATATACAAACTTATATTCAATAAATTTTGTTGTTGTACATCGAATTGTTACTATTACACCGCTACTGATTCGAAGCTTGGACCGCTGAACAAAAAATGCGGTCGTATTTCCATCTCGATTGATGGACTTTCACTTATTAGTTGATGTGGGCTGCGCAGTGATTATTTAAATTTTATCGCGACGTCCGCGGCACGCGGCACACTTGTCGTCCAACTTGTCGCGATCTTGACCGAAAGGAAGCTTTCAGCAGTTTTTATAATTTGAGCTATAGTCATACAATTACCATAAAAAAAACCGAACATTAACGAAGATCTACATGTTTAATATTCATTTTTAAATACTCTCAACAGAAATTAGAAAATACGTAATAATGTTTACACGTATGAACAGACAACTAAATAAATAATTGAACTATGTCGCCGGTTCTCAAACACATGAATTCTTTTTTTAGTATTGCGTTGAGGCAGAACCTTTCAGAAGATACTCTGTTTTCTGGTGGAGGTGAAGGTTACGTGGAGATATTTATTCATGAAAGCCCCATCTGTCAGAGTAATTAACAACATTTGTAAAGAGCTCCGGATCTCCGTTTGGATGACAACCGCGATATAGATGAGTCTGAGCCATCTTTTACATAAGTAATATTATAACACACCTCATCATTACAAAGTGGTTATAATCTTTATAAATGTTTAATGTATATATATATATATATATATATATATGTAAAGCCTTTCTTGGCGAACACTCCAGCCTACAGTACTAAACAGTTACTGCCAATCAAATTCTATAACTCTGTATGTGCCCGTAGGTATTTATCCCGGGTTTTCTCGATACAGGCATCGCCTAGTGAGGAACCCAATAGTTAAAACTTAATTAAAAACCGGTACGCAAACTAAAATTACCTTATAGTCACTGTCATCATATTGTACTGACATTGTAAGTTTTGCTGAAATAAGAACATATTTTTTTTTTTCATCTCAATGTTTGTACACTATTATGACTTGTGAGAGATCTATCACCACTAAAAATATAAATCTCTTCGGTGGTCGCCTTCTGTTAGCTCTGCGACCAATAACTCTTCTGTTATAAGCTGTCCAAATAATCCCTTCTTCAGTCTGAAAAAAGTACCTCTCGTCAATAAGTGGTCAACCTGATCTCATTGCTCTCGTCCCCTCCCACCTGCTGCTGTAGTGCTTATTACTTATTATAATTAATTGTCGCACAGTGTACTTTCACCACGCGACGCTGTAGATCGCGTAGCCTCCGACAGATGGAGGCTTGATACACGTTCCGTGACAAACATCAAACCGGCAACTGTACCTAATCGGATTGACAGGAAAGGATAGATTGTTGATTAACCATTTTCATGACTACTTCCGGCAATACTGCAGCAAAAAATTAAAAAATTTTGAAGCTTTCTTTAAGTTGAGTGAATTCTTACAAAATTTCTTTGAAACTAATAATGAAATACTCTTTGTTGTGCACCAAACAAAATTATAAATAAAACCATAAATCAAATGGGAAAGAATGTACAATGGGCGGTCGTACTGATCTAAAGTAATCTCTTCTAGACAACCCACTAGAAAATACTAGATATAGTGGTGCATTGGATAATTAGAAGAATATTTGATAAATAAGTAACAGCAACAGAAACTTGCAAGTTAAACTTTATGATAGTACTTTGAATGAAAATAGTGAGTTTTCTTTAAAATTCCTTTACTCTTCTGTCTGTTATACTTTAGTAGCTTCCACCAAAAATATAGAAAGTTCTCAGTAATGTTTCCTTTTTTTTTATACTACCATGCGACGAGACGAACAAGACGTTCACCTGATGGTAAGTGATACGCTTGCCCATAACAACGCGCGCTAGTTAAGATGGTACACACTGCACCACATTGCGCTCGTCGCCTCGGGACATAAGGTGTTAAGTATCGTTACCCCAGTAATTACACTAGCTACAGTGCCCTTCAAACCGGATCACAGTAATGTTTGCACACTACTATTTGTCGGTTGCAATAGGAGCTGCGGTGGTACCCACCCAGACGGTCTCCGGCAACAGAGACCTACCACTTGGAAACACCTGCAAATTTCACGAGTCGGCATGATAAAGGAATATCATTTAATTAAAACTTCATCTACCCAATAATTTCCGTGTGATCCATCATCGATTGTTTACAGCATCGCGGCGGTGAGATGAAAGACGTCGTGTTTTTCCGACGACGGAGAAAGTGGGTGCAGCGGGTCGCTCAGCGTCCCGACCCCGCCCCTCTCGTGAGACCATCATTTTTAGGGTCCCAGCTCATTTACTACCTATTTACTTACCAAGGCAACTGATGGATAGTTATTACACATCAACACAACATCTGAACACAATTGCTCTTTCGTCGCATTCCTTTTGACTATAATTTTTGTCTGACTTTAAGGTAGAATAATATTTATGTATCTCCCTAACCTAAAACATTAAGTTATATGGTGCCATGACCAGAAGGATTAAAACCTAAGGTCAGACTTCATGGATCTTTCCTTGGCTTGACCAGCAGAATATTCCTGACTGATGATGGTGAATAAGTGAAGAATGTAATATAGAATAGCGGCGATGAAAGTTTAAGAGGCGACGCATTGAAGTGAAAATAAGAAAATGTTCAATACTGTATAAAAGTTAGGGAAAAAATGGTAAAAAAAGGGAAAAGAAATATTAAACACAAGAAAATACAAAGCACTACTAAAACCTTATTATTGTTAAGTGTGATTATGAATGATTCAACTAAAACACAAATTCGCGTCACACCTAATAAGTTTCTATAAACAATCATATTGTTTGCATTTTGCTTTCTAAGTGTGAAGAAATAAGTTGATGTTATAATTATAAAGTTAAAGCTTTATACAGAACTTTGAAGAGGCAATAACTTTTGACGTGATCTGCGGAACCCATAAAACAGTTATGGTGTTATAAAACATCGCATTTCTTTAAAACAGCTCGATTGCACAACCAACCGCAACCTGAACTTCGACAGGTTTTAATAAAAAAGGAAAGTGTTTTCAGTTTATGTAATAACTTGTCAAGTTGTCAACATATAATTAACTTCTCTACAAAAGTTTAAGTTGATCTATATCTTAACGTATATAATACTTATCTTCTCATGATCAAGAGATAGTATCGCAGTCGATTTTTCAATACCTTTTTATTTATAATACCTTTTTTAAAGTTTTTGCAATGTCTTCTCTAATAACTTTGATCTACAACTTAATAAACATATCTAAGAGGAAGCTTCTTCAACACTTCTAGAAGATAAAACCAGTCTGAATACACATATATCACTGTAATTTTATATGCATGCATTAATTTTACAAATGTGGTGTTACCACTGGTCATGAAAACGAATTGAAAGATTTTCTTCCATTTTACAACGGCTTAATAAACCTGAAGTTCTTTTACTTCAACTGTATTAATAAATAAAAAATATCCCACTAATGTTCCTACTGTTGGGATTCGTCATCGCCAAGGGTAATGTACCGTACTGGCCAAGTACAAGTTGGTAAATGTTACATGTCCATGACCACTGTTTTCTTTCACGATTTCATTCATCAGAAGTTCTTTCTGTGTAGGAATCGAACCCGTGTATCTACCAGACACAGCTTTCACACTTAGCTATCACAACTTCTGTCTGTATGGTATATAACACAACTAATCTACGTGGTATTTAATAAAATAAATATAGAAAAAGTATAATGTACGTATACAACTTTCTTATTTGAATCGAAAAATAACAAATTTTTTAAAGGTTTTAATTTTTTCGATCATGAGATTCTATTTTTTTCTAAAATGAAAATAGCCTAAGTTATTCCTTGTTATATCATCTATCCGCCAGTCAAAGTCCTGACAAAATCGTTCCAGCCGTTTCAGAGATTAGCAAGAACAAACAGACAGACAAAATTTTAAAAAATGCGGTTTTGTTATATGTATCGTGTATACATTCAAATGCACTTAGAAAAAGGCGATTATTTTAATGTTACGAACAGACACTTTAATTTTATTTATTTGTATATATTTTCATTTAGCTCATAAATATATATGATGTAGAAAGCGGCTGAACAAATAGAAGCTGCTGGCTTTATTCAGATGATTCTCGGTCGGAGAACTTAGTGTCAAGATCTTTCTCTTAAAGACTTTAAGACGCATCTTTAAAGATCACATGATACATGAGTCGTTATTTTAACCCTAATTACTTCTAGAAGAAAGATTTGTTCATGTGCTTAGATTATAAGTGAAGAGGTGCTCGTGTTCCGCTGTAGTTAATTTAAGAACATGTGCATTTTGGATTATCAGTAACAACCAGCGCTGTATTAATCCATCTAGAGAAAGGTCCTCATTATGACTGAGTTTCAGTAATGTCAATTTTTTCTTACTAGTCGACATCAACAAGACGTTCATCTGATTATAAGTGAAACAATGAAGTAGTTACGTTAGTTACGTTATGTACACAGCAATATATTAAACTTATTTAAGTATCGTTGCCTCGGTAATTTTTAATTACAACACCTTTCAAAGTGGACGTAGTAATACTTACTAGCTTTTTTTATTCGTCAACGAAACGAGTAAGACGTTCACTTGATGGTAAGTGATACGCTTGCACATAACGTGCCGCTAGTTAATATGATATACACTGCACCACATTGCGCTCGTCGTTCAGACATAAGGTGTTAAGTCTCGTTACTCCAGTAATTTCACTAGCTTACGACACCCTTAAAACTGGAACACAGTAATATTATCACAGTACTGTTTGATGGTTGAAAGTCACTGCGGTGGTACCTGGACGGTCTGTAGCAGAAACCTACCAGCAGAACAAGAAACTAAACTACTTATTTAAATTATCTACTTCATACTAACTTTAAAGTTCTACTTATATACATTAGTTACCAGTTATTGTATCTGTGGCCCATGTCAGTGATACTCATGACCTTAGCATATATAACCCATGGGACCTTTATAATCCCTCTTAGCTTTAAACAAAACTAAATAGTAGTAATTCTCTATTGATAAACATTACTGTGTTTAGATTTGAAAGGCGCTATATTTAAATTACTGGGGTAACGAGACTTATCACCTTATGTCAAGAAGAGCGTAATGTCGTGCAGTGTATATCCACCACCAGGTGGTAGGTCTCTGTTGCCGGAGACCGTCTGGATGGGTACCACTGCAACTCCTATTTCAACCGCCAAATAGTAGTGTGCAAACATTACTGTGTTCCGGTTTGAAGGGCGCTGTAGCTAGTGTTATTACTGGGGTAACGAGACTTAACACCTTATGTCTCAAGGCGGCGAGCGCAATGTGGTGCAGTGTGTACCATCTTTTTTTTATTCTTCTATGCGACGAGACGAGCAAGACGTTCACCTGATGGTAAGTGATACGCTTGCACATAACGTGCCGCTAGTTAAGATGATATACACTGCACCACATTGCGCTCGTCGTCTTGAGACATGAGGTGTTAAGTCTCGTTACCCCAGTAATTACACTAGCTACAGCGCGCTTCAAACCGGAACACAGTAATATTATCACAGTACTGTTTGATGGTTGAAAGTCAGAAAGTCACTGCGGTGGTACCCATCCAGACGGTCTCCGGCAACAGAGACCTACCAGCAATAAAGCTGCTGTTTGATGGTACCTATCTTGATGGTGTCCAATAAGACCTATCACCATTAATGTATATAGTAATTAGGCAGTTGTTACTCGATATGCTTCGTTCGCATTAACCTCGCTAATTAACCTTGTAGTGAGGCCGAGTTGTTATGATACAATTAAAATATATACACTGATACATATTTAAAAGATCTTCTTGATCGGAAACTGTAAAGGATGTATGTTTAATTAGTTTAGCATTGAGTTTAATTAGTATATTACAACTAATTATATATTTTTATACAGTAAGTTATTATTAACGTAAGCTGTAGTTTGTCAAAAAATAGATTTCTGTTTTTTAAGCCCTCGCCTTTTTAGTTAGGATGATATACACTACACTACATTGTGCATGTTACATTCAGCAATTTTTTTAAAGCAACATTTAAAAAAAATGTTACTTAAAAAATAAGTACTTTAAAAAAATAGTTGCTAAAATAACTTGAAAACAATTTTTTTTTAAATTGTTGCTTTAAAAAATATTATTAAAAGGTTCCTTGTACAAATTGTTACTGTAAAAATATTAAGTACTAAAAAAAAGAGTCGCAAAAAAAATTACTCAAAAATAATTTTTATTTAAAAAAAATTGTTGCTTCAAAAAATATTATTTAAAAAAGGTTCCTTGTACAAATTGTTACTATTAAAAATTTAAGTACTTTAAAAAAATTGTTGCTAACATAAAATAACCTGGAAATAATTCTTTTTTTAAAAAATTGTTGCTTCAAAAATATCACTTAAAAAAAGGTTCCTTGTAAAAATTGTTACTTTAAAAAATATTAAAACCAAAAACTAAAATTACTTTAAATTGTTACTTTAAAATAATAATTGTAACTTAAAAAAAAAATCATTATCACAAAAATGAACACTAACATTACATAAATATGCTGTTCATCATTTTTATCATTTACTGCATCATCACTTGTAACAGGAGTAAGTCTTCTGCGCTCATGATCCTGGAGACAACTACTCTTGATAAACTATGGCCAAAGAAGTAATATATTTTTTCTAAGTACACGGGAACACTGTTCACTCAAAAACGAATGACATATTCTTCATAGCGTTATGGCGATTGATTTGCATAAGTTTTTTTTTTTATACTACTAAGCGACGAGACGAGCAAGACGTTCACCTGATGGTAAGTGATACGCTTGCCCATGACAACGCGGCGCTAGTTAAGATGGTACACACTGCACCACATTGCGCTCGTCAAATCAAATCAAATCATTTATTTGCTAGAATGTGGTAACAAATATGATTGTTTATAATATAAAAAGTAAGCGCACATTCTACTTAATACTAAGCATGCAAATCTTTACAATTATTCATTTAATTAACAAAAGGTTCCTTGTAAAAATTGTTACTTTAAAAAATATTAAAACCAAAAACAAAAATTACTTAAAAAATATTAAAACCAAAAACAAAAATTACTTTAAATTGTTACTTTAAAAAAAAAATCAGTTACTGCGTAATACATTTTGTTTCGGAGCCAATTCGTTAAATTAATTTTAAAGTAAGCCTTGAGACGTAAGGTGTTAAGTCTCGTTACCCCAGTAATTACACTAGCTACAGCGCCCTTCAAACCGGAACACAGTAATGTTTGCACACTACTATTTGTCGGTTGCGATAGGAGCTGCGGTACCCATCCAGACGGTCTCCGGCAACAGAGACCTACCACCTGGTAAAGGTATAGTTAGATAAACATATCAATTTTTACGTGGCTCCGGAATCGAAGCCGTGATCTCGGTTATAAAAAAAAAAGTTAAACAGTCACCTCCTTTCACCGGTTGAAACAATCGTCGAGTTGTCGCTTGAGTTAAAGCTCGGAGCAATCGATCGGTCACGGGAATCGAACCGGCGAGCACTTGTTGCGGGGACGGCCTCTGTGAGAACTACATTACGAAGCGTTGTATAATATATTATTGTTTTAAATATTATCATATACATACACATTCTATATATAACATTATATATACATAATATATTATATTTATTGTTTTAAAACTTTATTGTATACGCAAAAATGTTACAATAGGCACACTTACCAGGTGGTAGGTCTTTGTTGCCGGAGACCGTCTGGGTGGGTACCACCGCAGCTCCTATTTCAACCGACAAATAGTAGTGTGCGAACATTACTGTGTTCCGGTTTGAAGGGCGCTGTAGCTAGTGTAATTACTGGGGTAACGAGACTTAACACCTTATGTCTCAGGCGACGAGCGCAATGTGGTGCAGTGTGTATCATCTTAACTAGCACCGCGTTGTCATGGGCAAGCGTATCACTTACCATCAGGTGAACGTCTTGCTCGTATCGTCGCAAAGTAGTATAAAAAAAAAAAAAAAACTTAAAGCCTAGGGGCATTCTCTACCAGTCAACCCCGGGAGAATGTTTGGAAGAGGAATAGAGAGGAATGGCGGGTGCTAATCCACTGTGGGATGGGATAAAAATAATTACGTATGTATATTTATGTATGTATACACAGTCAGGTCATAAGTATTGTCACACAGTGAAAACTATTCTTTTAGAATGCTGGCCACAAAAAAGTTTATTGAATTCGAATTTCGAATTGTTCATGAATATAAAAATGTATATATACTTTTTAGAATTTCACTCATTTTTAAATATGGAATGGACGCTTAAAGAAGAGCGTGTTGCAGTCATTGCGTCGCATCGCTGCGGTTACGCGCCAATTCAAATTTTTGACATACTGAAAAATTTTAATATAACCAAAAGATTCGTTTATCGTCCATCATACGATACGAGAGGTGTGAAACTTGCCACCAACACCTGAAGTGATGACCGCGACCACTCTATCAAGAGTGACAATGATAAAGAAGATAAGTAATATATTCTCCACTATCCATATGAACTCACGGCATGAATTCGAGCAAGAGAAAGAGCTGAAAATAGATAAAGTAGGTTTATGCGAGTTGGTAAAAAATAAGTTAGTTAGAGATACATTTATCAAATTCTGTATAAATATATGTACAATAGTTAACAATAGGAATAAGGATAAGTAAATACGATTTTCGTAATGATATATAAAATATTATTAGTAGCAAATTACGTAAATAGGATAAAAACCCCTGAATAATAATATCAGGGAAAAGTAGAATAAATTAAAAAAAAAATATATATATTCTCCATTAAAATAAATATGTAATCTTCTTGCTTCACTCTTGCAGACCGCCGCGCCAGCTTTCACGCAACATCGCTCAGTGCAAAGCTTACGTTACGACTCATTCGACGCGGAGATCGCGCGCGCTTCACATTTGTATTACGTCGCGTCCCTCTGTGATTTAATAATCCTTTGTAATATATCTTTTATTAAACTATAATAGCTATAAATAGAAACTACAGTGTCGTGTATAAACTTTGTGATTATTTTAATCTGTTGTGTACGTGATTTTCGGATTTACACCTGCTTCGGTGAGTCGAAATATTTTTGTCATTCATATACCGTAAACAAATTGTATTTTAAAGTGGCCGCATTTTTAAATTAAGATTATTTTATTTTTTGACGTACTTATTGCCGCTATTTAATATTAAATATTTGATATAGTTAATCGTAACAAATTTGCATATTAGCTACTGTTAAATATCTAGATAATTTGAATACTAAAAACAATTTTTAATTCATACACGATCGGATAAAACATCTATCGAAAGTTTTCTAAGAAATTCACTTATTTGAAAAGCAAAATGTTTATACATAAATAGCACAATTAGTTAATTATTACTGTTATACATTAAAAGATACTGCTGTAAAATTATATATGTATAATCATTTGTTTGTGGCAGTTGGTTTAAAGCTAAGAGGGATTATAAAGGTCCCATGGGTTATATATGCTAAGGTCATGAGTATCACTGACATGGGCCACAGATACAATAACTGGTAACTAATGTATATAAGTAGAACTTTAAAGTTAGTATGAAGTAGATAATTTAAATAAGTAGTTTAATTTCTTGTACTGCTGGTAGGTCTCTTCTACAGACCGTCCAGGTACCACCGCAGTGACTTTCAACCATCAAACATTACTGTGATTATATTACTGTGTTCCAGTTTGAAGGGTGTTGTAAGCAAGTGAAATTACTGTGGTAACGAGATTTAACACTGTGTTGAAGCGTCGAGAAATGTGGTGCAGTGTATACCATCTTAACTAGTGCATGTTATGGGCATGTATCACTTACCATCAGGTGAACCTCTCTCTCCTCAAGTTGATTAGTTATAATTGCTATTTAATTACTTATTAATATTAAGTGTTTCTATTTAGTGCTTTAGCATGTAAGTATAACTAAAAGACTACAATTTTAGTTTACGAATTCAGGATGATGAGGATATGCCCACAGCTGGACTCCTTCAAAGATTTATCCACAGCCAATTATTTTATTGTCTAGATGTTAGTAAGTCTTCATTCCTCTACTATGGGTAGTCCACTAATCACACTAGTGACAGTTATAAGTTTTAATTGTAGTGTATCTAGGCTACAGATGTATCCCAGAAATAACTGTTAGTTTTTCTATTTATAACACACTTGACTCAAAAATATTTACAATATGTGGGCGTAGCTAATTAGGCGTTTAAGGAAATGCCTTGATGTCAATCAAACTCAATGGAATGTGAAACTGGAATCGAACCATGGATCTCCGTGTTAAGAAACACCACTGCACCACTGTGATAAACTCGTCGACATCAATAGAAAGGCAATAATTCGAGATTGTTCGATCGGTTGCAGGAACGTGTGATTACCGCGCCGCGCCGCTCCCCCTGTGTATTCCAGTTATTATAAGCTTATACAGGATGATTTAAATTAAAAACCATCTATATACACTCCCGGACATATCTATCGGCCCACCTAGTGTTTAAAAGTTTTAACGGTGTCTAGTTAAAAATAAATGTTAGGTGAAGCAATAAGTTTTAATGCAGTTTTAAAGCTGATTTTTTAGTCAGCCTTTATGTATGTTTTTTTTTTTAATTTTGAATTCAGAATTATGAAAATAAAAACGAAAATTCGAGTCTGTTCATTGTTTTTAACGACCCAGGAATGGAGAAAACTTTTTTATTTCGCACAAGTTGGATTTTTTTTTGATGTTTCCGATTATTGGTTCCATAAAAAGGCAAATCTAAACTTAGAGCCAGTTTTGACCAACAAATATGGATACTCTGCCTGAAATTGTCGCCCAAGTTGTAAAACTTCTGCCGGCCAAATCAGTTCGAAATTACAAAAAAAATAATAAAAAAAAACATACATAACGGTTGACTAAATCTTCTCGACTTGACCAATAAAATTCTAAAGGTTCAAATAAACAATCAAAAAACAGAATCAAAGTTTTTCATTTAGAACAATAATGTAAGCCAGACAACATCATATGACTTCTTTTGGCCCAACTTGTATTTATATTAGTAATAGTCAAAATTAAAATACATGAAATAGAAACTTTAAAACAAATACTAGATCTAAGTCTGTACTAATCCAGTCTTAAAAATTTAGTGGTAGATCGGTATAGAAATAACCCATCGCCACGATACGAAAAAATATCCGTTTTAATCTGTATTAGAAGTTTTTTTACGTTGAAATGTTAATTTTTACCGGTTTAGAAAGCACTTTCTTTTCTTATTAATATCTATGTATAAATTAATATGAATTTATTTAAATTATTAACAAAAATCTATAATAGAAACTATCAATATATGATATCCTAGGATAATTAACATTGATAATATATTAACATAATTCCATCGTTATTAAAGATTTCTTAGTATTTATTATTTTTTTTAATAATCTGCGAAATTTAATATTCCGGTGTCTTTGTATAGATCAAATATAATGCTGAAATTCAGGATAAATATGTCTAGCAGTAGACAATCTATAATCTTAAAGCTTCCGGCCGCCATTTTGAATATCCAAACTAATTAGACAACTTTATAACATCTACTGTAATATCAAAAAATTTTTTTTTAGCTCTTTTCCTTGATGTTATTATTCAGGCCTTTTTTATCCTGGTATATATAATTTACAACTAATACTATATAATTATTCATTTATTTATTTATTTATTTATACACTCAAAGTGTACAGGTCGACTTAATGCCTTTGGCATTAGCTGCCAGTCTACCTTAGGTGGTGCAGAGAATTTATGAGGTAGGTGCATAACAAGCTTTAAAAAAAAAAGAAACATACACACAAATAAAATACAAATATTATAAATATACATAATATATATATATATATATATATATATATATATATATATATATATATATATATATAAATACATAAACAAAGTTAATAAAAAAAAAATACATACTCATATACATAAAAGATTATGAAGATTCATTTCTTGCAATGTTGAGAAGAAGTTCCCGAACTTTTTTCTTAAAAGAGCGACGACTAGTTGCTGTCGACTAATTATCTGTCGTTACAAAAAAACTTTTAATATCTATTGTTAACTATTGTACATATATTTAATATCTGAAAAACTTATTTCTAACTTAATTTATTTTTTATTAACTGTTATTAGTATCTGTATCTATTTTATCCTTGTCTCTCACTCGAAATATCTATATATTACTGGTTTTAAGTCTTTATTGTCTAGGTACAAACAGTAGTATGCAAACATTACTGTGTTCCAGTTAGGAAGAGCTGTGGCTAATGAAATTGTTAAAGTAACGAAATTAACATCTAATGTCTCAAAGCGACGAGCATAATGTGTCATCATAAGTAGCACATTGTTGTATCACTTAATATCAAGTGATCAAGTCGCTTTAGCCTTATTACACATTTTCAAGTTATTTGATTATAATATCTCATACTATTGTGATTACGTTTTGTAATGATTTCATTAGGATTCCGTTTCAAGGTTGTTTAGCAATTAGCTCAAGTTATTTTGAGTTACAAAATTTTACTTAATTAAAATAACTTTAAATTTCTGTATGGTGCATCATGAACGCTTTTACATAACAAACTTCTTTATTTCTAATAAGTTGTATGTTATGTATACTGGTAGTATTTATATGCTTATGTAGTATATAACGGCTTGCTTTATGAGATGGAAGTCCCCGGTTCGAATCCGAGGTGACATTTTGAGTTTGGTTTAGGAGAGGTTCTTTCTTCACCTGATGGTAAGTGATACGCTTGCCCATAACATGCCGCTAGCTAAGATGTTATACACTGCACCACATTGCGCTCGTCGTTCAGACGTAAGGTCTTAAGTTACCCCAGTAATTTCATTAGTCCACGCCTTTCAAACTGGAACACAGTAAAGTTTGCACACTACTATTTAGCGTTTGAAATAGTCACTGCGGTGGTACCTAGACGGTCTCCGGCAAGAGACCTACCAGTTAGAGAGAGAAGAATTACAAGAAGCGGAAGATCATGAAGTATTTGATGTTCTGGTCAGGTACATCATCAGGATTTTGATAGTCTCCAGTGCGGTATACAAAAGTTGGGCAAGCGTATCACTTACCATCAGGTGAACGTCTACTTCGTCTCTAGGCATTATAGAAAAAAATATTGATGAACTGTTACTTTTCCTAAAATCACGAGAACCACATCTTCGTGGAACTGCTGACCCATTTTATGCTTGACAGCGTCTTGATGATTTTATCAAATTTCGTTATGGTTAGTTGAAGAATCGATCTCTCTATTTATTTCTATTTCAAACAAAACAAAAAAGTACAAATAAACAAGAACAGTTTTGATGTTCCCACAGCTGGGATACGGAACTTCTTACAATGATAGAACCAGTATCAAGGTTGTGAATCATATCTGTTTATTTACGAGTTCAATGGTAAACGAACCTAAGGCCTTGAGGTCTTGTTACTAGTAATTTCATTAGCTATAACGTCCTTTAAATCGGAACATAGTAATGTATTGGCACTATTATTGGGAACAGATCTACCACCAGTAAATTTGGTACCTTCTTTTTGGCCTTTTATCGTATAAGTACATTAGTTAATTTATAAGATAACACTGAGGTCGTTAGTTCGATTCTAAGACCACAGGGCCATCTACCACCGCCATAATTAAGGTTTAAGATTTTATTATTTCTCGAAAGATTATACATCATATATACATTTACCAGGTGGTAGGTCTCTGTTACCGGAGACCGTCTGGGTGGGTACCACCGCAGCTCCTATTTCAACCGGCAAATAGTAGTGTGCAAAGATTACTGTGTTCCGGTTTGCAGGGCGCTGTAGCTAGTGTAATTACTGGGGTAACGAGACTTAATACCTTGTCTCAAGGCGACGAGCGCAATGTGGTGCAGTGTGTACCATCTTAACTAGCACCACGTTGTCATGCGCAAGCGTATCACTTACCATCAGGTGAACGTCTTGCTCGACTCGTCGCAAAGTAGTATTAAAAAAAAAAAAAACATCACTTGTGAGAAATAAAACATTTTAAAAGTAAAAAGTAAACAGACAGATAGAACGTAAAAAATATTGACAAACAGCAGAACTCCGCAATCGTTGATAAGTTAGGGTGCTTATACACTGCAGCAAGTTTGACTAGAATAAATATAAAACAGTCCTTTTTTTTTTTAGTAGTAATCTTCCGAAATGTGGCCTTTTAGTGAAATCTTAAAAACATTGTTTTCAGTTCCTTCAAACTTTTGGGTAAGATGTTATACAATTTCGCACCTTCAAACATTATATTTTTTTGTCCATAGTAATCATAATTCCAACGTAGCATTGTTGTGACGACGGTCGGAATATTCTTGTTTCAGTATTTTTTTTGACGTGACAACGTCTATTAAATTGGTATAAGATAGGACGCGCGTGCTGAGAAATGTCCCGCACATAAGTGGGCGTGGCTTACGCCGACCGCTAAGTCGGTATGCGTTTGCCCGAATTGGTTGAAAGTAAAAGATGTATTCTATTGCTCAATAATAATTAGAAATAAAATCCCTAACAAATATAATTGAGAGTTAGTATAACTTGATTTGTAACCCGATAAACATGTCAAACAAGAATAATAAAATTTATTATCAAAATTTTTTGTGATATAATTAATAGACGTTGTCACGTTAAAATACATAAGTGCCCTGCACATATAACCCAGAATTTTTTTTTTATAAATTCGTTCCTCTGTAAAGGTGGGCAGGGCTTTGTCTTTTCTTTCTTTTTTCTTTATATTCTTTTTCTTTTCCCTAACTTTTATACATTATCTTTCTTCTTTTATTCTTCACCCTTTCATTCTTTTACCAGTTCTTACATTTCCACTTCTTCTTTCAGGCATCACCTCTCAGACTACCGCCGCATATTCTACTTACATTTCCTTTTTCCTTTCTTTTAATTTTTACACTTGTTGCTTCTTTTATTTGTACTTAGTTTTTAATTTATCTGTTATTCTCACACATTTCATATTTATTTATATTTATATTTACAACACAAAAATTCACTTCTCAATCTTATACATTCAAAATTTTTTCAATACCTTATCTCTATATTTACATTACTTTGTACCTTATCTATATACATTTTCTTTTTTAATACACTATTTTTCTATATTCTACTCTTAAATACTATCTATCTGTTCGCTTTTATTTCTGTTTTATTTCCTTGTTTACATTCTATCCTTATTACTATTTCATAAAGCAATTGAGTTTTTTTTCCAACATCTCTCTGCGTCTTTGGGTCAGGGCCTAGTTCTTTCATACAAGTTCTCGCTCTCATTCTGTTCTACTTACAATCATTCCGCTAATTTTCTTCTTTCATTCATACGTTACGCTCTGAAGTGAAGACTCCGCCGTCATACAATTTTGCTGCTTTTCACCAGGAGAGACATGTGGAACATCCCATAAATCATTTCACTTATTTCTACTTTACATTTCCATTTTATTCTTATTTCTATACTTACTTCTAATATCACAGCTTGTCTCTCCTTATTATCTATTTTAAAATCTCTTAAACTATAGCCTTATCCTACTATCACAATTTACTTTTTTCATTTCTGTCTTAATCTTGTGTTTTATTCATCTAAATAACGTCGGCTATAGTTAGCTCGCAAAATTTTAAAAATATTGGACGACTGGCGTCTTCACTCATCAAAGCTATTGAGGTTAGCGAGTGGATCAAAAAAGTTTACTACTGCGTAGTCGGAATTCGCTGAGCATCACCAAACCGCACAATTTATGTGATGGCGGCCATTAAATCAACATGTAGAGAGCGGTGAAATTCGCGCGGCCCGCGAAGTGTGCCGGCGTTACCATGGCAACGCGAAACAGTTTCTAGTTCCGCCGCCAGGTGGCCACACAACTAGTAGGAAGTATGCGAATCCGCGGCACTATTACGTATCCTGAGAATTGATTTTAGATCATGATAAGACTGCTTCAAAAAAAAACTATATTACTTTACGACTCTAGACTAGTGCGCTTTACCACCTAGATTACATCGCCGCATCCTAAATAAAAAAAAAAGTTATGATTTAATAGTTCGTTATAGTAATTATAACTACTCGATATAGTTTAATTATTACTGATTAATACAAATAAATAAAATTGGAGTGTCTGTTTGTAATATTAAAAAAAATTTTTGTTAAGTGCATTTGGATGTGTACATACATACAACGTACATATAAAAAAAACGTTTTTTACAATTTTTGTCTGTTTGTTCCGGCTAATCTCTGAAACGGTTGTACCGATTTTAACGGGACTTTCACTGGATGATAGCTTATGTAACAAGAAGTAACTTAGACTACTTTTATTTAGAAAAAAGAAATTAATTCTTATCATCATTCTTCATCAGTCTTCTGCTTACATTTTGGATGTAGTCGCAGGAACTATATTATACTATTCTTCTGTCTGTTCCATCACCGGAAGACCAGCTTCACAACGAGTCACTATCAGAGGTTCAACTTATTCTTGACTATAACAGAAAAGTCGAACTACTTCCTGTCCAAATACGACGTCAAAACCACTTAACACCAGTTGGGATCATGGATAATAGCGATTATTGTGTTATTTTCGCTATCGCTATTAGTTCGCAAGATACATAATAACCCGTCCGTATAGAACATGTTAGTAATGACCTTGATCTGACCATAAACGTATAAACTTACTGCGATGGAATGGGGACAGATTTCATCTGACGGCTGTTGGAATTCCAGTTGGGTTTTAACCTTGCTGTAATTGGTGTTAACTGGTCTTTTTAATGGTTCCTAATCCAGCTGGTAATTAGTTAAAAACACGGATATTTTTACGTATGTGATGAAGTTTTTTTAACCTGTTTCTTTCCAAAGTAGGATAGCTTTTAACTTTGACCAGTCATCACCATCATCGTCATCATCATCATCACCGTAATTGTTATCATCGTAATCGTCATCGTCATCACCATCAATTCCGCCCATTGTTCATCTAAATAGTACAGTTCGAATGCGCCGCGAGTTTAGACGAGATATTGGTGTGCATTTATCACGGCAGGGTCAAGTGTTATGGATGGAGAGGTCCAAGAGTTGATTCTTGGATTCATCGGAGCCGGTCCGTTATCTGGTGGTATGTGTGGCATGGGAGAGTAACGGCATACGCGAACAAACGGGCATGGGAACGAAACGCGCGCACCCCAACCGCGAACAAAGGCCGCTGTATGCGTATCTGCTTTTTTTTTGCCACTTTAATCACACGGAACAATTAAACTGGTTCTAACTTAACCGGGACTTATAACCGGGTTTACTTCACTTGCAAATTTAAAGCAAAATAATGGTTCATCATCAAAGCGACGACGGAGTGTCATAAATTGATAATGTGTGTTAGATAAATAACATTCCAATCGTCGATTTGTGACGTATTGTCTCGTTACCGCAGTAGTCTCATACTGGTACACAGTAATGTTTGCAATACTGTCTACAATAATCAAAGTAAACAGTAACAGTAAAATCAAAGTAAACAGTCTACATCACATTTATTTAAGTGTAAAAAAAAAATAAGTGAGAATCGAACCTGTTATAAACGGAAGTTATCAATGCACCGTAAGTTAACATTATTCGTGTCAATTTCACTAGAACACAAATTTACATATAATCTAATATAATATAATATATTAAAAAAAAACTAGTCTCGCTCAATTTAATATGCATTATTTATTCATAGAATATTCAGTATGTTAAGATAAGTTTCTTTTTTATTCTAGATCTTAGATTTTAGATTTCTATATGTTATATATTTAAGTTAGAAAATAACTTATATCCTTGTGATACTGTCTTTCAACACGGAAGTCTCCAGTTCGATTCCGGATTTTTTTTACAGGCAATCTTTCGATATCGGAAGATGAGATTTCTGGACGAGTACACTTTAACCATGGTATTACTATCACTTAACATCAAGTGAAATTCAAGTTAGGCTATTGTATAAAACATTTTTCTTTTGTTATTCGTCGCTTCTATCTCAGAGGTCAAACAGTAGTGTGATAACATTACTATGTTCCAGTTTAAAGGGTAAGTAAGCTAGTGAAATTACTGGGGTAACGAGACAACACTATATCTCAAGGCGAGCGTTATGTGCAGTGTATACCACCTTAACTAGTACCACGTTGTTATGGATGTAGCACTTACCATCAGGTGTTCGTCTTACTCGTCTCATCACCTCGTAGATGGACCGATGACCTAGTGCTGATTGGAGTGAAGGTCTTTAAATCAGGTCTATGTCCAGCCCATAGTAATATATGTTAACAGTAAGATTATACATAGACTTAAAAAAAAATTGCAGCACAGACAGTACAGTCTTTAATAACAATATACAATAATAGTTACAGTTGCGGGTAGCGGTAGCGGTTGATTCTTTTATTCGTAGAGCACAATCCATAAGCGGTAGCGGGTAAAATATATTTCATAGTATTTTTTTAATGGTTAAAGTGATGAGACGATTACTTTCACCTGATGGTAGAAATACACTGCACACCATTACGCTCGTCTTGACAGGTGTTAAGTCTCGTTACCCCAGTAATTTAACTACAGCGCCTTTCAAATCTAAACACAGTAGTGTTTACACACTACTACTTACCCAGACGGTCTTTACCAATAGAGAATTACCACTATTTAAAGTAACCTCACAAAGTTACCAACGACTCCAGCTAAGTTCGAATAGAAGATTAGATTGATATTCTTCTTGATAAGAATTGGAAATACAGTTAAGATCTAGACTAAGAACGAGAAGCTAATAAAAATACTAACAAACCTTTTCAGAACATGAGAGAGAAAATAAATCAAGTACAATCTAAGTATTATAATTGTGATAAGTCTTATTAACTTATGGCAGTATATAATAAGTAATAGCTTTTGTATAAAGGCACAGGTTCGATTCCCGACAACCTCCAACTTCCGGTTAAGAAGATGTGGTATAATCGCTATAGGTATATCGCTAACCCGATCAGCTGTCCCGTCCGGACGGTAATCACGGACGGTAATGACCGTCTGCCATTGTCCGAGATGAAAAGAGCGGGCGACAGTATTTATACCGTTTTTATTACATTCGTAACGGTGAAGCGATTACCGGGTAAAGCTTGTTGCCGCGTTAAAAATATCTCGAAATACTAAATGTTATAACGGAATATATAAAAGTAGAAGTATGATCTAGAAGAAGAATTAAAGAAGTAAATAGTAATCATATTAAGTTAATAAGAATTTGAGAGGGGTTTTTTTAATATACTAGACGAGCGATGTTCGACTGATGGTAAGTGATACGCTTGCTGGACAGTAATACCATGCGTTCGCATTAATGGTTACCACGGTAATTTCATTAACAACAACACCCTTTAACTCAGAAAACGGTAATATTTGCACATTACTGTTTGGAGGGACTAACAAATAAATAAATAATAAATAAAAACTTTTATTGCGGGCTCCACATCCATATTGACAAAAAATACATCTCACTAAAAAAAAACAAAAATACATCACACCAAAAAAAAACAAAAATACATCTCAACGAAAAAAAACAAAAACACATCTCACCAAAAAAAAAAAACAAAAACACATCTCACCAAAAAAAAAAAACAAAAACACATCTCACAAAAAAAAACACAAAAATACATCTCACCAAAAAAAACTAAAATACATCTCAACGAAAAAAAACAAAATTACATCACACAAAAAAAAAAAACTAAAATACATCTCAACAAAAAAAAACAAAAATACATCTCAACAAAAAAAAACAAAAATACATCTCACCAAAAAAAAAACAAAAATACATCTCACCAAAAAAAAAAAATACATCTCACAAAAAAAAACTAAAATACATCTCACCAAAAAAAAACAAAAATACTTCTCACCAAAAAAAACTAAAATACATCTCAACAAAAAAAAAACAAAAATACATCTCAACAAATTTAAATGTACCGCAGCTACAACAGTAGACTGTAAACATCACTGTTACCGTTTTAAGGGTGTTGTTAACTTCTGAAATTACTGCGGTAACGAGATTTAATATGTCTAAACGACGAGTACAATGTAGTTAGTGTATACCATCCTAACTAGCGCCACGTTGTAAAGTGAACGTCTACTTAACTGTAATCTCAATTTGATACTTCCGATATATCAAAATTACGTCTCATTTCAGGTTAAAACATTTAACAGTACGTTATAATATTTACCTGTTATTAGACATCCGCCCTTTCACCGGAAACATGTTCGTGTCCGTTAAATAACATTTAACTAATCAACTCTGTTTATTTAACACTTGTATGAAGAAATTGATGTTGCGTAAACGACGCGCGGTTTTTTTTTTTTTTAAAACGTTATGACACGTTTCGTAATATGACGGACGGTTATGACATTTTCCGTTTACCGTCATATGCTTCAAGTAGCACGATGTGGTAAATAATGAGTTTTGCAAACATGGAACTATGTACATACATACCCATACATTTCTAGTCCAGACTATTTTTTTTTACTAGTTGAAGCATAAGATGTCTCGTTACCATAGTAATTTTACTAACAATCCCCTTTGTAACAAATCTGGTGCTTGTATATGAATAGTGCTGTGGTAGTATTTGTATATAAGTATATTTTTACTTGGCAGTATTTTTATTTTTGAAGTGTTATTACATGGGTCCTATGTCCAGCAGTGGACGTCCATCGGTTGAAATGATGAGTAGTTGTTAGTATTTTTATTATTGACATATTTTTACTTGGCAGTTTTTGTTTTGTGCATTATTACTTGTTAGTTCAAGAGACTTATGTCCAGCAGTGGAAGTCCATCGGTTGAAATGGTGATTAGTTGTTAGTATTTTTATTGTTGACATATTTTTACTTGGCAGTATTTTTATTTTTGTAGTATTATTACTTGTTATTACATGTGATCCGTGTCCAGCAGTGGACATCCGTCAGTTCAAACGATGATGAATTCTTGTTAGTATTTTATATATTTATATAAATGTTTGTAGTTTTGTGTTTGAAGTATTTTTACTTGGTAGTATTTACTTGAGTATGTCTCCGAAGAATATCTAGGTATAGTCTTCTCGATTTCATTGTGATCTCACTAATCGATTTTCATTTTCTTTCAGGTACAAAACTACAGCGTATGTTTGTCGAGAGTATAATGGGCTAGTGATAAATCAGTCGCAATGAACGAAAGCCGCGAGAGGATCCGTAGGGAGAGGGAGAGGGAGAAGAACACGTATACTTCTCCACGGCTGGCTCTGCGCCGGGTGCTGCTGCTGGCTGAAGGGCGGCAGTTCCGCGAGGCGGCGGCCATCTTGTCCCGCCTCGGGCCCGGAGTGCTGCAAAGCGTGGCCTCCGAACTACCTGTAGACCTCCTCGTCGAAGCTCTGCCCCATTCCGCGCATTTGATTGAAACCTTATTAAATAGGTAAGTGTTTTTCTATTCAATTCAGCGAGGAGTTTACCACGACGTTTACCAGACAAAGCGGCGACGGCAACACTTGCCAGGCAGAGACTACCAGCCAAAAATGGCGCTAGTAATGTTATAAGATATCTCATATAATATATGTACTAACAAAGGAAAGTTTTTATAAAATAGATTATTTAGATAGCTGAACAAAATATTTTCGCAAAAGGAACCAGGTCAAGAACGGTTTGGCTGTTTAAAAGTTACCATGGCATAGACAATCGACCAGACAATTTACCAGGTGGTAGGTCTCTGTTGCCGGAGACCGTCTGGATGGGTACCACCGCGGTGACTATTTCAACCGCCAAATAGTAGTAAACATTACTGTGTTCCGGTTTGAAGGGCGCTGTAGCTAGTGTAATTACTGGGGTAACGAGACTCAACACCTTATGTCTCAAGGCGACGAGAGCAATGTGGCGCAGTGTGTACCATCTTAACTAGCACCACGTTGTCATGGGCAAGCGTATCACTTACCATCAGGTGAACGTCTTGCTCGTCTCTTCGCATAGTAGTACAAAAAAAAACGCTCATCGCAAACTTGTGTTATTGATATATCACTTATCATCAAACAGTAAAACCATTTACAACATTAATTGTATATATATTTATAGTTTATTATTATCAAATCAAATCATTTATTTGCAAGAATGTGGTAACAAAATACGATGGTTTATGATAAATGAATAGCGCACATTCTACTTAATAATAAGCATGCAAATCTTTACAATTATTAACTAAATTAACACTACCCATACATTTAATATACACACAATTATATACATTCAACAAATTACATAAAACAAATTTAGTATAGATTAAGATCATTTAAAAAATCAGTTACAGCGTAATACATTTTGTTACGGAGCCAATTCGTTAAGTTAATCTTAAATTTTGATGTAGGCAATGATTTAAATTATTTGGGTATTTGTTATAAAGTGTAATGACCATGATATAGGCATTCGGCCTGAACATTTCTAATGAACATTTCGAATAAAAAAGTTTATTTGGGTATCGGGGTTATGTACATATGTCTCTCTTCGCCTGCCACAGCATCTCTCCACTTACTAGGTCGCCTGGTAGAGAATGCCCTACGGCATTAAGTCCTAATTTTAGGCATACAAATGTTTTAAAAAAAAGCAGTGATATTTTGGCGGCAGCCTATTCAGACGGTGGCAAAAGAGAACCACCATCAATTACCATCAGGGAAGATGACAGAGGGATCGATGACAAGATACATAATATATCTTTAAACTATTAAAAAGTTTATATGTAATAGCATACACTGATATCATGTTAATTAAAAAGTTATTGAACTTACAATCAATATTAAAGTTTATTGCTTTAAAGATAGGGTTTATATTGCTTAAAGATTGTATTGAAAGTTCTCGACTGGTACAGCTTTCGAGACCAAATGTGATAAATGGTCATATGAAATCAAGCAACTCGGCTGGTCTAAGTGAAATGTAATGCTCTCACGCTTTTACACCTTAAATGGGTTGCCAGACTCGAAGGACGTGTACTGGGACTTTCCTATTTTTTTAATACTTGAAATTGCAAATGCTAACATAATAGTACTTATAATATTATAATAAAAAAATCTACTTAAATCAGAATACATTTTCTATACTATCTACTGGACCGTGTTTGGTGAAATACTAGATGTTACTGAAAAAAACGTTTTATGATATATATTTTCATAATCTACCTATAGTACTTTAGCTTTTGGAAAATTTAATATAATTGGGTCCTAAATAATGCCATTCATCATCATCATCATATAGACATCCACTGGACATACACCTTTCTCAAACATCTCTCTTATCGGCTGTCCCTCTATATCTTCACCAGATTGTCCACCATCGCCTGCCAGCTTCTTTACTGCTTTATAAGCCTTAAATATGATCTACTCATCACCAGACAAGCCTAGAAGATCTAGAGTAACCGACAACAACGGAATAAACCGTTTAACAGAAGATTGCTCTCATAATTTAAAATAGAACTCACGCAAGAATCGAACCCTGTACTTTTTAGATCCGTCAACACATTATAGTCTTATAAGGACACAGTTAAACCAGTACACTAGTAATATTATAGACTACTACAATGTTTAATCAATCAAGCAGTAATTTAATTCCTCATTTCTATTATTTATTCAAAGAAGCGAATTTGTTTACTCGATGTTAGTTAGGATAATTTACACTAAACCATTCTGATTGCTTTACAAACTAAGATATTAAAAATCATAACCTTAGTAATTTTACTACAGTATTAAAGTGGAACACAGTAATGTTTCCATATTACTGCTTAGCTGGAGATATATTTGTTCCGAACGGACTTTCCAGTAAAATTACTAGTAAAGCGTTTTAAAAAGGTTATATGATCGATGATGATTTTTTTTATTTTGATCATCAAAAAAAAAACCGACTTTGTAACGGAAGCTAACGGTGTATATAAACAAAGCCGCGGGCAACGACTAACTCTCGATCCCTGACCCTGTGCACTTACTGTGCCGTAACTTGAACTTACTTAAGCTTATATAACACGTCACTTAAATATTTAAAATGCCAACGGTAAACAGTTTGTCATGTGTGTATAGAAATCAAAGATGTCAAGAGTTCCTGTCACATTCTCCCTGTGGGCGCAGAGGTTAGACGCTTGAACACAGAGATCGCAAATTCAATTCCGTGACTTCTTCATACTGTTAATCTGGCAATATAACAGTGTTTATATGTTTCATATGTCAACATGTTATCTAATAAAAGATACCAACTGGGTATACAGGTTAAGAAGATTTGAATTCCCAGACTCTTATTTAAAACGTCTTCTATATATAAGCTGTAGATAACTTTTGTATGTTTCTGTTTAAGTAGTATTTTAATTTTAAATTAATTCGAGTATCAATATCAGGTATTATACCATTTATATATATTTACTGGAAGGTCTCTGATGCCGGAGATCGTCTAGGTTTCACCGCAGTGACTATTCCAACTGCCAAACAGTAGTGTACGAATATCACTGTGTTCCGGTTTAAAAGGCTGTAGGCTAGTGAAATTACTGGGATAACGAGACTACAACTTTTGTATTAAGACGACGAGCGCAATGTGGTGCAGTGTATACCATCTTAACTAGAACCACGTTGTTATGGGTAAGCGTATCACATCATCATGTGCCGCCTTATTATTCTCGTCAAATAAAAAAAAATATTAATCAAGTTTGCAAAAACAACATACGTAAGTTGCGGTGATTGTACGCAAGTTGAACAAGTGCATAGTCAATAAAAAAAAAGAGTCAACTTGTATGCGTTATGAGCATGTAACATGTGAGTTATGTTGTGGCGACTTTCGGAAGTGAAAGTGGCCGGTCTGCTCCGCGGGCCCACCCAGACCGGCCGTCTGCAGCTTCAAAAATATCGATTAAAAGTATACTAGTTTTTATGTAGCAATGTTACTAGTAGATACTCATTGATATTTATCGACAAAAGATGCTGAATGAACTTAAATATTTTCAACGCATTCTACTAATTTGTTAGAGGATAGAAGTAGTTTGAACGCCGGCCTTCCAATCCGAAGGTACCGCGTTCGAATCCGGCATGCACCAATTTTCAATTTATATGCAGTTAGTATAACACCAACTAATATCACGCGCTGTGACGGTGAAGGAAAACATCGTGAGGAAACCTGCATATCTAAGTCGTGACCATCCGTGGTCTGACTCTAGTATGTCAAATGGAGAAGGCAATGGCAACACCACTCCATTATAACTGACAAGAGAGTCGTCGTGTGTTTCATTGCACATGATGACCACGACCCTCAGTCATGAGGTAATACGACTTAGAAGAAGAACAATCACTTTAGCAAGAAGATATTCTAAAAGTTAATAATCTCAGTTTTATATGTATACTGAATTCTTCATTAGATAAGCTGACCCGGTCATGATGAAACCAAGTTTAGAAGAAGGAAAGGTGGCGATAAAATGAGAGTCACTTAATCATGAAAAAGTCTTCATAAAAATTCATATGAACACTACAATGAGTTGAATAAACATTGAATTGTATCGCCATCCCATTCACTAAAGATCTTGGGTCCTTTCACTTGGCTGTGGTTCTTAGAAGTTCCTAATTTCTAATCTCTTACATAAGAGTAGTTTGATGCGTACTTGTGTATTAGTAGATTTTGTCGTCTGTGTAAACCGAGCGAGTAGGGTCTCCGTTTTATAACCCCACTAAATCTCCAGTCACTATAGTAGACCTTAGTCCACTATATAGCCAAGCAAGTCGTCGTTTCATTATACATGATGACTACGACCCTCAGTCATGAAGAAATACGACTTAGAAGAGGATTCTTTTAAACTACGTAATATTTTGTTTCTCAGGTTGATCTCTCTAGAAATAACTCCTCGTCCGGAGCTGCAATGCGAGGCGGTCGCGTGGCGGCTGGTCGGTCTGCTTGGAGTGGACCAGGGCACAGGTCTCCGGTCGAGGACCTCGAAGCTTGCGCACGCGCTGGTGCAGTACACACCTGATTCACGAGACACTGTCGACGCCAGGAGAAGGCAGCTCGACACCGCTGTCCAAGGTTTGTTATACATGTCGTCATTAGATATCTAGTTAATCCATTATATTGTTCAGCTATAATGTACTTCTGTTAAATGTTTGCTTCTTTGGATTAAAAGTAAATCCTAATTTTCAATTTTTATTTTCGGTTGTCTTCTCGTTTCCCAATGTATTCAGTAATTGTATGGACTACAATCTTAAACTCTCCGGTTTTTTCCAAGAGTCTAAACTTCTATAAAATTCCATCACTTCCGTCATGTAACATTTATTCAGTGGTAATTTTTTACTGTAGCTTTCGAATATATTTAAAAGATTGTGGTCTTCTCAGCGTCACTACAATGTTGATTCATTTACAAAGTTAATGCTAAAAAACAGATTAAAACATTTTATATCTCTAACAAGCTATCAGAAGTTTCTTTGTATAAATTAACGATGTACAATTTCACTTTCCCATTCAAGTCACTGTTAAGTTGCTATTGAACGTTTTGAGTTCACCGTTCGCGCTTGTCTGTGTGATGGAAGATTATAACTTCGCCCATGTTACCAAATTATAATTACAATCGAAATAATGTAAAATAAATATAATACTTTGGTTACAAACATAATAAAACTTGTATTAAGTTTAACCATAGATACACTAAAACTGGAAAAGAGTTTTGTAAACTATGCCATACTTATTTATAATAAAAGAACTTTAACTTAATCTTAGCGCAGTGTCTTACTTTGCCTTGTAACACAGAATCCATTTTCGATTATGGAAGATATGTGATTAACATTGTAGAATGGGAGGATAAGCAAAAAATAAATATTTCTTTGAGAATCGAACTCATGACCTTTGTGTTCAAAGAATGACAATTAGCTACTAAGTCATTCCGGCTCATTCTAATCTTATAAGGTAATAGAGACTCGGATATTAAGACGACATACGTAATCTTTCCGGCTGCTCAAGTGTTATTGGAGTGCAAGTGTTATTGGAGAAGGTGCGGGTTCGATTCTCGCTGAAAAAAATCTATGATCTAAAAGCAACAACTACAATGGACATAATAGATGCTCTTAAGAGAAGGCCTCGAGTCGGGCAATTGTAACATTAAGTAGATTGTTTACCAAAGTATTCATTAAGATAAATGTAGAGAGCAGAATATTCTAGATTCTTCTCCGTCGGGTATCAAATGACCTAACCTAGACGTACCACATATCGTTGTTAAAAACGGCAGTTAAAGTAAATTCACTGTTGAATATCGTTATAACTCGCAATCTTGGCTTCAGTAACGTATTCCGATTCGATTCGCTCTAAATTATTTTAAAACAACATAACTTTTAACCGAGTTTGAAACTGGGTGAAAATCCTTAATTTTTATTGTTTTCTACGCGGCTTGAAATCGTTTTGTTTTATATGGGATATATCATATTTCAAATCATTATAAAGATTTCAAACAAAATACTAAGACACTATAAAATTGTCACTTAATACTTTTAAAAGTAAGAAACAAGTACTCTAAAGTTTGGTAACAAAAACTAAATGGAATGAAACCTTTGGCACTTATGCGATTTGTAGTTACGATTTAACTTTTGTTTCCATTACTGGGAATTAATGCTGGGACTGAAAGCTGTTGTTCTTAGAACATATCAACACACGGATCGCTTCACAAATATAATAATTATTATTTAAAGTAGTAATGCAAAGGAAGTGCTTCCTTTAGTAAAGGTCGAAAGAGAAGATCCATCGGCCGATAAAGTTTATAACTTTATGTTTAATGAGGAAGTATGCGTGTCCGCCGTCGTAATTCAAGATCATTATTTGTTATGGGTCACCTTCAGGAAATTCAACTATCTACCTGCAATATTATTTACCTAATTAATGATTAACGTACCTGATAACTTAGTGTACTTGGTTATTATGTAATATACTTCATTGTTTTTCTGTGATAAAAATAATTTATTGTGATATAATGAAATCCCTCAAGGTTTAATTTAACCGACAATGATCCTACAGATTACAAATAACATAGCCAAGAATTACTTATTTAGTATATAAGCACAAAGTTTGGCGGGCAATTAAAAATTGTACCGGTCAAAATTATGATGATGGTTATGATGATAACAATGGTAATAACGATAACGACGGCGACGACAGCGATCATGATGATCATAACAAAGACGATAGTGATGAAGATGATGATAAAGCGGCTGTTTGTTAAACAATTCCTCAAGAACTAAAAATACCAACACCACCTCATAAACGACAAGCATTAACAAATGATCCTGATGGTGAGCAGCAGAAATTTAAAAGTAAGGTTTGTTCCAGGATTGGGGACCCATGGTCTGACAGCGGACTCGTCCGGTTCTCTCATTTCATTGCACATAGCCATGAAGAATGAACTGCAGAGGCACGTCGAGGTTTACAAGCAGGCGCTACATAAACTGGAGGAACTGGTAATAAACGAGCGAATAAACCTGAATTCTTAAGTTGAAAGTAATGTAGGTTAGATTACTTTAGTGTTACATATGCATTTATATAAAATTATATTACATATTGGATGATTTCTCAATATTAACATTTTGATGCGATTGAGTATTTTCACAATTTTTATTAAGTATTTTACGAAACAGTGAATGAAAGATAAAAAGGCAAAACTTCCAACTAAAGATGCTTTCTAAGAGTCTGTTAATAACACTGTATTTCAGTTCCAAGGTAAAAATCATAAAGGCGATGATCTTAAAGATTTTCTTATGAAACACAATGAGTAAGTCATTGATTGGAACAGTTACAATCAATATTTCTAACCAATATCTGGATGCGGAAATGAAAGTGTAGTGATCGAGGAATGGTGGTAGCAGGCAGGTTCTGCTACATTATGATTCATGCTTTTCTGGGATTTAGTTTAGATTTTACCGATTAGCTTCAACTCTATTTCGTTCTCTCATTCATAAGAGTTTTTCTAGATCATGTACATTAGCTATTTTGATTTTAAAGCTAATGATGAAATTTTGTTTTGCAGTCACCAGTTACACTGCACAGCGATCCGGCCTCGTCTTCCCACCAACGGCTCCTGTCGCTGTCCCACGCGGACGTGGAAAGGCGTCTCATAGACAACAAGTCCCTGTTGACTGCGATCGACAAGCCGGCCCTGAGGCAGCTGCCGACCCTCGTCTCAGAGCTCGCCGCGAGGGTTGAGAGCGATAAGGCGGTGTTGGCATGTGTTGGGCAGATCAAACGGAGCGATCCGACTCTGGACTTGACGGACACACGGTAAGTGAATACTTTGTCAACTTAACCTAGTTAGTTACAGAGACCGTGTTCTTAGTTTTAGTGGTATTGTTTTCTTTAAACTACCTCTGTCTAATAATATAATTAGTTACTTTAACATGTAAACTTGGAAGTTAATTTAAAAAGTGGAGCAAGAGTTGTAATTAGTTTAATTTGGAACTATTTTGGGTATAATAAGTCTTTTAGATCTTTTCCCTTACCATAAGGACTCACGGGGACTTCGATCGATCAAAACCCTATTGATTTTCTATCTTCGGTGTCTATCTTTCGTTACACATCCCCGACGCAACTAACGCTGGATGGATGCTGGCTTGAAAATATGAATTTAGATGATCAATACAAACTGTTACTTTAGGAGTTTATGATAATTGGATAGTTAAATGGGATAATTTAGATACTATACTAACAACGTGATGTAATCTGCGATGGGAAGCTCGTGTGAGTACCACGTGGGAGGCGGATGCTCACGCGCACTCTCACAGTGGCATTAGGCAATTCTTTTTTACCTCGCACCGGTTCCGGCAGTCGATACCATCTGCGGAGGAAGAGGAAGCCGTTCGACTGTATTTATACGCTATGAACTTCTCATAAAGTATTATTTATTTAATTTTTTTTACTTGTTACCCTATAATAACTTTTGGAATTTTCTTCCCATAGCGCATCAATCCTATAGTATCCTTTAATTATATTTATTATCTAATACATTCTAAAACTAAAAATTAAATGTTCTGTTGTGAATGAAACTAATTTTGATTAGACGCTGAACAGTCAACAAAAAAAAAATTACTTTACCAGAGTATAAAAATTACATTTTGTTATAGTTTAATAAAAACTACACAGATAAATATAACAAACAACCAAAAAAAATATTATAGAAAAGATTGAATATTAATTATAGCACTTTGAAACTTATTTACGTAATAAATCATAATATAATACATACAGAATATTATGTGTGCCCATACAAAAAATTACGCATTGAGTTAAGAAACTTTTCGTCATATTAAAATGTTGCCATATATTGTTTAATGTAAATATTACTGGTGCGACTCCGCCGATGATCGCGTGTACGTTCTCGCATGAGTACAAACAATTTTACTGCGTGCCAGTTTGTAAAGTACAGTAAACATTTATTACATGCATATTATTACAAATATTATTTCTTACGTACACCGTTTAGTTCTCAATCGTATTTAACTGCCCGTTAAAAGAGAGATGTTGGTTAAACCAGTTTTTATATAAAGGTATCTCTCTGTCTATCGGTTATACTATTACATAAAAAAAAACCTTAAAGATTGTTTATCTGTTTGAATTGCATAATATCATAAAATTTGGGAGTATTTTAAAATATGTAATATACTTTGTAGTATAACCTATAATTTTGAAGAAGACACCTCATAATGATAATGATAAGTCATTGGTTTTGTTTATACACTAAAATATTTTATATTATACATGAATAAAAAATAGTGCTAACGCTAATAAATATAACGAAAAAGTTTTACGTTTAACTAGTTGTATGTAATAGTTACAAAAAATACAATAAATATGTTTGCACGAGAGACAGGCGATATGTACTAAGTATAGAAACTGGATATCGTAACCTAATACTGAATCGATATTTCCAGTTTATATTTCCGGTATCGGTAGTTATCTATTTACATTACTTTTTATGTCCGTTTAATAAGTTTGTTTGAAAAAGGCGACTATTTCATATACCTTATGTTTAAAATAAAACGGTTTTTGATACTGAAAGAGATGGATACTTTGGAGATCGTTTCTTTTAAACTGCAAAATATTAATATTCTTACAATATAACTTAGCATTGTAGTTAAAAAGTATAACATGTCAGTACATTATCTTTAATTTCTGATGATGTTAAGTAACAAAAAGTCTGAAGTTGAATTTAAGAATAATACGAATCTCGAAATCGAATCAGAGTCCTCTGTGTTAATAGAGGTTAACTAGTCGGAAAGACAGTTACTTAACCGATAGTGTCAATTAGTAGTCAATGGTGACAGGAGAATATATAAGAGTAAGTAAACATTTCGTAACATCGAAAGAAAGTGACTTTCGAAGCGTGTGAACATGTGATTTACGTAAATAACTTGACAAGGGAAATCACAATACATTGCCTAGCAACAGCATTAAAATAAAAGTGACTTTTTTCATTGATATACAGAAACTTATCTATTATGAAGACAACTGTTACTTAATGAGAAAAAAAACCATTTACTTTTCACTAGTAAATAATGATTATGAATATTTATATTGTTAACGATGAATAGTAAACGAAATCAAATAGAAAAGTAAGTTACTAATACAGTATCTATAAAGACGAGTTTCAACATAAACCTAATATTAACCAAACTTGCTATGGGGCTCCGGGATCGAACCAGGGACCTCCGTGTTATAAAACAAGCAATTATTAACAGTTTTATTAGTAACATCACAAATACAATAAATTAATAACACGTGAACAAAGATCATCCAATACCTTTTAAGCATTTGAGTTTATTTTTCATGTTGCCCCTTCACGTGTTTAAGTTAACAATGTTAAGTTTAAAGTGAATTAAACTTGACGACGGTTAACCATTGTTAACCGGTGTGGGCAATAAAACATGTTTATGTCGAGTTTCGACGCATTGTTTGCGCTTTCGCAGGGAAATCCGTTTTGTGTTTTCGCTGCTTAACATCCAATGAAACATTCACAGACCTACCTTGAACCATTTGTTCGGATAAAGGGGTGCTGGAGAGCGAAGATTCCATCCTCTGAGTATAAAGAAACCTAATAACAACTGATTACTAGGAGCAAACCCCACTTAGTTAACGTGATTAATAATTTCTTGCTCTAACTTCGAGTTTCTTGTGATAGAACCTGAGTCCCAGTAATGGGAATGTTACGAGGGCTGTCTATTATTCATAATCTATGACGTAGGTTTTTTGAGATAAGTTTTATCCGTTATCTGCCATATACCGAGATAATGTTACCCAATTTTTAAGTGCAAGTCATGATTAAGTGTGATCCTATACTCACTGAAATCCCCTTGGGGGACATTAAGATTGCCAAGACGTTATGAATCTCCTAAGAAATGTGTGTCTCTAAAAACATATCACTTTTATCCTTGAGAGACATAATTCAAATCAAATCTGCCGCCAAAAAATCTGCTGTTTTTTTTTTACCATGAAAAATAAGTTTTTTTTTTTTTTGAAAAAAGTTAATACTTGACCGCGATCCTACCTGATGTTAAGTGGTGATGCGATCTGTGGTGGTAAAGCGCATTAACTTTGTGCGAGCCTATTCACTCTTCTTTTGAAGACACCCACGTCGTAATTGGACGGGAACACTGACGCCGGCAAATTGTTCCACTCTGTTGCTGTTCTTATTAAAAAAGAGGAGCTAAACCTCTTTGTTCGTAAATTGGGGATGTTTACAACATGAGGATGGTGCCTTGTCGTGCGTCTGGTCGTCCGGTAGTGGAAAGGGGATGGGGGAATCATGTCGTGTATTTCCAGCGCACACTCTCCGAAATATATCCTGTAGAACACCGCGAGGCTGGCCACTCGGCGCCTGTGTTCAAGGCTGTCAAGTCTAACCATGACAAGTTCCTGATCACCAATAAGCCTCATAGCCCGCCTCTCCACCGAGTCTAGTGCTGAAAGATGGGTTTTTGCAGCACCTGCCCAGATATGGCAACAGTACTCCACACACGACCGGACCTGTCGAGTCGAGTTTAATTTAAGTAATTACAGATGAAAAAGACATTCTGTTTGCGAATATATTTTGCTTAATATTTTTTTTATAAATGTAGTTGTATCAAAACCGTGTTATAATCAATACAAATTTTGTACCGTGTAATATCGAAACCGTGTTATACGAGGGATACCTGTATATAGTTTATGTAACATATATTTTTTAGTGATGCCATATCTCTATGATGAATATGAAAGCGAAGTAGACGTCATTAGGTGTGAGAAGACATTTCGTCCTCATCATCTGTTTCTTTTAATAGCTGATTCAACGACAATGAGTTATTAAACGTGTCACTCGATGTAACCGCGCGCACCCATTCAAAAGGGGTGATATAATCGTTCCCAGACTTATCACCGATTGTCTCTCGTCGGAGGAAAGTCGTTGTGTAAGCTCGCGTAATGAGTTTTTTTTTCTGCTTTTACTTTGCAAGAATAAACAATATTATGCGCGTGAAACTTCTCGATTGTTAAAAGGGGGCTTGTGCGTAAAAAGGAAAATACGGTTCAGTGCAGAAATTAGAAAGAAAAGAAAGGAAAACTATGTTTACTACAAAATAACCTTTTATATAGAGAAGAAAACTTTTGAGACTGTAATTGTGATTAAAACTGTCATCTGACACTGTTTATTAATACATAAATATCTAATATATTTATAAACTGCTCTATACACAATTATATTATAAATAAATTATAAGAGAGAAGTAATAATGTGACTAAAGCAAGATAACTGTTTTTGCAAGAAATGAGATTTCTTTCACACCATTCATTGTAGCTTTATTTTTATATGTAGTGTATTTTAAATTGAAAATAGTTCATAACGTCAATGTTATACAGGAAACAATATATTAAAGTAACTTTTTAATGGTTATAAATAAATTATTATTGCGTTATTAAGTAAAATTTTAAGATATGCTATGATCCAAAACATATCCTAAGTGCTCTCTTGTTCTTTTTTTTTTTTTTTTTTTTTTTTCTTTTTATACTACTTTGCGACGAGACGAGCAAGACGTTCACCTGATGGAAGTGACACGCTTGCCCATGACAACGTGGTGCTAGTTAAGATGGTATACACTGCACCACATTGCGCTCGTCGCCTGAAACATAAGGTGTAAAGTCTCGTTACCCCAGTAATTACACTAGCACTCTACTACATACTAGTTCTCTTTCAGTCACTTGACGTATGCAGCTCCCAAAGAAAAAGGACTTTGTTCTAAGTATGTACGTATTTGTGATTGTGTATTTGCAGACCGGTGGCCGGTGTGCTGATGAGCTACTCCCGCGGCTGCGCGGCGGTGCTGGGGCTCATGTCGGAAGGCGATGGTGGTGATGAAGCGGCGCCAAGATCGCACACCGACTCAGCCAGCGACGGCTATCACTCCGACAGCGATGACTCGCAGCAGCATCCCGACAGGTTAGTCCGGAGCAATAGCAAATTATAGTTATTTAATACAATAAGAGTATTCCCATAATAAAGTTAGATAAGTAACACAGAATATTTCTATTTATAAATTCTTCAAATGTACTGCTTTCATCAATCTGCTTGTCAATATAACTATTAGTAAGAAGCAGCTGTGGTGGGTATTGATTAGAGTAACCCCACCGCTTTGTTTTATACGCCATTAAGAGAGAAGAAATTCAGTAAAACGACAACTCGCATACTATGCAAGGTAACTACGTTTAATATAATTCGAGAAGACAGTAATGGATATCAATAAAAATAATGATTATGATTGTTAGATTTCTATTAAAAATGCTATATTTTAAATCTGTAATTCTCTTTCGATTTTCAGAAGTGCACTGGTGTCTCAATATGCAGCGGTCTGGACGAAAGCCGCCGAGGAGGTGTTGCCTGCTCTCGGTGCCTTGGAACAGCTACAACCCACTCCTCATCTCAAATACAAGATTGTCTTCTCTGTTGTTGTTGTAAGTTATTGATCATCTTTGTTCATAAACAACACTTCAAAAAGGAGGAAAGAAACTAAAATTGAGAATATCTCAAAGTCACATCTACTTTTTTTTCTTTTTCTTTCTTCTACTTCTTTCTTCTTTTTACTTTCTATCTACCTAGTTTTCTTTTATTATAAATACTTCTGTTTACTTAACATCATGGGAAGTTAAGGACAAGAGACCATTACAGATAAAAATAAAGTTTCTGAAAAATTAGGCTCACCGAAATAGAATTATTTTCATTTAATCTATAGATTTTACTAATAAGAGGTTTTAGTTTAATTTCATTATTGATAATATCTATATATCTGTTCCTAGAAAAGATATCTATCAATAGTTATTGTTCTGTATTGTGATGTAGTAAACTGTAAAAACTTACAAGCAGCTTATTTTTAGAAAATATGTCAACTGTTCACAGTTGTCGTTCCGAGCAGCTATTAGTCTCCGAGACAAACGGCTAGCTGAAGTGAAGGCCCTGCTAGGAGCTGAAGGTGACAACTCCCCCGCCGTAACCAACTTCGTCGCATCCGCCACGAGGCTGATGAGGAGTACGGCACAAACCTTTCCTCTAGGTGAAGCTGAGAGGACCGTGATAAATCAGGTGAGTTTGTTTTCACTTACATTTATATTTTTATGAGCCTTAAAATTGTGAAGTCTCATTACTCAAGTGTGATTCTCTCCCAGACAAATTCATATGTAAAGAGAACTAGAAGTAGGATAAATAAAGAGAACTAAAATAGTAAAGGCATATAAACATACACACAAAAATAATAGGTATATTGTAAAAACAAAAACTAAAAACAATATGGTATGAAGTAAATAGTACACAGAAATTTTGTCAGATTAAGACTTACCAAAGTAAGAATAACATTAGTGGGTCAAAAATAAGGAATGCTCGAATCCCATAAGCAATGTTCTTCTTCTTAGTCGTCATCATGTGTCGTGAATCACACGACGACTCTCTTGGCAGTTATAATGGAGTTGTTCGCCATTGCCTTCTCCATTTCACATACCAGAGTCAGACCACGGATGGTCACGACATAGATATGGAGGTTTCCTCACGATGTTTTCCTTCACCGACAAAGAAATATAAATTGAAAAATTCATTGGTGCAGCATTCGCATCGGAAGGCCGGCGTTCAAACCACTTGGCTATCACGGCACATAAGCAATGTAACTAGATATAATAGTGATCACTACATTTTATTTAACGAGGCAATCTAAAAACGATACTATGAGCCACGATCAACAACGTGACTATGATTAGGAAGAAAGTGAATGGAATACTGTCGCTGTTAGGATTTACTATGATAGGAGTACTTTTCCATGTTAAACCAATTACGATGGTAATTGTGTGTTGGCAGGTGGTGAGCACGCTGCGCGAGTACTCGTGCCTGCAGACTTGCGGAGCGCTGCACGCGCTCGCCGCCGCCGCCTGCCGCGCCGCGTGGACCCTCAGCTTGCACGCACCGCCGCTGCGCATCGACACCGACTTCACTCCCGGTAAGTGTACGGTTGTTAAAATTAATCTAAACACTTGATTCATAGACTTCATTATCACTGCGCTATTCAGTTGTCTTAAACTGATCATTTACTAACTAATTTTATTATTAAATTTAATAATTTAGTCTTGGCGTGATTAGATCTAGAGCAGTGTTCCTCAAACTATTATATTTCGTGATACCTTAGCCTTTCTAAAATTCTCCATGACGCCCCACCCTCTCCTCCCTTCCCCCAAACTAAATAATAATATTAAAATTTTGATTTGTTCACACTTATGAAAATTAAATGTCAGGTTTTAGGAAGAAATCGCTAGGATATTGTTAACGAAACAGAAAGTAAATTTTCAAAAAGCGTAATGAAAAACTGTTATTGATTTATTCATTTATACTACTATGCGACGAGACGAGCAAGACGTTCACCTGATGGTAAGTGATACGCTTGCCCATGACAAAGTGGTTCTAGTTAAGATGGTACACACTGCACCACATTGCGCTCGTCGTCTTGAGACATAAGGTGTTAAGTCTCGTTACCCCAGTAATTACACTAGCTACAGCAAAATAATTCTTTATAATTTCAAATAATTCCAAATAATTCTTTAGTGAGATGCACTCGACGACGTCAAACAGACATTTATTTTGGTCTCGTCAAGTGAAATGATAGCTAATAATTATTTACCGCAATTATTTAATAATTTGCTTTTTTCGTTAAGGCAGCGAAAACTTACGTTGTATTTAAAGGGCCCCGAGCGAAAAGTATAAACTTGTGTCCAATCCATTTTCGAATTGCCCCTTTGACAATTAAAATGCCCCCCTGTGGGGCGTAGGCCCCACGTTGGGAAACACTGGTCTAGAGCATTAATAATAAGTTAATTCATCATTAATAAATAATATATCCTATACAAAGTTTATAGTACCTTTGGTGATCTCCAGTACTGGCGTGATACCAAAACATTTCCTAAATAGCCTTAAAATTTTAGATCTGCCGTCTAACAAGTGTTACATGACATGCCAAAGGCGGTAATCTTTAACACCTGTGGAATAGTCCGTAAGTTCCTGGAGTCTGAAATTGAGCGTTACGATAATAACAGACCCATTTCCTCTACTCCAGCAACACTTGGTTAGTACCCGTGTTGATGGAATATTTGCGTCTTAAACTGGAGAAATGAAGTAGAAGAAAGTTATATCCTATGAAATTTAATTTTCTTTTTCCAGTGGTGATGAACCCGGAGCGACATGTTCGCCTCGGAGGCAGCTCCCGTCGCTCCGACCTCATCAAGTCTTTCGTGTGGCCAGCGCTCATGGACGGCAACAGATGCGTCTTCCGCGCTGTAGTGCTCACTTGAAGGAAGAGGTAGGAAGAGAGGAGGACCGCGTGGACTTCATGATACATATCTTACTGAACTGAACCCGCCAGATAGCAAGTCTATAGTATCTATACATATTTGAAAATAACATAGTGCATATTTAACAATTTAGAAGTTTACATCGCTGGCTATTGACAACAAAATGTATATCACAATTATTTTCTTTAACCGAATAAGCTATGTAAATTACTTATTATATATTTTTTGTGTATATTAGTTATGAGTAAAGAACTAGAACATGGAGCTCAAGATAGGCACAAATTCGCAAATCTGGTCGCCATCCTCCAGTAATGGAGATGCACATTAAGAAGTAACAACTTGTTATGTGCAACGCCATCTATTAGCAGACAAACGGTTTTATTGTATTTTAACGCCATCTTCATCACTTGACGGCCAACCCTGCCTTCGCTAGCATGATGTATAAAAAAGTATCTTCTTATGGATGGAGGTCTCTTATCCCAGGTGTGGGAATATTAAGTGAAATGTATACATTAACGCCATCTATTAGCAAGTAACATTAAATAAGAGTTAAACGAAAACTCCTTGGAAATAGTTTCAAATGCATTTTGCGGTTGTTGCTTGCATTCTTTCAGGTACTCAAGTAAGATGAATTTTTATATACAAAAAGTCTGTCTGATCTTTTTATAATGTAATTAGTGTTATCTACCGAATTTGAATTATAATGGATAGTGTTAAAAATGTGTGAAACTTAAAAATATAATTATCAAAACTAAGAGAGACAAAATATATGAGATGATATAAAAATAGAAGATGAGATGGGAGGGAATATAAAAGAGAGATAAAATGTATAATAACGAATAACTTAAAAAAAGTATTTAATTTTTATCTCTTTGAGTTTATAATGATGAATTTAAAATATATCTAATATGTTATCTATGTGTTTAAACCAGCTAGAGTATAAAAATGTTTTATATGAATTTAGTTTTTCATAGTATGTTAATTTACTAGGATATATACTGTAAATATACAAAAAAATTTTTTTATAACTTGAAACATTTGAATCGAAACAGCAAATTTTTTATATGTATATAAAGGATAGTTAATTTACTTACTAAGGTGTTTTCACTGCAACGATGGTGTTTCTAATAGAAAAGGAACTTCAGAATTATTTTGTAAAGTATTGTTAAGGGGTAGTTATAGGTGAAAATAAATTATATTATATGTAACATTGAAGTTTTATTACCATTGTTATTTTTTTAGTTGTGTTGATTCTGGGGCTTGAAGTTATGGAAGAGGAATGGTTTTTTTAGCTAGCTACTACCCTGATATTGTAGATCTGTAGCCATAACAGCATTCCTGCATTCCTTGACCTTCTATTGTCGCTTAACACCATGTGAATTTGAGGTTAAGTGTTACTACATTGCATATACAAAAAGGTAGAATGTTAAACATTGCACAACATTTTGCTCGTCGACATGAGACAGAAGATTGTCTAGCTGTTTTTACTTTTTTGTAATTTAATAGCGATTGGCTTTCAATCAAAATATTACTCGCAAAATGTTGACTAATGTTTACAACGATTCAGAAAGTCAAAGTATTGGAAGCGGAATCCGGTTATCGGGCGACAGAGATAAGATTGCAAATGGCGAGCGTTCCATATAAATTGTAACAAGATAAAACTTTTACTAGTTACTTCGATCTGTGGCAGTGACATTACGTATATCTGTTAACGACGCGTTGTGAGATGAGTTACCCGCCGCCAGGACAGCAAGGACAGCCGCCGCCGTACTACGGCCCTCCGCCACCGTGGCCGTATCCACCACCTCCCCACTACCCGCCGTACTCAACACCGCCCTACCTGCCACCCCAACAGCCGCATCAGCCCCTACCCCACGATCACGGACAAACACCAGCGCCTCCGTATCCATATTTCGTGCCCGCTACAATGATGGTGCCAGTACCAATCCCGCAAGACACGACCAGCCAGCCGACTTATATAACTAACTACATATACCACGGTGAAACATCGAACACGAATCCCGGTTCTGAAATGGTGCAGATCGCCGAAACCTCTGGCGATTACGATTGGGTGCCGACCACGGCGACCACAGCTGGTCATCTCAGCGGCAAAGCGGTGCTCGGCGGCCACGAGGGGTGGGACGGGAGCCCGCTGTGGGTGATACGGTCTTGGCACAACGGCGATTTGATACCCGGCAAGTTGTCTGTGAGACATAACGCCGCGTCTGTGATGTACAACGGGAAGGAGATCCCGGTGCAGAACGTTGAGGTTCTGTGCTCCAAGCCCGACAGTCTCCGATGGGTGCCGGCTTCTAATGGCAACGTGCCTCCGGGAGCCGTAGCTGGCGGTAGAACTGTCTCCGGTGAGACCCTGTACGTCGGAAGAGCGAGGCACCAGTTGTCCATCACACCCGGCAAAGTGCACCCGAGTCACAACGCCTGCTATATTGGTTTCGGTGGTGCTGAAATCGTTCACAAAATGTACGACGTCCTCTGCAGGATAAGTTAAACACGATGCAGACTATTTTGTGATAAATGATAATAGATAAGATTGAATAAAAGAAGAAAATTATTGATTTCTTACTGTGTTTTAGATTGTTCTTATTATTTTTACACAAGACATTGTACTATTACCTCTGTTAATTATTTGACATCATTCTTTGTCATGAAATGAAAGGTACTAAAAAAAAAATTATGTACTTTTTATTAGTTGTATAATACATCTATAAAATCATTTAATGTATCATCATGTTTACGTATTGAAATATAATTTTAAATACAAAAAAGAATTTTCTTTAGAAATCACAGTTATTTCAGTTCTTATAACATCATAATAAGAAAGAGTAAGTATTTCCTAAAACTTAAATCATTCACATTTCAGTTTTGAAGAGTTTTGTCTATTGAATAAATTTTCAAGTTTAATGGCTCAAAAATGTATTGTTATGAGTACAAATAAATCAGGTGTTGAATCATTAAAGATAAATATGTTATCAGTAGATAGATTACTTATACCGTTTTACTAAGTTCTTGACATAACTTATATTAATCAACATAATTCTTACAGGAAGTTTAACTACACCTTCGATATTAGATTCCAATCCCGTTCCATATGATCAGAAAGAAACATTTTGATTTAAACCTATACAATATCTTATACGGCAATTCAATTAATACAAGAAAATATGTTCTGCACTAATATAGTATGTTGTTCTGTCTGTGTGAACTGAGCATCATCTCCGACGTCTAAATGAGTGACATCATCTTCCCAATTAACTGTCATTGCGTTGTTAGCAGAAAAAAACTTTTACACTTTCATTACTCAATTGTAGACTTTATTGCGTAAATACTAATGACCTAGGTATCCATTAGATTCTTTGCAATATGTATTAAGATAAGCTGATTAATTATTACGTATTAAGTAAAGTTTAATTAAAAAAGAATATTAAAATTCAGCTAATAGCAAACAACTTAAGTTTCCCAACTCTTATTGTGTAATTGAAACCCACGAGTCCCAACAGTGGTAATATTAACTATTACTATTATTCCAAATCTTCGTGTAAACATTAAAATTTATATTATAGATGTAATAAGATTAAGTTTGTAACTTAACAGAATGATTATATTTTAAGTTATAATACACAAGTAAAATAATAATGAATCATTTTGTAAGATTTGTTAATACTTGGAAGTTAATAATTATTAGAATTTATGATTTAGTAATTAGTGAATATGTAGATGGATGAATGTGAGTCAGAGAGATCGACTAACAGATTATATTAGCGAGATGACTGGATCTAGACGAGAGTTGATTCACTGTCGAGCTTATGGTATACCATTGATGAATTAAACAACTGTAAAATAAAATCATTAATGATTGATCATTTGATTAGTTACTAATATTCATCCAAAAAAGCTGACATACCTAGTTAAGTAGTACAATGGTAACACCGTGTAAACATTACTGTGTTCCAGTTTGAAAGGTGTGGTAGAAACTGTAGTAATAAGCATTCAATATTATATGGCTTAAGACGAGTACAATGTGGTGTGTATACCATCAATGGTTATCAAGTTAACATTCTCAGCGTCTCGTTGTATAGTTTTAAACTACTATGAAATGAGATGAGCAAAACGTTCACCTGATGGTAAGTGATACGCTTGCCCATAACGTGGCGCTAGTTAAGATGGTATACACTGCACCACATGGCCTTCGTCGCCTTGAGATATAAAGTCTCGTTACCCCAGTAATTTCACTCGCTTACAGCCCATTTCTAACCGGAACAAAGTAATGTTTGCATACTACTGTTTGGCGGTAGAAATAGTCATTGCGGTGGTACCTAGACGGTCTCCGGTAACAGAGAGCTACCAGCAGTAAAAAGTTAAACGGAAAATACGAAACCTTTTATAGAGATGTGGAATTTGTACACAAATCGTTGGGCGGGTACACTGATCCCCGGCCGACCCGTTTCACCTCGCTTAATTGGTTTACAGCGCTCATGGGCACTTGACCCCTCATCATCCAGTTACTACTAAACGCGTTACACGAAGCATCTGCTAATTTGCGCAAAATTCGAACTAGTGAATATTTATAACAGATAGTTTCGGACTAAGCTTTATTACTCTCCATCACTTTACTGTATCAGCGTAAAAGAGATTGATGTGCTCGCTAAAATCCGTAACGCTTGTAACTTTTAAACCGGAAGAGCTACATGGATACTCTTTCAGGATAAAATGAAGCACAGGATAAGGAGACGAGTAATCCGCAAAGAAAAGTCTATAGCTATTCCGGTTAAGGAGATATGAAAGGTCAAAGTTGGAGCTGCGAAAGGAATTACGAGGGAAGTATAAAAAAATTAACTGAGAATCGTACTCATGACCTTTGTGACTACAGCACGAAAATTATCCACTAAGCCATTCCGGCACATTCTGATCTTATCAGGTAATTGAGACTAGGATAATAAGACGACGCATGAGCGGTCTTGCCGGCTTGTTTTTAGATTTTATTACTAATCTTTTGCTCGTAAGCGCAACTAGGGAAGATAGGTCCGATTTTCGTTGAAAAATCTCTTTTTTTTTCATACTGCTTAGCGATGAGACGAGCCAGTCCGTCACCTGATGGTAAGTGATACGCTCGCCCATAACAATGCGGCGTTAGTTAGGATGGTATACACTGCACCACATTGTACTCGTCTTGAGACATATAATATTTAAAACTCATTACCACAGTTATGACAGTGATATGAGGGGTTAAGTCTCGTTACCGCAGTAATTTCACTAGCTTACAGCGCCCTTCAAGCTATAACACAGGAATGTTTGCACACTGCTATTTGTCGGCTAAAATTGTCTCTGCGGTGGTACCTAGACGGTCTCCGGCAACGGAGACCCACCGCCACTAAAAACACTGAAATTATCAGAAAGTTACTTGATGATTACTGATCCCCTCATTTAAAACAATACGATGCTGAAAAGGTTATAATTATTATACTAAATTAAGCTCGTCACCACGAGATATATAAAATCTCGTTACCGCTGTAATTACAGCGTTCACTACGTTATAAAAGATTTCGTTTTCATGCCAGCGTATCAATATCTTAGTCGCCTTATATGTCTATTACTTTAAAATTAATAATACCCCTAGATATTTTAATATTATTTTATCTAGATTACAAAAAAATTCTAACCTATTGAAATTCGTATCAATATCACTCATAGACTTATACGTTTGCATTGAAAGTTAACACTTATAAGCGATGCGAATTTTTGATGCTTACCTTACTGATTTGATGTTACACACACACAAGTGCTCTCCAATCAAGCAAATGAAGCCATCTTCACGCACACTTTGATGTTTTTAAGTAGCAACGCTCTTTGTGTACTCCGTAATTAATGCCAGTTGCTTTGGCTCTTCCCGTTTGTATGGCGGATCTTGTTATTCGTCATCACTAGTCCTGGCCTGAAGTGTTTGCGATTTGTTTATCACTGTACAAAAAAGCAATGCTGTATATTTAACTCTCTCTGTATGTGTACTACTATTTTACATGTAGTATCTCCAGTATGTGTAGATCAACGTTTCATCAGTACTTTTGCATTAGTGAACTGCGAAATATTTCAAATACAAGAAGAAACTGTTTTTAAAATCTTATCTAGTTTCTAAAGAAGGTATTTCAAAGTTTAAATAAATGATACTCGTGTAAAACTCAGGTTTCGGATAAGTTTAATAAATGTGCGCGTGTTCATAAAATATGGAGACGATAGAGAAAACACTGAAGAGTATAGAGGAATTAGATCACGATGGCGTCGTGTCGATGCTCAAGGAGTGGGAGATGGTGGAGTTATGCGAGTTCGTTAAAGAGAAGCAGTTGGATGGCAAAAAACTGTTGGTAAGGAACTAGCTTATATTATATTAGTCGAGTACGGCAGACGTTATTTTTGCCAAAAGGATTTCTGCCAGTTTTATTTATTTGAACAAATTTATACTGTTTTATAATTAGGATTTTCGTTTGCTATCTGCCAGAGAAAGTCGTCAAAAGCGGTCCAACCATTTCGTAGATTATTAGTCACAAACAGACGAACAAAATTACAAGAGAATAGTATCCAACGACAATATGACATTATGGAAACTATAAAAATAAAGCTGCAGTATAATATAATAGTTATTTTAGTCGTAGCACTCAACAATATGATCTCACTCCGGGTGGAGACGATTTCAATTAAAACAACTCAGACGATCGTAGATATGAAACAATGGGACGGACTTCGGTTGGATTTTTATGCAAAACATTATTATTATGGATACAATTGTGTACAAATATAGTATTACTACATTTATCTAGATCTTAACAGGTCAGCTGGTTTGACAAACAATACCGTTATGATTCGCGAATATGAATAGCTTTATAATAGTTTATTATTTCAACTAAACTTGTAAAGTAGAGTGAAAAGCAGGTTAAGCGCCTGCCTTGGGGTCCCTGCTTCGATTCCATGGCCGCATGCGGAGTTTTTTGATAGTTATTTTTTTCAATCAGTCTTCTTAATGTGCTGCTTAAAATGCTGTGTTTCGGCTGTCGAGAAATAAGATCTAGAGTATACTGTGAGAGCTTAACCATCACTAAATACCTTATGAATTTTAGGTCCAGTTTTAACTAACTGCAAATAAAAAAAAACTAGACTCCATAGTCTAATATATTAATTACTATTATGGGCTATTATTATATATACATTTTGTGTTGTAAACTGTATTGCCACCCTAAGTTATCAGATGCGGTGTACAAATATTTGTCTAGACAGAATTTAAATGCGGCTCCACGATTGGAGGTAATTCCACCGGCGGTTTCCGAAAGCCAATATTTATCAAACGCGAAACTAACGAACGACCAAACAGCGCTAATTAAGGTAAAACGGTACGAAACATTCCTCTCATTATTTACTTAATACATTACCAAGGTTTATAGCTAAGTTTATTATATGTATACTGTGGCATTTAATAATTGATGTGGGTAGTGTGATGAACAATAAATAAGTATAACGTAACACGCGCGTCAATAGTTCAGTAGCAATGTCGATCGGTGTTTGTTAGATTATTTAATGTTAATGAAATATTTAAATCGTTTCTTTAAACAATTAAAATAATTAGAAATAGTAGATTGAATTTCTTTTTTACAACCACTTACAAGTTTGACCATTTTTGGGTATTGGAAAGATATGGTAATCACCAAGAATAGCAAACAGTAATTTTCACGCCGTAACTATAATCACTTTAGAAATTCTTCGGAAGCAGTTTTTATATTTTGATAAAGAAACTTTAGTAATATCGATTAAGTAAAATACATAAGAAAATGGATTTAAGTAAATTTAAATGAAAAGTGTTTTTCCGATGAGAACATTTCTCAGAATACGATGATCGTTATTTGCCATTTTGATTGAATACAAATTTCGTTGAATGTTAATTACGAATAGAAACAGCAATAGAGTTTATTAAACCTCGCCCTCATCGACGGTGTAACGTCACGCAAGTAAATAAGTTTACAACTTAAATTACTTGAAATTGTAAATCATTAAAGTGAATACTATATAATATTCAGCAGACTAAATGAAAAGTAATGGATTTATCGAATTGATTTACTTTTCTATAAAATCTTATTTAAATTGAAATATATTGTAGTTTGATATTATAGATATAGATTAATATCTAGTTAGATATTTACAAGCTATGCAAAAAATTTGGTAATGCCAATGCTATTCATGTTTCTTTTTAATAATTTTATTTATCCTTTGGACTTCGAGCGAATCATTTATCGCTAGGGTCTTGTTCTTTTGTTTTATCTTAATAAAAGATCGCCAGGTTTACTTGTGATAAGTAAAAGCTTTATTTTACTCAGTTCAATAAATTCCAAGAAACCTCAAAGGATATGTTTTCACTCTTAATTTGTATTAAAAATTAAAAATTGTGGAAGTAAATTAATGTAGAGTTTACCTTTCCAAAAACTTGCTTAAATTTGTTTCGCGGCTATACATGTTTTTATTTATTTAATGCATTGATAATGTATTCACAACTCGCCTTAAATCAGTTAAACTAACACTTGTCTACTTTTAGTGATTCCATCACAAACCAATTGTACGCCGCAATGTCCGCCATGTACCAACACTGCCCACCTCGCAACTCGAAATAGCCGCAAACCATCCTCATTAATAATTTAACAACTGTACTCATTTATTGATTCTTACAAGATTAATATTAATGACTAATTAATAATTAAGAATAACACATGTCATTTGTCATTTTACTAAGACTAATTAAATAAAATTAGATTAAATATGAATTGAGGCGTTGTTGCTATCAGATAACAAATTTATTTTTAAAATAGGTAAAAAGTAACAAAATCCTTTTGAAACTTTGTTTTGAATCTAAAACCTAAAATTTATTTTAAATAGACCTTTTAACTTTTCACAAACTCCAAATGTTGAAGTTTAAAACAAAAAATACATCCCGTTCTTTTTGCAGGATTTTTTTAGTAATTTGAAAAATGTATTTGTTTTTAGGAAGTCACAGAAGGCATTATTAAACTATGGCGACCGAAGGCGGACGTGAAAAAAATTAATGAATTTCTCGTCGGTTTAAAGGACAATCCTGATAAATATTTGGCAAATGCAATAAAAGCTACGAAAGAAATAATAAAAGTGAGCAAAGAAACAAATATTTGTCCTGATAACCCTTACCAAACGGTTACTGTCAGAAAAACGAAGGAAGAAGTTAGCGTTAATAATGTTGAGGAAATATTGAAGAAGATTGTTCCAGCCAAGAGCTTCCTTTACAGATACCAACAGAGGAGGGCGGAAAAAGCAGTCACGTCATACCTACCGATGGACGCAGGCACGCAGAAGAAGAAACGGTTTTTCCGGCTAAGCTCATACGAATACCCTTTCTTCGATATTCGATTAAGATTCTCAAAAACTGACAACAATTCAGATAGAGGATACTATTCTGTAAAATCGAACAACCGTGATTGTACCCAAAAAGCTTGTAAAAAACAGGAAATTAAAACTAAATATAAATCCTTGCCATCACCAGAACCATATTCTGATAACATGCCAGAAGATCATCTATACGAAGATTTAAATTATTATGAAATGAACAAAGGTACCCAAGTCAATCAAGAACTTAATCCTAATGAAGTAGTTCAAGTGAAACCATGTATGGTAAAAATACAAGAACTCTTCCAGTCCTTCAAGTTTCCTTTTTTTAGGAAAAACGAAGATGTGTCTGAGAAAGATAAAAAACTAAAATCGGTTACAGAAGATAAGGAAGTGAATATTTATGAAAACAATGATAGTATTTTGGACATGTATGATTCAATACACGTGGCAAATGAGGAACTAAAACCTGAGAGTAAAGAAGTTAAAAATGTAAGTGATTTTGCTTTAAAATTTTTTACTTATTGGCCCAAACTTATTGTGCTTTATGGAATGTAACAAACTTAGCATTATCTTACATACGTTTCTTGAAGAAATTATATAAATATTTAATCTCTCACTGGTGGGACTCATCTCACACGTTTCGGGTTGGTAGAGGCTACATGTTCACAAAAATTGTTGTTCCTTGAACATGTTCCTTTACCTCAAGCTCAGTGGGAATCGAACCCGCTTTTCTTCAAGTTGTATTAGAAATTAATTGTTTTCTGTAAAACCTTTTTTAGTCTTTTTGATCTGCTTTCTTTTGAATAACCATGGGTGTAATTAGGCAAACTATTTTACGTAGTTTCATTAGTAGCGGAGTTTTTGTTTATTATCCTCTCCACTATTAAATTTTAAGAGTACGGTCTATACTTCAATTTTAAAATTTCTTAGAAAAACTGCTTTCAATTGCATCTTTATTTAGATTTATATAGTATACAAAATTTTCGTATGGGTACTTAATAATCAAAATTTCGCTAATGTCTGCATTTAAGATTTCAAATGACAATATAAAAATCTATTATCCTAGTTTCGTTAGATATTAAAATGAAGGTAGGAAATATACACTGCAACACAAAACATATTATTAATTCAAACATAAATGTCAGGTTGTCAAAATTTTGACTTATAATGCTTAGTAAGCTCTATTGGGTGGTACGTATAACTTTTAATCATTTCAGTCATTACCAGTTGAAGACTACCTGGAGCCCGTTCAGGTAAGCAAGGACTACTGCGACGTGGCCGTGAGACAGAAAGAGGAATCCTTGCTCGGTTTCATCATGAGCTACTTCGAGAACAGATTCGGTATTAAAAGAGGTAAGAAGTGAAATTTTAGATATTCTCGAAAGTCTACATATTTCTACATCCAAGTATTGTGCAAACATTACTGTGTTTATATTTCAAGTGGAAATTACTGTAGTAATGAAGACTGTGTATGACAACCAGCGCGTTATATTACTGGATAATGATCCCAACTTATTGGCGGGTATCTCTTCCTACTAGATAAAAGCTCTGAGTATCCTCAATTCTTCTTTATGTATATTAAAAGAAGAATTACAGTACTACGACATATACCACTTCGTATTCGTATTCTTCTCCTGTCCCCGTGTTACTTTAGTAATAATATTAATATACTTAAATAAACCCAGCAGATTAAGAGTAGGAAATTTGAAATGTCTTCACATGTACTTACCAGCACATTTGATTATGCATATTAAAGATCCTAAGATTGAAAGGGATAAAATTAAAGGTCTGAAGAATGGAGGGGATAAAATTAAAGATCTTAAGTAAGGAGGAGATAAAATTTACGCGGGGGCCGCAGAGGTCGCTGGAACTGGCCCGTTAACGAGGGGCCCCGGGGTGGGGCCCGTAGACACATCGGTCTGCATGCTTGATGTCCCCGCGTCGGATATTACGCTCGGAGACGGCCCCCAAAGTGCGTCTCAGCCGAGGGAAATGATGATAATAACGAATAATGCTATTCGACATAATTTCCGACACGGATTTAAGCGGACCGACTGTTACACCGTTATACAATAAACATTTGATTTTTTTAGTATGCCAGTTAGAATGATATACACTGCACATTGCAGTTGTCACACATGACGTAGTCTCTTTATATCAGTAATTTAATTAAATACCTTTCAAAGCTGAAATTTTGACCGGAGAAATAAGAGCTTTCTAAATCAAAACTTTTACAAACACGCCTACGATTTCAAAATCGGATAATATCTCATATTATTCCACTCATCAGATTAGTTCTGTTATAAGCTGTGTTGCCACCAAGTAGATAATAACGATCAAAATACTGGTGTATTATATGTTGCCGGAGACTGTTTAGGTATTACCGCAGTGACTATATCTACCGCCGAACAGTAGTGTGTAAACATTACTGTGTTCCGATTTGAAGGGCGATGAAGCTAATCAAATTACTGGGGTAAAGAGAATTAACATATGTATTACTCGACGAGCGCAATGTGGAGCATTGTATATCATTTTAACTAGCAGCGCGTTGTTATAGACAAGCGTATCATGAGAACGCCTTGCTCGTCTTGTCGCTTCCTCGAATAAAATAAAAACAGAATTTCAGGATTTGTTACGTGTAATATGTTACGTGTAACAGGCGTCGGATCCGCACGAAGTGCCCGCGTTCGTATGAAATTAGCGAAATCTAATAAGTTGTAGGGAGCGCGGCTGCGCATCGAGCTCGGGACGATGCTCAATTATTCAATGTCACCGCTCCTGATGCGTGAGGATCGCGGAGACGTGATAGAAGTGATACATGAATCGTTTTAATGAAACCAGAATCTAGATAGGCGACGTGATGATCACGACGATCGCCTGATAAGCGATATCCCGGTAACAACATTCACTTAGCATCAGTCGCTGAATAGTTTTGTTAGTTTACAGAACTTACTAATAATACTTAATTGACTTCTATCAAGCAATACAATCACTTAAAGATGGAGATATGTTACTTATGTAAAAGATTTATAATGTTTTCGTAATAATGGGTAACTTAATGTATAACAGCGACATAAGAAATGCATCAAATGAAAAAGTATTTTAATGTGAAGCTATCAAAATTAAATCATATACAAGCAGACAGATGATATTCCCATTACTGGGACTGGGGCTCGAGACCATATACCAGGTGGTAGGTCTCTGTTGCCGGAGACCGTCTGGGTGGGTACCACCGCAGCTCCTATTGCAACCGCCAAATAGTAGTGTGCAAACATTACTGTGTTCCGGTTTGAAGGGCGCTGTAGCTAGTGTAATTACTGGGGTAACTAGACTTAACACCTTATCTCTCAAGGCGACGAGCGCATTGTGGTGCAGTGTATACTATCTTAACTAGCACCACGTTGTAATGGGCAAACGTATCACTTACCATCAGGTGAATGTCTTGCTCATCTCGTCGCTAAGTAGTATAAAAAAAACCTTTACTTACAGGGAGACACTGTAAGCTGTTTATTCACCAACTGACTAACTGTTGACGGAGATCATATAAGCTGTTGATTTTGTCAGATTCCTTCAAATCTGCACCATCGCCGCTTCAATTAGGTTTTACGGTATATATTACTAATAGTAGTTATCACATTAACTAGACAAGACAAACCTAAGACTACAGGGTAAAAGATGTAGTGCTAAGTAAATGATGATGACGAGGACAGTGCGAAATGGATCAGAAAGATAAAAGATGATCGTACCACCACATACATATAGCTAAAGTTAGTTAGTTATCACATTATAACACGTACACCTTTTTTTAAATCCACGGTTAGATAAAAACAAAATGAAAAACTTTACTTTCTCATACTACGCGTCAATTGTTTTGCTTGTGTTGTTTGTCGCATCATGTGGACGACATCTGTGTAGTGATGTGCACACGCTCGATACAAATATCGATAAAAATACTATTAAATTATCTGTAAATTATGCCTTTTTAGGGTAAACCCTAATTTATACCTAGACGAACCTAGCACGTAATAATACACCAATACATTTTCTTTTATATAGTTATTATATATTATCTATGTATTTCTTTATTCGTCGAAGCAACGAGACCAACGAGACGTTGACATAATGGTAAGTGATACGTCTGCCCCTAACTAGATGGCGCTAGTTAGTATGGTGTACACAACATCACATTGTGCTTAATACATACGATATTACATCTCATTACACCAGTAATTTTACTAGATACGCATTTTACTTTCAAAGTATGTAATTAAAATATGTACTATTATTACATAAACGATTTCTGGCTAGTGACTTATCACCATTAAATTGAGCGATATTTAATTGTAACTATATCTTTTAATATTTGAAATTATTGCATTGACTACCCTTTTTTTTGCTATTATCAGTATTTTTTTATGAATATAGTTTTCGTGTCGATAGCATCCATATCGAACTACTACAATATTACCCAAAAGAAGAGAACAAATATTTTTTTTTTTTATTCAGAATAGACTAGTGCTTGACTACGATCCCACCTGATGGTAAGCGGCGATGTAATCTAGGTGGTAAAGCGCATTAGTCTAGAAGAAGCCTGTTCACTCTTTTCTTGAAGACCCCCACATCATACCTGGACGGAAACACTGACGCCGGCAGACTGTTCCACTCCCTCGCTGTACGCATTATGAAGGACGAAGCGAAACGCTTTGTCCTAATGCGCGGGAGATCGACAACGAAGGGATGAATGCCTGCGGTGTGTCTGTACGTCCGATGATAAAAGGGCGAAGGCGGTATTAGAAATATAATAAATCTTAATGGATAATATACAATATGTATTAAAAACGGATTTTTCTTTGTCGATTTAAATAATCGTTGTTTGATTACATCACTACACGATCGTAGACTTTTTATTAATGAAAAGAATCGAAAAACATTTGCTTGTACGACATTTTTAGTTTAGACATCGCGTTGGAAAGTAAGTTGTAATTAAGTTTCAAGTTCGCAGTGAATTAAGTGGTGTTATAACCAAGTGATATTAAAAAGGATACTTTAAAATGTTACATAAATTTTTAAAATCTTGATTAAGTGCGTCTGTACATTATAAAGTATTAACAGTATTTGCATAATTTTTACTTAAAAACTTATTGGGAAAAGCCGTGATATATCAGTATTTTAAAAGAATAGGTCACAAAGAGCGCAGGTTCGATTCCGACTAAGCTTGAGCTTCCGGTGATATCATCATAAGGAAACCGATATGTACCAAGAACAAAAAAATCATAGATATTTACCAACCCGCACTTGGCTAGTACGGTGTAAATTGCATTAACTCTTTCTTCTTCTGCACGTATCTTCCTAGTCCCCGAAGTGGGAACATTAATTGTGGCTGTTTGTTATTATTGAGGCGTAAACCAAACTTTTGAGTAACAATAAACACGATCGGTATTTTGTTTATATCTTTTGCACGAAACCCTAATAATTTTTCAAATTCTTCTTCTTAAAGTGCCTCTCCATTACTGGAGGTTTAGTTTTGTTTGGTTTTGTTTGTTGTGTTGGTTTGGTTAGGTTTTTCAAATTAAAAGTAACCTATTTTTTAACGTATGTATATAGCTACAAATTAGTTAAAGTCTAATCGAAATCGGTTCAGTCGTTTCGGAGATTACCCGCAACAAACAGAGATACAAATTTTTAGTATTAAATTCTTGATGTATATCAGTTAAGTAAAATAGTTAACTTTAATAGGAATTAATCTAGATAAATATTCAAAATCTAGACAGGCACTTTACTCAGGGTTTTTTTTTTAAATCCACTCATCGTTTACACCAGCATGCTCCATCAAAAGCCTGTCATGGGCGAGGATTGAAACGGTTTGCTCGCGTCGCTGTGTACAGAGTCCGGTTGCCTAGCAACCGCAACCAACCTACGTGATTCATTAACCGCGTCCATTACACCGGTGACACCGACACTAGATAATTATTTACAACGAATCCGTTACGTGATCTGTTTAAGAACTTCAAAAGACTTGAAACATGGCTGACGAATTGACCATACAGACAATTTTTTAAGAATTTCTATCCTTTTATTTTATACGTTTATATATAACATTAGCTCTCGCTATCAATTGCGAAGAGGAATGGATGAGAACATGAACGATTGACCACGCAGATAATTTTTAATGGATTTGTATTCTTTTATTTTGTACGTCTACACATGACATTGGCTTACGTACAAACCGTGCTCATGCTATCAATTGGGAAGAAGAAGAAGAAGAACTTCAAAAACTCTTCATATTTCTTCTCTCTGTCTATCTTGTTGTGTGAGAGAGTAAAAACATAATTACAAACGCATTTACTATGTTATTATTTCACAGATCGCGTAGAACTTTCTAGAAATTGATTACCAACATTCAAATGTTATTGAAAACATATTTATTTTATTATCTATGCTAAGTGCGAAACGGGACTAAGTATTTTCAATACGAATAAATAAATTTAATTACTGTATTATCTTCCACCACTTTCTATCATTACAGTAATTTCGCACGATTTCTAGAAAGTTCTTTCCCGCAAAAAACTAAACGAAGTATTATAATATATAATGTTACTTATTTTACCATTAAATAGAATTTTAATAGACTAATTAAAAACCCAAATTATTTTTTACTTTTTTATTATTTTTAATATGAAACTAACGAGATTGTAACGGTCACCCATCCAAATACTAAACGGCGATAAATGTATAAACCTTTGCATTCATTTATTCGTTTGTTGAAAAATAAGTGAAGATGACTTAAGTGATAAAGGCGTCATAATGTGCTGGTGGGTTAAAGTGAGTGTGCCCTTAATGCATAACTTGGGGGTGCGCGTGGTGGTGGGAGTGGTGGACTTTGTCTTCCGACTGTTCCACTGTCTCACCGACGTTGTCGCAGGTATGACATACATCTTTCAAACTGGTGATAACTGTTTATTAATACTATATTTATAAAGCAATAACATATTATATCTATGTATATTTACAATAATTAAGCAGATACTTTGTTAACGAACTGCATTATTTATTTAAATACTCTTTTTATAAATGTACAAAAAATTAAATGTATTTCTAATACTATGTATATTCTTCATTTTAATGGAGAACTAATGCTTCAAAATGTTGCTATAATAAATAATTTTGGCGAAAAATAAACCGATGTGTTTATTTATTAAGAAACCTAAAAAAACACCTTTTACAATATGTACAGCTTAACGTCATTCTTCCAAAAAATCTATAAAAACTAAGGCACAATGTTTTAATCAAAATCTTGATTTAAAACTTGCGTTTCTTGTTTATTTTATTCTAGATTATTTCGTGTACCTTTTTCTAGAAACCAGCGACGGTAACAATTCGGAAGATTCCGAAGCGGATTCAAAGGAGTGCGATGATAAATGGACTACGAAGAAACCAGGCGGGAATATGGCGGCGCGGCCACTTCCGGTGCCCATCGAGAACGAGCCGTTCTATATGAGTGTGGACAGATGCGAGGCGGAGAACCTGCTGCGAGGGCAGCCTGATGGGACCTTCGTGCTTCGACCTTCGAGTCAGGTAGATAACTCTGAATAAAATTTTGATAATGTACACGGTGGGCCAAAAGAAGTCATCCGATGTTGTTTAGATCTCATTCTGTCTAAATGAAAAACTTTAATTCCGTTTTTTGATATATACTCCCGGACACATCTATCGGCCCACCACCCAGTGTTTAAAGTTTCGACGGTGTCTGGTTAAAAATAAATGTTAGGTGGAGCAATAAGTTTTAATGCAGTTTTGAAGCAGATTTATTGGTTAACCCTTATGTATGTTTTTTTTTTATTTCTTTTGTAATTTCGAATTGATTTGGACGGCAGAAGTTTTACAGCTTGGGCGACAATTTCAGGCAGAGTATCCATATTTTTGGGCCAAAACTGGCTCTAAGTTTAGATTTGCCTTTTTATGGAACCAATAATCGGAGACATCAAAATAAAAATCCAACTTGTGCGAAATAAAAAAAGTTTTCTCCATTCCTGGGTCGTTGAAAACAATGAACAGACTCGAATTTTCGTTTTTTTTCATACTCCTGAATTCGTAATTAAAAAAAAAACATACATAGGGGTTGACCAATAAATCTGCTTCAAAACTGCATTAAAACTTATTACTCCACCTAACATTTATTTTTAAGTAGACACCGTCGAAACTAAACACTGAGTGGTGGGCCGATAGATGTGTCCAGGAGTGTATATTTATTTGAACATTTAGATATTGGTCAAGCCGAGAAGATGATTTCGATATTTGGTGATTCAATTTTAGCTTCCAATACGATGATTTCTTTTGGCCCACCTTGTATTTGTTTCAGTTTGATAAACTTAACACGCAGGCACAGATCCGTTTCCGAATCAGTTACATGAATATAGGGTAAGGTTTGAGAAATAGGAATCCGTATGTTTATTGTTACCCACGATCCGGTCGACGTAAAATTTGCTCCGGCGCGGTCAAAATCGTAAAACACGTATCACGGAACCCAAAGTTTATTTTAAGCGAATTCAAGGAATTCTTACATCATTGAAAGTGTTATCCTATTTCGCGCTCGACCGATCTCTCCCTGCCCTCCAGTGATTTTATTTTTATTACGCGTGTCAACCCTTTGCTCTAGTTTTATTTGTTTTTTTTTAGCCATCACACCCTTTCTATTATGTCAACTCCGAAAAGTATCCACTTCCTGCGAAAATTACGGAGATGCAAAAGTTTATTTTACAAAACGTTGCTGTTATGGGGCAGCGTGTATGGTTATAAGGTTCAGAAGCACAGAGAACTTCGTTAGCTAGGACTGAATCAAGAATGTAACAGGATCAAAAGTAAATTTATTTGGCAAACATATTGGAATTTGTGCAAAACTGAATTTGACAGAACAAATATTAGTTTGCAAGTTTGAGAGAGATTTAAAAATTTTGAGTTTGTACTATTTAAAATATATACACATCACGTCGCTACACTATTATTATTTCGCAGGAGATTAATAAAATTAAATTTGTTCAGTTGGCGATAAAAAATTATTTCTTATTACCAATAAAATGAAAAGAAATAATGCAGCGTTGATATATATTTTTTAAACCTAAAAGGTTGATGCTTGAATACGATCACACCCGATGTTAAGTTATGGGGAAGCGTGTATGCCTATAAGTTTCGGGAGTACAGAGAACTTCATTAGCTAGAACTGAATCAAGCGTGTAAAAGTAAATTTATTTGGAAAACATATTGGAATTTATACAAAAAATGAATTTGACAAAATTACGATTATTTTTCAAGTTTTGACAACGTTTTAAATTGTATAGAATGTTTGCGTGGAAGGTGTATGTAGCTACAATAATACGCCGCTACAAAGTGATGTGACCTGTGGCGACAAAGAGCACAAACCTAAAAACAGTCTAGCCTGTTCACTATTTTTTATAAATGTAACTATACTCCCGGACACATCTATCGCCCCACCACCCAGTGTTTAAAGTTTCGACGGTGTCTAGCTAAAAATAAATGTTAGGTGGAGCAATAAGTTTTAATGCAGTTTTGAAGCAGATTTATTGGTCAAGCCTTACGTATGTTTTTTTTTTTAATTTTTTATTGTAATTTTGAATTGATATGGCCGGCAGAAGTGCCTACAGCTTGGGCCACAATTTCAGGCCGAATATCCATATTTTTTGGTCAAAACTGGCTCAAAGTTTAGATTTGCCTTTTATGGAACCAATAATCGGAAACATTAATAAAAAAATCCAACTTTTGCGAAATCAATAAAGTTTTCTCCATACCTGAGTCGATGAAAACAATGAACAGACTCGAATATTCGTTTTTTTTTTCATTTTCCTGAATTCGAGATTAAAAAAAAAACATACATAAAAGTTGACCAAAAAATCAGCTTTAAAACTGCATTAAAACTTATTGCTCCACCTAACATTTATTTTTAGCTAGGCACCGTCAAAACTTTAAACATTAGGTGGGCCGATAGATGTGTCCGGGAGCGTATTATGCATGAATATATTCGAATCTTTTGGTCGTGCTTCAAAATTAAATGACAAAAGACGCCGACTTTCCCACTTTACATTAATATTAAAATAAAACTTTCGTAATAAAAGTGATTTCGTTTCACAGCCAAACCACGCCTACACTCTGAGCGTGTCCTGTGCCAACGCGGTGCACAACGTGGGGGTGAGGAGGCGAGCTGATGGCCGGCTCGCGCTGGGGTACGCGCGGCGGGGGGAGAGGAGCTTCAGCAGCGTGACGTCACTCCTGCGCCACCACCGCCGGTGCCGGCTGCTGCTGGTGGCCGCCGGCGACGTCATCGGCGCCACCACACTGAACGAAACACCACATTACTATCAAACACCACGCAACGTGCCCGTTTCTCACGTATAAACCAAACCAGGTTTACTAGGTGGTAGGTCTCTGTTGCCGGAGACCGTCTGGATGTGTACCATCGCAGTGACTATTTCAACCTCCAAATAGTAGTGTGCGAACATTACTGTGTTCCGGTTTGAAGGGCGCTGTAGCTAGGGTAATTACTGGGGTAACGAGACAACACATTATGTTAAGCGACAAGCGCAATGTGGTGCAGTATATACCATCTTAACTAGCACCACGTTGTCATGGGCAAGCGTATCACTTACCATCTGGTGAACGTTTTGCTCGTGTTGTCGCAAAGTAGTATATAAACTAAACCTTCCTATTGTGTTTGATTGTCACAATACTTTCTCTATTTTTATATCATTTTTTTATTCTTCTTGTCTGAAAGTTGGCTGTTAAGTCCGAATAGTCAAGTCTCTTTTACAAGGTGAAAAAAAGTCTGGCCTTTTTTTATACTACTTTGCGACGAGACGAGCAAGACGTTCACCTGATGGTAAGTGATACGCTTGCCCATGACAACGCGGTGCTAATTAAGATGGTACACACTGCACCACATTGCGCTCGTCGCCTGGAGACTTAAGGTGTTAAGTCTCGTTACCCCAGTAATTACACTAGCTACAGCGCCCTTCAAACCGGAACACAGTAATGTTTGCACACTACTATTTTTCGGTTGCAATAGGAGCTGCGGTGGTACCCAGACGGTCTCCGGCAACAAAGATCTACCACCTGGAAACACCTTTTATTACTGACATTATTTTCAGCTGAGATCTGTAACGGCTATTAAGTCGGAACTCTATTATCAAGTTTGTGGTTAAATACTGTTGTACTGGTTACCATTGGTTAAAAACAAAGGTTATCATTTAAAACAGGCATCCAACAGTGATCGTATATTGTGACGATGATCGAAAAGAACGAATAATTGAATAAGGTTTCCTGTAATTTGTAAATTGTTAGATATACCTTTTCCATTACGACGATATTACTACATAAAACTGACCGCAAAATTAATGCTAAAAATCAATAAGTAAACAGCACTCTTATTGTTTCCATTATTGGTATTTGGAACTTCTCTCATAAAGAGAGTCGATGCTGTTGATTTAAAACACTGGCCAAGTGCGAGTTGGTGGATGTCACTTGACCACGAAAGCTGTCTTCAGTAAGAGTTGGGATTTCTTCAATATAATATGATTTTTAATTACTGTGCAATGTATATATTATATCTATATAGTTTATATAGCCTCGAGATGAGCGAGTCGAGCCCATAACAACGCGGCGCTAGTTAAGACAGTATACACTGCACCACATTGCGCTCGTCGTCTTTACACATATGTTAAGTCTCGTTACCCCAGTAATTTCACTAGCTAAAAACACCCTTCAAATCGGAACACAGTAATGTTTGCACACTACTATTACGGTTAAGCGTAAATGTGTATTGTCTGATGGTGATACTGACTTATGTAATTATATTTCATTATCCTTTTGATTATAATGTGTTTGTATAAATTTTTGTATCAGAAGAAAGTGTTTTAATATTATAACCTTCTAAAGATAAGTTCCATGTCTAAACGTTTGATAGTTTTACTTATATACTCCCGGACACATCTATCGGCCCACCACCCAGTGTTTAAAGTTTCGACGGTGTCTAGTTAGAAATAAGTGTTAGGGGGAGCAATAAGTTTTAATGCAGTTTTGAAGCAGATTTATTGGTCAACACCTATGTATGTTTTTTTTTTATTTTTTTTGTAATTTCAAATTGATTTGGCCGGCAGAAGTTTTACAGCTTGGGCGACAATTTCAGGCAGAGTATCCATATTTTTTGGTCAAAACTGGCTCTAAGTTTAGATTTGCCTTTTCATGGAACCAATAATTGGAGACATCAAAAAAAAAATCCAACTTGTGCGAAATAAAAAAGTTTTCTCCATTCCTTGGTCGTTGAAAATAATGAACAGACTCGAATTTTCGTTTTTTTTCATAATCCTGAATTCAAAACTAAAAAAAAAACATGCCTAAAGTTTAACAAAAAAATCAGCTTTAAAACTTCATTAAAACTTATTGCTCCACCTAACATTTATATTTAGCTAGGCACCGTTAAAACTTTTAAACACTAAGTGGGCCGATAGATATGGCCGGGAGTGTAGTTATAAAGAAATAAGATGTAATATATAAAGCTAAACGTTGAACGTCAGTTACAAGACTGTTAACTTTCCTCATCCGTTATTCATATTTCATATGAAAATTCAATAACTGTTCAGCTCGTTTCGGGAACCGCTGTTACTTTTTCCACTTACCGCGGGGCACTTTATCATTCCTTGCTCGTTGCGGACCCACATAACTGTCACCGGAGCGGTAACTGTCGCGAAACTTAATCTGAACTTCAGAGGTCACCACTCAATCTGTTTTTCATCAGCATTCAGGCCACGGGCTGTGGAAGTTTCACCTGAACGGAATAAGCGGAGATTTCCATTTAGCACTCGTTCTTTTTTAACGCCGGACTGTTGGCGTTGAATGGTAAGTTTCGCTTTAAGGTCAAAGGTACTATAAGTTACAAAAAAATAAAATCACTTGTTTTTTTGGATATATACTCTCGTCTGTAACTACTAGTTACTATATAAGATATTTATATATAACATCACTTATTAGATATTTAACAATTATTGTGAAACCAGCTAACCTTTGGTGAGGTAAGATGTTATGATAGGTGGTAGTTAAGTCGACGAGAAAGAAAAATATAATAAAACAAATCTTAATAATTAAACGGTTTTATTTAGCTCGACCCGTACGGAATTTGTTTATTTGGGTCAAAGTTAGAAATTGAAATTTAAGCACCTTCCCGTTGTCAGATTGATCTGAAATTTGGTACACACGTTTAATTTAGATGACGATACAATATAATAAAATCAATAACATTATAAATCTAAGATGGCCGCCGATACAAAATGGCGGATTACATATTTTTCCTTAACCCACTCAATATGGGTATCAAATAAAAGGGCTACACTAGTAAAACACGATGATTATGTCAAAATTTAAAATTCAAGATGGACGCCGTCCAATATGGCGGACTAGGTACATATTTTTCCACAACCACCACAATATGGGTATCAAATAATAGGACTACACTAGCAGAATACTGTCATTCACAATTTCTGTAAATACTAAAAACAAGAAAATAAAAATCGGTAAAAAAACTTTTAAACTAAACGGTTTTCTTTATGTGCATACTAAGTGTGGATTGCATCGACTTATTATAATCGTCATCATCATCATCCTATAGTAGAAAGTAATACAGAAATAGTTAATGGGCCCCAGGTTTTTATTATTTATTAATTGTTTTTTTTATTATTCTATATATTTATTTTGTAGTTTTCAGTGCACATAAAGAAAACCGTTTAAGTTAAAAGTTTTTTTTTCGATTTTTATTTAATATATAATTGGTTATATATACCTTCTATTGGTTATATATAATAAACAGTTAATTAAAAAAAAATTTTCAGTAATAAAATAATGTGTACTGGCATTACTGTTCTAGTATAGACAGTGCTTAGTCACTCCAAGAATTGACTACAGGATAGCCTAAATGAATATTCCACTTGCGGATACCAAAATACTTGTTCCTTTAACATGATTGACTACCCGATGAAGATCATTAGAAATCCGTAGATCATAAATCACAATGGTCAAGCAAGAAATCGATTGGGAAAGTTTTTGTTCATCGGTAAGATGTTATGATGTTGTTCAGTCATGCTGATGAACCTTTGCTAGAGATATTACTGGGGTAACGAGACTTAACACCTTATGTCTCGGAGACGAGTGAAATGTGATGCAGTGTATACTATCTTAACTATGGGCATGTTATAGGCAAGCGTATCACTTACCATCAGGTGAACGTTTTGATCGTCTCGTCGCTTTCGACAAAAACTTTTACAGCCGCGAATAGATAAGTTTTAGTCTGTAGAAATAAGCAGCATTCGGCATCCTTTGTATTCAAATGACATGTTAAATTCATTCGTTATGTATTTATTCAGCAATATTTGTGTATGGCTCGCATAAATCATCGTTATTTTCACGTGGGGATAAGTGACAAGGTTCGCGCGACAATACGCGCCTGTCTCCTGTTAAATTTTCATGAGATCACCCCGTCTTGCAGTCGGGGAACAATTTAACCAAAAGAAAAAAAAAAGAAATTGAGCAAGTATTAAGTTTGCTCCCGTCGGAGATATTTTGTTTGATTAACGATCATTTTGGTGTATTTTTTTATTATCATTTCGGTAACTAAAGACCAGCCGGCGTGGTTTTAAAATCAAAACGAAACCAGACATTCTCTGGAAGCTTAAGTACTAGAATAAGATTAAAAATTAAATAAAGTTTTTACAAATGATATACTTTCCAGGTGGTAGGTCTCTGTTGCCGGAGACCGTCTGGATGGGTACTACCGCAGCTCCTATTGCAACCGACAAAAAGTGGTGTGCAAACATTACTGTGTTCCGGTTTGAAGGGCGCTGTAGCTAGTGTCATTACTGGGGTAACGAGACTTAACACCTTATGTCTCAAGGCGACGAGCGCAATGTGGTGCAGTGTGTACCATCTTAACTAGCAGCACGTTGTCATGGGCAAGCGTATCACTTACAATCAGGTGAACGTCTTGCTCGTCTCGTCGCATAATAGCATAAAAAAAAATACTTATACTTAGTAATTATAATTTCTTTACTATACTACATGTTATAATAACTAAAAAGCAAATTTATTGATTGGACTATTTCGGTTTTAACAGACAATTTTATAGTTTTCAATCTGATGCAGTTTTAACCAGTGGATTAATTTAATATTTTAGTGTTAACTGATAGAGTCATAAACAAATTATTTGACGAGGATCATAATCACTTTTAAAAGACAGACGTCTTTTCTTATGATTGTGTAGTAACTCGCCTCGGTGAACATTAAAAGAAGTGCATCGTTATTTTGAACTCAAAGAACTTTTGACTTAGGTTTAAATAGAAAAAAAGTTGTAAAGTTTAATAAGTATGTATATAAAAAAAATGGCAAGGTATTAAAGAGAACATATATTAAAGTTTAACGGACACAGGCCGGCGGGACGATCGGGAACCCTTTTTGTTAACAAATCGGTTTAGTTTGGGGACCTATAAATTTTTTATTGTCTTTTATGTTCTACGGACAAATTGCCTGACCTCTTTATATATAATACAACCGCTTCAAACATTTACAGATTAAATAAGCTAGAAGATTTTTTATTTAGTGTCTATGACCAGGTGGTAGGTCTCTGTTGCCGGAGACCGTCTGGATGGGTACCACCGCAGCTCCTATTTCAACCGCCAAATAGTAGTGTGCAAACATTACTGTGTTCCGGTTTGAAGGGCGCTGTAGCTAGTGTAATTACTGGGGTAACGAGACTTAACACCTTATGTCTCAAGGCGACGAGCGCAATGTGGTGCAGTGTATACATACCATCTTAACTAGCACCGTGTTGTCATGGGCAAGCGTATCACTTACCATCAGGTGAACGTCTTGCTCGTCTCGTCGCAAAGTAGTATAAAAAAAAGAATGAAAAGTCGACTTATTATAGATTCGATGACAGCAGCTTTTCCTATGACCATTACCTATAGGTATAAACCTTTGTGAAAAATCAATGTTTAGTAAATATATTTGTACTGAAACGGTGATAAAATTTACTGATACATCTAATACTCTAGTAAATTTAATATATAGCTAACTTTTGAAATGGCTACAATCATTTTAAATAACTACGATTAAATAATCTATTTCAACAATAGATCTACCGTCAGTTAAACAAACGGCAAACCTAAATACTTTAATAAAGAACTATTTATCTGGGAGATAATAATATTTGTTTTATACTGTAAGGGGTACAAATAAGCAAGAATTTTGATATCTCTATCCTTATCCAACAAACTAAATTATAAGACGATTTTAACTAAAACATCAGCATTACATTACCGCTTCAGTTTTCTGTTTGATCTATAACATTACGCCATTATAACGGAGATGTTTTTAGCTTTACCTGTGTTTGCGTATGGAGAAAACTTATACCGAGTAACTTCTCCCCCCTTTTTATCGCATTACCCCCCACTCACTGGAGTTTATTCTTATGTTGGATAAACTCGAACATATATCATTTTAAATGGGATATACACGGTGGTTACAATGTTATGTTTCATTGCTGAAAATGTCACGTTAAAAAATATAGAAACCTTCAAGGTCTATAAAATGGTTCTTTTAAGATGACTAAGTTTGTGAAGAGAAAATAAGCAAATTTATTACAAAACATTAATTCGTAAGAAAGTGTATAAGTATCTATTGAATCTATAATCTATCTGAATCTACACTTCCGGACACATCTATCGGACCACCTAGTGTTTAAAGTTTTAACGGTGCCTAGCTAAAAATAAATGTTAGATGGAGCAATAAGTTTTAATGCAGTTTTAGAGCTGATTTTTTGGTCAACCTTTATGTATATTTTTTTTTTTAATTTTGAATTCAGGATTATGAAAAAAAAAAAACGAAAATCGAGTCTGTTCATTGTTTTCAACGACCCAGGAATGGTGAAAACTTTTTTATTTCGCACAAGTTGGATTTTTTTTTGATGTGTCCGATTATTGGTTCCATAAAAAGGCAAATCTAAACTTAGAGCCAGTTTTGACCAAAAAATATGGATACTCTGCCTGAAATTGTCGCCCAAGCTGTAAAACTTCTGCCGGCCAAATCAATTCGAAATTACAAAAAAAAAAATTAAAAAAAAACATACATAGGGGTTGACCAATAAATCAGCTTCAAAACTGCATTAAAACTTATTGCTCCACCTAACATTTATTTTTAACTAGACACCGTCGAAACTTTAAACACTGGGTGGTGGGCCGATAGATGTGTCCGGAAGTATATTATGAAATAAAAACTTTTTTCTTAAATGAAATAAAACTCGGTACAGATCCATCAATTCTGTGTACGATCATTATAAATTCGGTTCGCGCGCGACTCAATCTAATCTCCGGATATAATTTGCGGGGATCCGCTGCGTGTTTCGCGGGCTTACGGGATAACCGGCGTGATTCTACTTTTAAAACACTTTTAAGGCTGTATCGAAGACGAAAGTCAAGAAGTTTTTATTCAATGTAAAAACACATTTACAAATTGCTGGTAAAAAAGAAAACAAAACGTTTTTAGGTGGTTAAATCTTTGTATAAATTACATAAAGTTAGTCAAATTCAAATTCAAATCATTTATTTGCTAGAATGTGGTAACAAATATGATGGTTTATAATATAAAAAGTAAGCGCACATTCTACTTAATACTAAGCATGCAAATCTTTACAATTATTTATTTAATTAACACTACCGGTACATATATACACACTGGAAGACAACTAAATACAATATACATAAAACAAACTAGTGTATATTATAGTAGTACATACTTTTTATTAAAATCTGTCTTATAAATGTTTCGTATACAGAAACATTTGATTTATCATATGACAATATGAAGTGTTGATGATTAGTTCTTCGCTTCTTGTTTTTCTATACAAAATTATGCTCTTCGTTAGCCTAGTAATTTAACTGGTGATAGATTTAAAACCTTCAGTATTTACTTAAACTCCTATAAGAGATAACTGTCTTAGTTATTTATACATATTGTTTTACTACGAAGCTATGTTATTAATAGGTCATAGTCATGAGGTATTCATGCTCGTTTTCCGTTCCTGAAATATAATTTCTATTAACCAATCAACAAAACTTTGGTTCGCCGATAAATAGAAAAAAAGTATTTCCCATAATTCAAGTTAGTACTGGAAGGAACTTAATGCGAATGTAAAATACCAATTTAACTTTCGTATCGGCGGCGCAAAGTTTACCCGGACGAAGTTTACTCGACTGTCTCATATCGGGCACAGTCATAACTGATAGCGATTGATTACTGGATGTTCTGCAAGTTTGTTTATTAAACCGGAAGTTTCAAACACGTCCGGCCGTAAAGATTCTGCTAATCTACACTTGGATAGAGAAACCTTTTTTTTTGGGTATCGCTGCGAAATCTTTAGATGATATACTGCTCATAGGGGAAAAGAGCGCGTACGATTTATTACTACTAAAATGACTTCAGTGGTCATCCTCAAGGCTTTGCGAGGAGACTCAGGATCTAAGTCCTGTTGGATTTCCTTTAATACGTCTATATACGTCCAGGGAGAGCCACAGCTTTCTCCAGCATCCTCGCTATGCTATGGCACCGGGAACCTTTTCAGTCTACTTTAACTACAGACAGGGGTTTATTTAAGTTTTTTTTTATATACCACTTTGCGACGGGACGAGCAAGACGTTCACCTGATGGTAAGTGATACGCTTGCCCATGACAACGCGGCGCTAGTTAAGATGGTACACACTGCACCACATCGCGCTCGCCGCCTTGAGACATAAGGTGTTAAGTATCGTTACCCCAGTAATTACACTAGCTACAGCGCCCTTCAAACCGGAACACAGTAATGTTTGCACACTACTATTTGGCGGTTGAAATAGGAGCTGCGGTGGTACCCACCCAGATGGTCTCCGGCAACAGAGACCTACCACCTGGTAAAAAAGTTCTTATCTAAACAGTCTGAAACTACTTGACAGTGAATTTTAGAGGCAGTAAAATAGTAATTTCTGAAGAATAACAACGTTAATATAAAATGGGGGACAATAGTTTCACAGTAATCCGATTTCTTAACAAAGGGTACGGGTCCGCGGCGATTGTTTCTCTTGTTAAAGTTTAATCTCTTTGCGACACGCTCAGTGGGGTTTAGTCCGAGTCGGGGGTATTGTTATCTTTATATTGAAGGGTCCAATTCAGGAACCCTTATAACACCTGTTCTCCCTCCGTGCAAATATCATGGAGAGTGGCGAGATGAGCGGGATAACAATGCGATGCTGGTTAGGATGATACACTGTATCACTTTGCGCTTTGAATCATATGATGTTATATCTTATTACTCTAGTAATTTCAGTACCTATCCTTTAAATTAGGACAAAGTAATGTTCCCGTCAACCTACCACTTCTAGATTCTCTCCTACTTTTATAGACGTTGGAGTATTCCGGATTCGCTGTCTTACTACCACCTATGTGAAATTAAAATAAAGTCAGTTCCAAGAAAATAAAAATTTTGTTACAATCCTTATGGGCTACTTTACAGACGGATAGACGCAATTTAAAAGATTTTTTTTTAATTCTCTTTCGCTTTGCTTGATTTGGGCCAAGGATTGTTATACGTTTTTACTTATTTCTAATTTTAATCATCTGTCTTCCCATTTCCTTCATCATACATCACGCTCAATGAGTTGGACACATATTTCGTTTACAATTTTCTTATCCTATGTACCTTTTCAATTTCCTTATCACTATTTACATTCTTTAATCTTAATTTAACATTTTCTCTTATTTACTATTACAGTTACGATCTATGTACATTTCGCTCCTTTCTTACTTTTTGTTTTCTTTTAATATTTCCGTTATGATAGCTTCACAAAATCTTAAAAATGTGAAGGAATTAGAGCAATAGCCGATAGTGAGCAGCGATCTATATAACGCGAATAATGTTTTAGCTCAAGGTGAATAGCTTGAACTGGAGCGGGGAATCATGAAAATAAAATTGATTTACTGCCTGTATATATAGTCTGGCAGGCCGACGGCGCCGCAGCGACCTCGGCTGCCAGACAACGCGGCGACGGCAACACTTGCCAGGCAGGGATTACCAGCCAAAAATGGCGCTAGTAATGTTATTAGATATCTCATATAATATATGTACTAAGAAAGAGAAGTTTTAATAAAATAGATTATTTAGATAGCTGAACATAATGTTTTCACAAAAGAAACTAGCTCAAGAACGGTTAAGCTGTTTAAAAGTTACCATGGCATAAACAATCGGATACACCTCCAAAACTTATATTAATTGTAACTATTGATATTCACAGATAAATAAAGACTTTAAATTTAGCAAGCGCAGTAAGCTGTTTAAAGTTGAAGAAATAGCTAAAGGCGTTTTTCTTAAATAATATTTTTTTAAATAAAAATGTAAATCAAACGAACGGGTATGGTTTGTGTGTGTGTTGCTCTGTTTGGTTTTTTTTTTATTTGACTTTGATTAATAATATATGTTATTAAGTGTTTTTCCAACAATTTCAACATTGAAAAAATGTTAACAATATTTTTTTGGAATTTGGACCATTAATCAAATTTTTTTAAATAATTTGAGGTTATATATCGTTCAAAACAAAATTTGCAATTTGGAAAAAAATTCAGTTGTTAAAAATCATGATTAAGATTTTTTTTGGAAACATGTTTTCACGTTCAATTTTTTTTTGTTATAACTAGAAATTATAATACACATATTAAGTTACAGTTTTCTCTGTGCAAATTATAATGAAAAATTGCTAAATTATGAAACTTCCACAAATAACAATGTAACACCGTTTATATAATATACAGAACAACAGAATCGTTGTCGTTATTCTACTACGTAAAGGCTTCTTCAGATTACCAAGGAGCCATTATAGTTACCATAACGAATTTCATTTCTGTAACCAAACACTAAAAATTTAACTGTGTTTTTTTTTATACTACTTTGCGACGAGACGAGCAAGGCGTTCACCTGATGGTAAGTGATACGCTTGCCCATGACAACGTGGTGCTAGGTAAGATGGTACACACTGCACCACATTGCGCTCGTCGCCTTGAGACATAAGGTGTTAAGTCTCGTTACCCCAGTAATTACACTAGCTACAGCGCCCTTCAAACCGGAACACAGTAATGTTTGCACACTACTATTTGGCGGTTGCAATAGGAGCTGCGGTGGTACCCACCTAGACGGTCTCCGGCAACAGAGACCTACCACCTGGTAAAACCTGTGTTACGGTTTGATAGAACCAATAGATAGTAACTAGTAAGATAATGAGGATTAATATTTAATATTGTAAGGTGATAACCATATTCTGTAAAACTCCTAACGGAACTAATCGGAAGCTTAAGCCTGTTGCAAGTATATCTTATACTTCCGTATGAGAATTGATAAGCCTACCTATCTTGGTGTCGGTGAAAGTGATATCCACCATCAGCGCTAAGCATATTCGACCTCCGCAAATACTTAAAGGTTATCGAATGCTTTCGAATCGATTGAACCGTCAGGCTTCGAGGGTCGTTAAATAATTCATCGCATTCAGCTCGAGTGTAGGGAGATTTACTCTCGAGCAAAATTAATAGTATTTACAGAGATTGTAAATATATACACATTATTTCATCGCTAATTAAAACTAATTAAGATGAACGTTGGTCTGATGATAAATATGATTACTTATAATAGACACTTCTCTTTTCAACATACATATTTAATTTAGACGTTTTTATATATACAATTCACAAGTCACTGAGTTCACACTTTTTACACTGTCCAAACAGTAATGGGGTCGAGATCCACTGTTGTCCGCCATTTATACCAAAATGACAGCGGCGCCATCTTTACAATAACCAATACAACTATTTAATTATTATCAATTTCATAAAAGTCATGGATTAATAATATTCCCAATATTTCAATTACACTATAAGAAATATAAATACAATTATTACATAAATATTAGTATGAAATATAATAGTACAATATGCAGTAATTCATTTTGGATTCATTAACAGTCAATACAATTACTATTTTTCTAACACAATATTTATAACCACAATTATTTATTCTCAATATCTAACACTTACAATTATAGTTTGTGACAAAGATATGTTATTGAATTAAAACTTAAAATAGTACCCTTGTCAATGTGAAGCGAAGAACCTTTCCTAGCTGTGGTGTTGAGCTGATATGAAATGACTCCAGGATGGTTTATAAAACCCACTTTGGATAGGATCCGATGAGATACGGAGATCGTATCAGTGAAGGTGCTGTTTTTGGTAACTTTGGATGTAAACGCTTGTATTTAAATGTTTTATTTACTTTGATGATATAAAAAAAAACTGAGAACAGTATCCCTATTTAGAATGACTCTAAAATTATCAGCAATTGGATATTCTTTTTCTTTTAGTTTTATTGGATTAAGAACTCGCAGATCTAAAGTCCATGAGCTAAAGGAATATATGTATATGTAGATATATTAATAATACCTTAATAAGGAGAAGAGAATGATTGTAAAGATAAAGGAGAGTCTTTAGATAAAAAACAATATTCTCTGTTTCTATACAAATCGCTTTAATGAAATAACTAGAAAATTGTTTACCCAACCCATGTGACTTATAATGATAATAAATATGATAGGAAATCTACTGATAACTTTAACTGAAATATATCAATCAATCAATCTCAACAGTGGGAACATTTAGTGGGACTGATGTGCGTTCGCAATGTCAAAATGTGAGCACAATATCATCCGACGCGTACATTAGCCGCACTAAAGATACATTGTTCGGTACAAACAAAGTATATTGTATTTTACCTCCATTAGCGGTGAGATGTTACAGACGGATTTTCCGACACTTTCACTATATATATATAAATTGTCATTTTTCTCTTACTTCAACAGTATTATCTTAAATAATATTTTTGTGTTTAGATAATGTTTTATAACTGCTATAAACATCATCTCTCCTGTATCCCGTCCGATCGGTATTGTGACTCCAGGAGGTCCATGTACAGATTCCGCTTTTTTATTCTATGAAATGACGAGACGAGCAAGACGTTCATCTGATGGTAAGTTATTGCCCATAACAATGCGGAGCTAGTTAAGTTGGTATACACTGCACCATATTGCGCTCGTCGCCTTGAGACATAATTGTTATGTCTGTAACCCCAGTAATTTCACTAGGTTACAGCGTCCTTCAAACTGGAACACAGTAATGTTTGTATACTATTTGACGATTGAAATAGTCACTTCAGTGGTACCTAGACGGTCACCGGCAACAGAGACCTACCAGCAGTGAAATCGGCTGATGATAAGTCACCTTTAATTTGCTCCATTAATCCGCACATTGAACGTTCGTCGATTCTCAAACCTTTGACTTTACTACGTGATCTGATTACTAAGAAACGTAATCGAGTAACGTAGCGATTCGATTGTACGTATTTCACATTTTACGACTTAATGCGAGACATCGTTCGTTATTGCTGCAGAGAATTTTAATCGAGAGGGATATTACGTATATTTCCTCCGGAACTGTTTGATCCGATTGACTATATTCTTGCAATGATCTCTAGATCTATAGATCACACAAAAGATACTTCTTCTAAGTCGTGTTTCCTCATGACTGAGGGTCGTGGTCATCATGTGTGATGAAACACGACGACTTACTTGTCAGTTATAATGGAGTGGTGTTGCCATTGCCTTCTCCATTTCACATACTAGTGCGAGCACGGATGGTCATGACATAGATATGCAGGTTTCCTCACGATGTTTTCCTTCACCGTCAAAGCGCGTGATATTAGTTGGTGTTATATTAACTGCACGTAAATTGAAAAATTCATTGGTGCAAGCCAGATTCAAACCCGGTACCTCCGGAGTGGAAGGCGGGCGTTCAAATTACTAGGCTATCACGACAAAAAGCACTATTACGTTTTAAATGAGATCACTGGACTATTCGTAACCTACTAGCGGTGATTACCATCTTTAGTACCCAAAATAACTTTGATTACTTTCAAGTTGATGGATATTTTCTTCTCTAGATATCTATAAAATTATTATATAACATTATTTATACAAAGAAGCGACGGGACTTAAAAAAACATTCACAAGATAAAAGGTACGAAGCGATGATATCTGATCAGATGTTAAGGCTCATTACTCCAGTAATATGTGGTTGACAATATTTATAACATTACTCATGCTGAATAAGTTAAATATCAAACAGTTTTCATAGAATTAATTTATAGACTGTAGGCTATGTATAAAAAAATAGTGCCGACTGAAAGTAGACGTCTTTGAATGCAAGTACTTTGTGGCCGCAAGAGCGACTGGGATACGCCTCGTACTGGCGAGTAGTAAAGTATTATGATTTATATTTCTTAACTGTTAGACAAAGGCGATAATTTTTAAATTAAACGTTTATACAATTGTATCGAAACTGATATTTATGAAATTTAATATAGAACACTCTCGGACACATCTATCCGCCCACCTAGTGTTTGAAAGTTTTAACGGTGCCTAGCTAAAAATAAATGTTAGGTGGAGCAATAAGTTTTAATGCAGTTTTAAAGCTGTTTTTTTGGTCAACGTTTATTTATGTTTTTTGTTTAAATTTTGAATTCAGGATTATGAAAAAAAAAACGAAAATTCGAGTCTGTTCATTGTTTTCAACGACCCAGGAATAGAGAAAACTTTTTTATTTTGCACAAGTTGGATTTTTTTTTGATGTGTCCGATTATTGGTTCCATAAAAAGGCAAATCTAAACTTAGAGCTAGTTTTGACCAAAAAATATGGATACTCTGCCTGAAATTGTCGCCCAAGTTGTAAAACTTCTGCCGGCCAAATCAATATAAAATTACAAAAAAAAAATAAATAAAATTAAACCTACATAAGGGTTGACCAATAAATCTGCTTCAAAACTGCATTAAAACTTATTGCTCCACCTAACATTTATTTTTAACTGGACACCGTCGAAACTTTAAACACTGGGTGGTGGGCCGATAGATGTGTCCGGGAGTATAGTTGAGTAAAATTCATTTCACTTTTCTCTTTAAAAAAACACTGAATGTTAGAAAGGATGAGGTATTTACAACATAATGTAATAAATAGCACATTTTTCATTATGTTTTGAATAAAGCTAGTATGTTTTTTGTGTATATTGTATACGAAAAAATGTAATACATTTCCAAAATAATCTGGACGTCTTTTTTCTAAATGAACGTTAAAAAACCAGCTTCTTTTGTTGGCCTGGTCTCATTGCTACTAGGGATAGAAAGAGAAGAAAAATATGAAGAAGGGTCTTTTAGTCACTAACTATCTGTGACTCTCCCTGTAAGTCCTTTCTACAATGCTGAGGGTCCTGACTTAGTGATAGCTTGTTTCTCATGATATTAATGTAACCGTGTACGAGTGAGTCTTGCATAAAGCCTCAAAGACTTTATGATTTTTCACCTGCTCTTTGATATTTTGACATTATTCTATGACTGTCCAAAAAAAGTATTTTAAACCGCGAAGCATTTTCGTTCCGGACAGTACGTCGAATGTGAATCTGTTATTCATGGCTCCTATTGTTCCCTGTTGGAGTCTTCCTTTCTTTTCTAGCTCACAATTCTAGTGGGTACCGTTAGACAAAATAACTACTGTGCTTATTTTTTCATTTAATTTAAATATACTTTTAATACTTCGCTAATAAAATATCAGAGTTTTTTACTAGTACAACAATTACATAGCTATAATTTTAAAAGTACTAACACGTCTTACTGGAGACAGATTCATTAACTACTTCACCTACTGTTTATATGAACTTAAAATTAAATTTTGACTAATCATCATCATCATCTCTTAGTCCACAGTTGAATATTTTTTATGAATAAAATTTTAACCGGAACCAACTGCGTCTTATAAATACATGTAGACATTTCACGGGTCGTGATAGCCTAGTGGTTTGAACGCCCGCCTTCCACTCCGGAGGTACCGGGTTCAAATTTGGCCTACACAATGAATTTTTCAATTTATGTGCAGTTAGTATAACACCAACTAATATCACGCGCTTTGACGGTGAAGGAAAACATCGGGAACCTACATATCTTCGTCATGACCATCTGTGGTCGCACTAGTATGTGAAATAGAGAAGGCAATGACAACACCACTCCATTATAACTGACAAGCAAGTCGTCGTGTGTTTCATCACACATGATGACCACGGCCCTCAGTTATGAGGAAATACGACTTAGAAGAAGACCTTTCACAGTATAACATATATAAGGCTCAGGCAAAAAGCGTACCTAACAAGTTGCGCAGTCATCACTCTATGTCGCGTATTTCCGAGTTGTCTTACTAATGGAGGCGTGAGTTACATGCCGCTAGTAATCAGACCCGATTCTTAAATTACACATGCTCTGCTAATTTATTCTTTGCTTATACATATACACTCTATAACTGAACCTAGTTTTCGTCCTTAAGTCATATTCTTCATGTTTTGTCCTTACTACGATCTTTTACTCCTTCTCTCTATTTCTAATAGAGTTTCTAATTCGAAACGAACGCAATTTGGTTCGCAAAGTTGTACGCGAAGACGGAGCAGACAAGTAGTTTAAAGCAGAAAAAAATCTACCCTATTTTAAAGGAGAAAAATTGTTTATTAACGTAAGTAAGTTAAGTATTATTTAGACCTTAGGCATGGATCACTCAATCCATTCATGATTCAGTCAATTATAAATGAGAATTCATTTTAAATCATAAGAGAGTAATAAACGCTATTTATGTTCACAACGACCATATACTCCGATAACCGTAAGACATATATAAGCAGCTCAATGATGAACTAGATCATCACCATCATCATGAGCTTCTATTGATCCACTGCTTATTGTTATGTAAAATATTAGAAGTTGAATGCAATAAATTTTAATATGAACATGATTATTTTTTTAACATCGATGTATCGAGAGCATATGAGCCGTGATAGCCTAGTGGTTTGAACGTCGGCCTTCCAATGCGAAGGTACCGGGTTCAAATTTGGCCTACACAATGAATTTTTCAATTTATGTGCAGTTAGCATAAAACATCAACTAATATCACGTGCTTTGAAGGTGAAGGAAAACATCGTGAGGAAACCTGCATACCTATGCCATGACCATCAGTGGTCAGACTAGTATGTGAAATGGAGAAGGCAATGGCAACACCACTCCATTATAACTGACAAGCAAGTCGTCGTGTGTTTCAATAAAAACATGATGACCACGACCCTCAGCCATGAGGAAATACGACTAAGAAGAAGAAGATCGAGAGCATTATCACTTCATAATAAGTGACAATATTCATAACGATATGTTAGTAAAATTATCTCACAACATGTACCTAGATAACTACACCACATCGTTTATGTTTTCTTCTTTGGATTACTTAACGACGTTGTGGATTTTTTAGTCGACTTTTTACTACAACAGAGTTAACTTAGTTCTGTACTTACCAGCAGGTGGCAACAGAAATGAATTCGGCTTAGAATTAAGCTACGAAGTAAACTATAATTAAATATAATTCATGAATTTACGATGGAGCTGATATGGGATTAAAAATCACATTAAATATTTTTAATGCGTAGTTTAAATATGTAAGGCATATGACCATTTGCTTTAACCGTTCATAAAGTCGTCATGCGTTTAAATGAAACAGTTTCGATAAGCGATTAATATAAGTTAGCTAGCAAACAAGATAAGCAAACGCGATGTCAAGGTTCCGTTTCTCTCAGACTAAACATCCGCAGCGCGGTTAAAACAAAAGGGTTAAAACGGGCAAGCGTATCTTGTTCATCAACACTTTAATAAACAAGATAAGTTGACACGGAGCTGGTGTACGTCCTTGTGCTTTAAAATGGATGACCACCAAAGAGGATCTAATGGACGAAACTCTTCATATAACCACAACTTCCCTTCTGTAGGATATCATTTCACTTCATCATTAATACCTCTGTAATTTTTGTACTAACTTGGATGTGCTTATTAAGATTAAATTAGTATTATTAAAATAATGTCACATTTTTAATTTTTTTTGTTTTTGTATTTTTTTTGTGTGAGATGTATTTTTGTTTTTTTTTGTGTGAGACGTATTTTGGTTTTGGTTTTGTGTGAGATATATTTTTGTATTTGTTTTGTGTGAGATGTATTTTTGTTTTTGTTTTGTGTGAGATGTATTTTTGTTTTTTTTTGTGTGAGATGTATTTTTGTTTTTTTTTGTGTGAGATGTATTTTTGTTTTTGTTTTGTGTGAGATGTATTTTTGTTTTTTTTTGTGTGAGATGTATTTTAGTTTTTTTTGTGTGAGATGTATTTTTGTTTTTGTTTTGTGTGAGATGTATTTTTGTTTTTTTTTGTGTGAGATGTATTTTTGTTTTTTTTGTCACTAGGGATCTGGAGTCCGCACTAAAGAGTTTTATTTATTTATTTAATTTATAAGTATACTCCATGAATATATACAAAATCGTATTAAATACATTGATTTCTTTCTCGTCAACAATAGACGCAAAATATGTTTTTATCCTTACAATCATTCTGTATAAAAGATGAAGAATAAGAATATAATATAGATGATAAAAGGATATTTGATTAAGAATAAGAATAAAGATGTTTATTTGTCTAAAAACAACTTAAAGCTATGCACATACTGCATCAGATCCTAATGATGCTGACCTGATATGGTCTTTGCAACGAAATCTTAGAAACGACACTAAATTAAATGAAAGAAAATCTTTACATAGCTTTGATGGTAGTAAATAAACAAAGCAATTATTTAAAATGTTTAAATAATGATAATTATAATATTTAGCTCACTGCTGGTAGTCTCTCTGTTGCTACAGACAGTCTATGTACCACCGCGGTGACTATTTCTACCACCAAACAGTAGTGTGTAAACATTACTGTGTCCCGGTTTGAAGAGTGCTATAAGCTAGTGAAATTACTGGGGTAATAAGACAACACCTTATGTTTCATTGCGACACCATCTTAACTAGCCGCATGTTATGGGCAAGCGTATCACTTACCATCAGGTGAACGTCCTGCGCCTCTTGTCGAAAAATATAAACAGAATAATAAATTGAAAATTTGAAAGACTTATTATATGAATGAAGAAGAGAAATCAATTGGTTTGTTCAACGTAATGAAGTCAGCGTAAAAAGCTAAGTGGGAGTTGAAAAGCTCCTCCCCGTTTCATAAGTCAGCGTTATCGCGGAGAGCAAGGCGCCGGGGGCTCCGGGGGATCCGGGGGCTCCGGGGGCTCCGGGGGCTCCGGGGGGCGGTTATCGGCTGGACAGACAAAAAGTCCTTTATCTACAACCCACTGCCAACTTTGACGAGCCCATGTTTTTATTACGATGCGTCTATTCAGTTTGAGATAATTTTTTATTAATACAGAGTTGATTATTTACTATATTACTGATAGCTGCCAGACAGTCTAAGTAGGTACCACTGCTGTTCCTTTATCCACTGTTGTTACTTTACTTCCAAACAGTAGTGTGGTAACTTTTGAAATTACTGGGGTTATGAGACCTAGCTGTCTTAAGATATAGTCTTAATGTGATATGTGGTGTGCAGTCGTATCACTTACCATCAGGTGAATGTATAGTCGCTACACCGAATAAGAATTTCTTTTTCAGCCTGTTCATGACTACTGGTCAGCGCAGTATAATAGTAAAGATTTATTACAATTATTCCTTCCTTAGTAAACTTTTACAATTCACAAAGTAAAAACTGGTGATGAGGACATTTTAATCTGTCTCCCATATGAATATGATTATGAAACTGATAGATTATATATAAAGTGTTATATTCAAAACTATATAAATATAATTTTCTATGTAACCACGTGAAAAGATAAAATATCCGGTTTAGGTAGAATTCTATCAGCAACCAAATTACCACAGGAATCGAACCAAGTACTTCCGCGTAAGATGGTATTTCAATTAACTAAACTAACTAAACTTAGTAAGATACTATTTAATTCTATATACTTAACTATCCGTCGGTTAGAGAGTTAAGTCACAGTAATTTTTCATCAGCGCTGTAGACCTATATCAAAGTCTGTAGTACGTCTATTGTATTTGGGTTAGGTCACAAGTTTGACCCCAGCTGACAACATCGTCTGGGCCCTGAACTGTCGCGTATGTCTCCACTACATTATGTACACCGATAAGACCCGCAAATTGTTCAATCCATATAACAACACATACACAAACAATAAGTTACCGCACAATTCAACAGATGGCGCTGTATTGGTGATTAACATCAGCGTGTTACAACAAAAATTACTCGCTTAAATTTTTATGGTACTTTAAATATTCTTTGAATCAAAATACGGATGGTTGTTTTTTAGAAAATTGTACTGTTTGATAACAACATTATTGGGAAGTAATCTTGTGGATTTAATTGGGATATTATTAATAGGTAAAAGCTTTACTATTACGTGATCTCGTTGAAGAGACAAACAATCTTATCGGGCAGACGTTGATTGTAAAAATATACTTCGTACTGCAGCCGTTATCTGTTTGTCCGTGTGTTAAACGTTAAGATGGGTAAAGGGTGCCGGCGTGATTGGAAGGTTATCGTACCAGGGGCGACCAAGTCGGCTTCGCTTTTATATTTAAGTCGATCTAATACACAATTGAAGTAAATGCGAAAAACTACAATCATGATTAAGAGGACGGCTGTCTTAGTAATTTGGAACCATGGGATCCATAGCTTAGACAGAAAATTTGGGTATGTAATAAAGAAAATATTTATTAACGAGGCTAAAATAACTACCTAACATGATAAAATTCATTGTAAATATATTTTCTTCAATACCTAGAGATTACAAGACAATAAGAAGATGGTATCGTTGGCATGAGATTTAACATATTATGTCGTTATTCGAGTAACTTCACTAGCTACATCATTCGCAAACTGCTGTTAGGAGCTTATAGTTTCCTGTCCTTGCAATAATTTTGTCTGTGGCACAATCAATGTTGCCAGCTACAACGGAGCAATTTGTGTTGCTGATGGTTAACAATTTAAAGCGCTTAAGCCGTCAATGTATTGGTTAAGATGTGAGTTCCTCCGAAAATGGATTAACATTGTTTACAACTCCGCAACGCCGTATCGCTCCACCTCTAATATTTCGGCTTAATTTGTATACAGATTTCAATATAATTATTTACCTCAAACATAGGGAGTTATAGTTGTTATAATAACTTTAAAGCAAATAAATAGCTCCATATTAATTTATCGACTTCGGCAGGTTTTGAGTGATTCTCAACAATTCTTTTAGCAAATTTGTATACAGATAAACAAGATTTAATTTATTGATTTATACTTAATCATCATGACTATCGGTTCATTGGACATCTAAAGATCTTCACATTGATCGATCTTGCGCTACAACTATCTAACGGCTTCCTAGGAATTTACACAGTGAAAAAAGCTAAAATTACCATCAGTAATCGACGCATAATGTTAGAAGACCATGAGTCTATAGATGGTAAAGTATGCGCCGTATACTCTGACTTGCAAACGTTGAAAACCGAAATACACCAAATGCGGTTATGTCAGCAGATTTATATAAAAGTAGTATTAAAGCAAATGTATTGAAAAAAAAAAACAACCTTATTAATATCACAATTTCATATGAGAATCCAAAATCGGAGCTCCGTGTTATAAATGTTGTTACATAACATTTATATAAAATAAATATCGTATGTTTAAGGATTGGTCAGCCCTGCGACGTTATTTTTCTGGTTGCCGAGTTCACAGATTACCAGCGCGGCTCCAGTCTGTCACCAGCGCTGCTGTTCATTCATCATTTGTGATGTTTCATTTACTAACAAACTCGCAGTAAATTCGTTTAGCTGATCGCAGACGTTTACTTCCGCAGACCTGCGAACTAAACACACAGAAATGCACACAGGTATGGTTTTTTCTATTTCTTCTGTACTTATATCGTTTAACACATAGATTTGAAAATGATATTCGTTTATTGATTTTGCTTGTTTATATCTATTATAATTTTCACTTGTGATTTTAATCTAGAAGCAGGAAATGGTATGCCTAGAAATTTTATCATCTTCAGTCTCCTTCAAACGTTGACGTAAAGATCTGTTTACAGACTTCTGTTTGGCTTTGATTCGAAATAGATGACCTCAATTAACCTTATGTATTAATCAATAGCGGTATATCTTTTTTTTGTTAACTTATCGATGTATCCACATATGTTAGGTCAAAATGTCGATGCTAGTTAATTGTATAATTAAATGGGTTCAGAACAAAAAATAAATATCAACAAAATTCATTTTCCTTGTATAAATATGTTTACAATTTGTCTACAGAGGATCCTATTAAGATATATCTCAATATTTTTATGTTATCGTTTATGAAATTGGTTTTTATCTAGTATTTATTTAGGCCAATTAACAGAATTGATGTTGAAAATATTATATTCAACATTAATGAAATTTAAACTCATCGCATATCACTGCTTATTTTATAATGACGCCGAAGATATAAATACAGTTCGTTTATCATCATTTAGATATTCACTGTTGGAGACAGGTTTTCCTCAAAATTCTATAGTGGTTTCAAGGGATCTTTATCAGCTTTTTAGTCGATCAGCGAGATTAATAAAATAGAGGTGTCTATTGATCAAGAGATCATTGTCATTCATTGAGTCTTGAATATCTGCGGGTTTCCTGGTCTTGATATAGCAGCTATCATCAGAAAGTAAATAAATGAATAAAACAGCAGTTCAATGATTAGTTGTCGATCTTCAAACAGCTTTATTTTTTAAGTAACGTCGGTTGATGATAGTGATAATGAAAACATAAGCGAAGATTACAATCTAATACTGAATAGATTGTACAACATACTGATGTTCAACACTTTCTAAATTGGGAGAAATGTGTAAAAACAATCATATTATTTTGAATTCTTTGAATTCTTTGAAATTGAATAGTAGATACAATATTCATATGTGTTGGTATAATGTTAATGATAAATTAGAAACATCATCAAAAAGTGCGCTGTTGACGATAAGCCGTATTAGTCAACCGGTTGTAGATATTTCTTTTTACTGTTACGACAGTTAGATAAATGTTCATAATGAAAAAAACAATGACATTGTAAATCTAACTTTACTGACGACGCTTACAGCCTTGTGACTTTCAAAGCTGTGAAAGTAATCAATAACGTTTAGCGCGTATAAAATAATATTTGGGTTTTGTGTTTGGCAGTTCTTCTTGGACTCAATTCTTTCTTAGTCGTACTCATTGTTGGTGAGGTGGTCGTGGTCATAGATAATCTGTTAGATTGGCTACGACTTTGGAACTTCTGCATTTCTCTCTATTAATTTACTTCGTTTTTTTCCTTTTGATGTACGACGACGTATAACTTTTCAAAATTGTTGTTATAATTAATTTTTGTTGAATAAAGTCCATACTGTAAGTTAAGGAAATTCCAAAAAAATATCCTAAAGGTTAAATTTAGTAGTTATTACAAAACGAAGCATATTTTTAAAATCTGTATATCATGTTTTGATGTATTGTTACTAAAATATATCATCCGATTATAGCTGACCTTTGATGTACATCGTATGATATAAACATCAAATATATGGATATTTTAATTATTTTGGCGGTAGGTGGCACTGTAAAATCAAATTTGTATTTTTGTGATCTATATAAACTAAAAACAATACACAAAATTATATCGAATTGAAGAAACCTTTTAGTGTCTTTTCTTCCAGCCAAGCTTATTAAGGTCCATAGTTACTTTATCTAATATACAGACCTCACACATCCTCTCAAAAGTGACACTAAGTTAATAAAACTTGATTACTTAATTCACGATTGCATTAATGTCTATCGTTATCAGTCTATAGCTACATTCTTATAAAAAGTTAACATTAATTTTCACGATTTCTCTCTTAAATTTACCTAATTAATAATTATGAATGAACTTGTACAATTCCCTGTTTTACGTAGTTTTAAATATCATCATCAGCCAATATACGCCTTTCTCAAAGATCACCATGACCGGTTCTGCATCGCCCACGAAATTTTGACCATGGATTCACTTTGCATATGCCTACTAGAAATTTCGAAGATTCTTAATCTCTTTAAACTATCAGCACAACTATTTACATAAGCGAGAGAATAATAAAGTGATTGCAAGTTGTTATCAATATTTAATAACAACTGGTAATGTTTTCATAAAATCTTGGTATGTTTATAGCCGTCTGTGATAGCCGTAAAGCTATCACCTTCAGATGGAAAGGCAAAAGAAGGCCACCCATATCAGCAATGACATTAATTGAAATTTAAAATAATCGTGTTGTAGAATGATCTTGTTATTTTTACGAGTATTTTATAAACATATTGTGAACATGTAGGTGTTAAAGTAAACTAGTATAGAAGAGGCTTGATTACTCTCCTCCCAAAGATTATCACATCAACTTCTGTTGAAACACTGAATATTAAAAAGAATTTGTTTGATCAAACTTTTAAGATTTTTCGGTAATTTTAAGTAAGTCTAAAAGTGAAATTTAAAAGTAGGTGAGATGATTAACTATTTAATAAAAAAATCTGGAACGATTCTAACCTTACCCACATTTCATTACACACAACTCAATACGAAGTTTTTTTTTAATAACTATTTGTTTTTCTTTAGACTATTAACAAACATGTGTTTGAATACACGTTCAAGCAAAATGAACTGTTACAAAAATGAAAAAGAGAAAGTAGTTATTCAAATGAAAATACTTTTTTTGTTACAGCAGAGGAAGGTTGCGGTGCAGAATTGGAGCAAGATGCAACTGCATCTACAGCTCTCGTTGAAAACGGTAATGGTAGCTGCAACAACAACAACCCCGACTCCGACGCATTGGAAAACAGAAACGGCAATGTTAAGCTACTTAAGAGATTGGAGACCGTACCTGATATCAAGAGAGACACGTCGGGAATAACCAAGCAATACATCGCAGCAGGCTTAGGTGATTTTAACTAGATTAAACCAATTAAGAGAATCGAATAGATAAGTTAATAGTTTTAATCTTGTTGCAGTCAATCTTGGTGCTTTCGCTGCTGGGGTATGCATTGCGTGGTCTTCATCAGCTCTGCTATCAACTACAGCGGAGGTAAACCTTTACTCATCTCAAGACTTTAATAGTCAAAAGCGCTATAGAGTTAATTTGCATGTTTATTTTTTTAGATAGATGTCAAGGATTTGATTACAAAGGCTATAGCTGCAGCTATCCAGTAGCGAAACCTTATTTTGCATTGAAAAGAGTTGATGTAAATAATAATGATGAAAATTAGTGTACTTAAGGATTTCATTAAAGGTTTCTTTAAATCTTAACTGATTTTAGGTTTGCGGGTAATGAATGTTGTTAGTAGAATAGCGATGGTTTTTTGTAAGTTTACGGATGTCTTTGAGAGGTGCTTCAGGCTTAATGCACCCTCGTGTTACATAGGAAATTCTTCATAACGCGGTTTTCCCCTCAGAAGCATACTTATATAGATAGAGATACATAGACGGTACTTGTAAATTAAAATTTTTGTTTTTTGTGTTAAATTATTACTACCGTGTGCATGATGCCCAGAGCTTTCGCAGGGATTCATTACGATAATGAAACTTTGGAGTACAGAGATAACTTTACACGTCAAAAGCAGAATACTAAATCAATCGAACTCCGTGACAGTAAAGTTTTTTATACCTTGCTCGGTTGTTTTTCAATTACATGTCTATTTTTTATTACTTTATAATTATAAGAACAATATAAAATTACAAGCAATTTATACAAAACTCTAAAAAAGTCTTTATTCATTAATTTGGTTCTTAATTGTATCGATTTTAGTAGATTGAACGATATGACAACAAAGCGGAAATGTGGGTAACAAATTTCAAAATTAAGTTTAAACATTTTAAAACTAGATGGCAGCACCACGTGCGCCCGTATGCACGTTGTTATATTCTCATATAAGTGAATGACTGTAATTCTTTTGTGAATGAATATCTCAAACGTCATGTTTACATTCCACGCCACAGGCTACCTTTAATCAAATTCCCTTCAGCTTGTAGTTACGAAGCTTTGCGAGGACTACGGATAATGTTTTCATAGGCGCCTCGATAAATACTCACGTCTTAAGGAGTATTCAGACGCGTCTACTTGATGAACGGGCGTTTATAACGCTCCCGCCTATACAAACAATGCAAACATTCGCACACAAACTGAAAATGAAGACAAAGCACATCCGCTTCAGTCTGCCGACTTAAACTCTATTACGTATGAGTTAAATAAAACATGTCGTGAAACAGTAAATCAAGTAATCGACGATACAAATGAGTTTCCAGTTTTATTAAAATGTTACATTAAACTCAAATAGAAGTAGAGTCCTTAAGAAACATCTAGAAATATCTATTTTTTTAAACTTTGTATATTAGATGCATTTGTTAATAAGAACAAGTAGCAGGTAGGAGATGAACTGCAAAATAATGTTGTCTATGTATATATATGATGTGTTTTTCTGTTTGTACTATTTGTATTGTATTTCATGAGATATTGTTATGGTTATTATATCTATTGTATTTTAATTATATTTTCATGTTTATGTTTTGTTTATTACATGTTAAGTTTTTGTTTTGTATATATAACAAAACATGTAATTGATTTAAGAAGTTAGATTAGTTATTCTATAGTTGCAGATACAAAGCTAGGTTTATTTGTAAGTTATTTTCATGTATTTGTTTATATAGTATAATTTAAGTGTATGCATTTAACGTTTCGCTAACAAACTGATTGTCAGTCAGCCGAAATGTTTTCTTTGCATGTGTGATTAATAAAATAATAAATAAATAAGATAGTTAATGCGACAAAACCGTCCGTTAATGAAGCCTGAAAAACTACACGCCGATATTCCCAAGACGTAGATTGCTTAGCAAGTTGTTGAATCTTAACTAGGCCCCACGTTGTTACGGGTTGGAAAGTTCATTTAATTAAATTAAGCCCCTCAAACAATAGCCATCTTCTTCGCTCATTAATTACAAGACCTTTATTGGCTTATGAATAACTTGGCGTTGTAAAACACTTGATCAGACCTTACTGTCTATTTACACTACTTTTGGACTTAAATTGATATCTTGGTAAAGAGCATTCGCATAGACTGTGGTCCTGAATTAACAGCATTGATATAATGAATTATAAAATAAGAGCTTCTTTTTGTTTTAGATGCAGACTAGTCATGAGACGGAAGTGGCTAGAAATGAAAGCGATGTGCATTCGAAGCTTATTGTAAGTGTTTTTATACACGTATATAAAAAAATCTATAGTAGTTAATAAAGAATTAAATTCTAATAGATCGCAACGCAGAAGGTTAGGTTATGTTGTGTTTAAGATTAGTGCAGGAGTACCCAAGGAGTTTTATTGGAGAGAGAGAAAAGTATTCATGCTGCCTAATTTCCCACAAAAATATCAATAGAAAAGTTAACAACTATCAAAACATTCATTGGAAAGTAAATTAAAAAAAAAATCTGGTGCAGTGTATACCATCTTAACTAGCACCACGTTGTCATGGGCAAGCGTATCACTTACCATCAGGTGAACGTCTTGCTCGTCTCGTCGCAAAGTAATATAAAAAAAAAAACCTATAACCCTAGGCAGTTGAAGGACTAAGGTTGACGGTGAAGGAAAACACGTGAGGAAACCTGCATATCTACGTCATGACCATCCGTGCTCGCACTAGTATGTGAAATGGAGAAGGCAATGGCAAACTCCATTATAACTGCCAAGAGAGTCGTCGTGTGTTTCAATAAAAACATGATGACCACGACCCTCAGTCATGAGGAAATACGACTTAGAAGAAGAAGGCAGTTGAAAAGGATTCCAACTCAGTAGTGTTCTTGCGCTGATTTTCAGTTGGACCTTCATTTTACAGCTGATAGGTCTCTATTGCTACAGACCGTCTAGGTACCACCGCATTGACTAATTCTGATCAAACAGTAGTGTGCGAACATTACTGTGTTCCGGTTCAATGGTGTAAGCTAGTGAAAATACTGTGGTAACGAGATTTAAAACCTTATGTCTTACGACGAGCGCAATCTACTCTATCTATCTTTTACCAGGTGGTAGGTCTCTGTTGCCGGAGACCGTCTGGGTGGGTACCACCGCAGCTCCTATTTCAACCGCCAAGTAGTAGTGGGCAAACATTACTGTGTTCCGGTTTGAAGGGCGCTGTAGCTAGTGTAATTACTGGGGTAACGAGACTTAGCACCTTATGTCTCAAGGCGACGAGCGCAATGTGGTGCAGTGTGTACCATCTTAACTATCACCACGTTGTAATGGGCAAGCGTATCACTTACCATCAGGTGAACGTCTTGCTCGTCTCGTCGCAAAGTAATATAAAAAAAAAAATCTGGTGCAGTGTATACCATCTTAACTAGCACCACGTCGTCATGGGCAAGCATATCACTGCTTACGTGACGAGCAAGACGTTCACCTGATGGTAAGTGATACGCTTGCCCATGACAACGCGGCGCTAGTTAAGATGGTACACACTGCACCACATTGCGCTCGTCGCCTTGTGACATAAGGTGTTAAGTCTCGTTACCCCAGTAATTACACTAGCTACAGCGCCCTTCATACCGGAACACAGTAATGTTTGCACACTACTATTTGTCGGTTGCAATAGGAGCTGCGGTGGTACCCACCCAGACGGTCTCCGGCAACAGAGACCTACCACCTGGTATACTAACTGCACATAAATTGAAATATTCATTGGTGCATGCCGGATTCGAATCCGGTATCTTCGGAGTGGAAGACCCGCGTCCAAACCGTATAGTAAATACTAATTGTGTTTAAACTATTTTTTTTTTTATTGTATTTCTATTATTCCAGCTCAGTCCAATTGACGCGTCGTGGGTCGCTTCTCTGCTCTGTTTGGGTGCGCTTTGGGGTGCTGTACCTACTGGGCTAATATCTGAAAACTTTGGCAGGAAGAAAACTCTGCTCTATCTCGCATTGCCCCTCCTAGTGTCGTGGATCCTGGTTGCCTCCAGGTATTTTTTATGTTTTGATCTTTATGATTAATAGTTTAAGGTAGGATGTTATGTGATACAGGATCTTGTGTCGTCGATTGATGGTAATCATCTCTGAAGAAACTCTCTACTATATCTCATTTTATCTATTTATTTGTATATGAACACATATAGATATATTTATTTATACGTATTGTTTTGGACTATGTGTAGTATGTAATATATTTTGTCATGTATATATGTATTTATTATTTGTTTTATTTCTATATTTTTGTCTCAATCAAATTTTACTTCTTCCCCTGGGTTGACTGTTAGAAAATTCCTTATGGCATTAAGTCCGCCCTTGTACTCATAGCTTAAGGTGTTAAGCAAATCCCAAAAAAAAAAACTTGTGATTAGATTAAGCTGTAAATTATAAACTTCATGAACGGTTTCTTTTCATCTTGAAAACATAGTGAAGATTTGAATGCAATGAAAGAAAACGACGAGCTGTATAACATATAACTATTTTCTTAAGACTTAAGATTATGTATTGTATCTACTTAGGCACTGAAAATTGCACCGTTCAAATCGGTGTTATATTTGCTCATTAATTTAGTGTAAGAGAGAAGGATTGCAAGAGAGACTAATTAAGAGTATAATATTGTACAGCATATAAGATACAGATAAAAAGAATAAAAATGTAATTGATAAGATCATTGTAAAGTTACATTACAATAGTTTAATAATTATTCCTGTAAATGAAAAACTTGAAATTATCTTTTTCAGTCCCAACGTTTACGGTCTATATGTGGGACGTTTCGTGGGCGGTGTGGCCGTTGGTGCGTTCAGTGTGGGCATCCCGCCGTACATCGAGGATATCGCTGAGAAGCATCTGCTGCCAACCCTGGCCAACTTCTACCACGTCCATTTATCCTGCGGCGTCCTCTTCGGTTACATCAGCGGTGATTACAGTTTCACTTAATACAAAATTTTACATTATTTTAATAAGAAAATTTCTAATGATTATTCTATGCTTTATAGTGTTATGAATTTCTTTATGAATGCTTTAAATATTTGTTTCCATTTCATTGCAGGCTTGGTGAGCAGTAATTCATGGTTGTGCCTCCTATGTGCCATCGTTCCTGTAGTTTTCTTCGCTGCGTTCATCTTCCTCCCCGAATCGCCGGCGTATTTACTATCCCAAGGAAAATATAACGAGGCGAAAACCGCACTGCGATATTTCCGCGGGATCGACAACGACGTTAACTCCGAAATTAAATCATTGAAAGAGCACATTCTTAACTACGGGAAGAACAAGGTCACATTCAAAGAATTGTTTACTACGAGGACTAAAGTCAAAGCGCTGATCGTCTCATTCGGCCTCATGATCTTCCAACAAATGTCCGGAATATATCCTGTATTGTTCTACGCTGAGAAGATCTTCAAGAACTGCTCTATATCATTGACTCCACCCGGTGGTTCAATAATTCTTGGCTTCTGTTTCGTGTCTTCTACTTACTTCTCGACTATGTTACTGAAGAAAGTTAGAAGACGTGTTCTACTTTTGCTATCATTCGTGTTGATGGCTGTAAGTTTGGGTGGTTTAGGCATCTTCTATCACCTTAAAGCGTCTAATGTATCAGCTGATAACACCTGGGTACCGCTTTTAACACTGTGCACATTCGTCAGCGTGTACGCAGCAGGTGCAGGCCCGATACCATGGTTAATGCTCCGAGAAATATTTCCACCGCATGTGACACGTCGCGCTACTGCAATAACCGCCGGCTTCCACTGGTTCCTAGCTTTCGGAACGACAAAACTTTACCAGAATATGGTGAACATGGTACATCCCGGATGGACTTTGTGGTACTTCGCATTGAGCAGCATAACAGGAGCTATCTTCGTCTACTTCTTCGTACCGGAGACGAAGGATAAAACGTTGGAAGATATACAGAATGAGTTCGACGGTATCCACAAAGGTAAAAAGCATCGACACGTCATAGAGTTGGAAAGCATATCGGAAGCTTAACATGAAACTGGAGTCGGTGATGTTTAACTTCATAGGTATAGGAATCAGTATTTCTCATGTCACATTTAAAAATTAATGCCGATGGTTTAATGTATAGGGATAACGTTTACAGTTTAAACAATTAGTTATGATACAGTTAACAGACTGTTTTTAGTTTAGTGATGATTCATTATTTCATGTAGTTATTTATTCAATTTAAATAAAGATATAGTTATTAATTATCAATTTTACTAGTTTCAATACCTTTGCCGATAAAGTATACTTTTGAATGGTATTTTATTTACATGGCCTTTGATAGATCTCCTTTATATTTGATGCTTTCTGAAGTTTCTACGTTTATTACGAGTCATCTTTTAGGATTTCATGAGCACTTATACTGAAACAATTTTTTCTATGAACACCCGCTCACCATTCCCGAATGTGTAAAGATAATGAAGTGGAACGTTTGTTCGGGACTGATAATATATTGGAGCTCTTGCGATAGTTTTACGATGCTGGTAGGCGTCGGTCCGGACGGGAGTTGTAAACGGAGTGATATAGATAAAACCTTTACGAGGTTCCGTCCCTGCTGAGTGAACCGTTTTACGGCCTGGGCGGGCTGAGTCGGTTGCAAGAGAAAATATTAAATAATTCCATCAACCGCACACTTGCTTACTGAAACTCACATGGATAACGTTTACATTTCCACCGGGGTTTATCTAACATCAGATCACGATTTATGACTGTGAACAAATCGCGTAAGATCGGACAGAAAAATATTTGGCAACCTCTCTTTTTGATGTATACCTAAAATAAATAGATTTTTTTTCTTAGAAAGCTCACAGATATTGTCTTGGTTATATAAGTATATGTACATACAAGGTGGGCCAAAAGAAATCATCCTATTGGAAGCCCAAATTGTGGCGGCGCATATTTGGCCGATATCATCTTCTCGACTTGACCAATAAAATTCTTAAGGTTTAAATAAACGTTATCAAAAAACGGAATCAAAATTTTTCATTTAGAAAAAAATAGGAGCCAAACATCATCAGATGACTTATTTTGACCCACCTTGTACAAGAAGATTTATAGTCATACAAATCACAACGAAATTTAGATGAACACCGCGCTATCTGGTGGTATTTAAAGAAAGAGGAAAATGAGATCTACTCCAAATAAACCATTATTCATAATCCATGAAATAAACTACCATGAGGTACCTTTTTCTAACTGAACTTCAGTAAGTTCAAGAAATGTATTTCGGATCCGGATTGAAGTGAAACATGAAGGAGTTTCTTTGATGAATTTATCGTTTTAAGTTCTCATCACCATGATAACTAACACTCGTTTGTTGTATTTTATTTTTCTATTATACTCATCATCATATTAGTATTTACTACTATCAGATAAAGAAGCAGTTCGTATCTTATTTTATTAATAAGTGATAATATATTCGAAAAACACGACATTTCTGTCTTCAAAATTTTCTTTAAATTATGATGGAAAATTTAATAGACCTTATAAAATATTATTATCCCGAGCTTACGGTTACCCTCCAGGCGTTCTGTTGTTTATGAAAAGTTCCTTATAAAAAAAAATTTGATATAAAAACGTATCTGTTGCTACGAGGTATATATTTACATATAAATGATGCTTCGTTTTCGATACACCGAAAACTTATTTTGCGAATCATTATTATAAGTTTACATTAAGAGACGAGCAAGACGTTTACCTGATGGTAAGTGATACGCTTGCCCATGACAACGCGGCGCTAGTTAAGATGGTACACACTGCACCACATTGCGCTCGTCGCCTTGAGACATAAGGTGTTGTCTCGTTACCCCAGTAATTACACTAGCTACAGCGCCCTTCAAACCGGAACACAGTAATGTTTGCGCACTACTATTTGGCGGTTGAAATAGTCACTGCGGTGGTACCCATCCAGACGGTCTCCGGCAACAGAGACTTACCACCTGGAAAGTTTTAAAGATATGGTTAAGTTAAACATGATGAGGAGAGGGTTGAGAGTTTAATCACAAGTTGGAAGAGTTCTGCATTGGCAATATGATGTTTAAATAACGCAAGTAGTAAATTTGATTGATCGTCATCGTCATTGTAATTATCTAAAATCCCAACTGCTCTAGTAACGTCCTTTTCAAGTGAAAGTTATTGACTATGATCCTAAGTTATTTCAAATTCTAATTATTCCTCGTACTTGATTAGCGTGGATGCCCTAAATCTTCTGAGAGAAGACCCCTAATCTTAGTGAGAACTATAGTGTTATTTGTTTTATTAATAAGGTCCATTAGCTTAACAGGTAATAATTAAGAACAGGCCGCAAAGCTTCATTCCAATCCATCATTCGTTATGTGGTTAACGGTGTGTAGATTTTTTTTATTCGCCTAATGCATCAATCATTCATACGTGGCGGTAACGAGCGCTGTGTCTTGTCCGTCATTAAGCAAATTAACCGCTGCCTTTTTCATTAAAAAAAAAACGATATTTATTTAAAAAAAAAAGTTATCAATCATTGTACTGTTTTAATAGAGATTGATACATGCGAGAAATGGAGGAGATAGACGGAAAGTTGACCGTGTGGGTCAACTCCAGTATTTACCTGTTTTAAGTTAATTAAGAAAGTATCGTTCATCATCATCCTCAGTTGATAGATGTTGGTGATACCCTTCTTCCAAATCACGCCGGTCGGTCTTCTTCTTCTTAAAGTGCCTCTCCATTACTGGAGGTTGGCCGTCAGTTCTGCGAATTTCTGCCTATTTGGTGCCACCCGGACCAGTTGAACACCGAATTAATGGCGGTATAACCATTCATGCCTGGTCGGGCAACCGGCTAGAAGAGGTTGCAGCAATCTTGGGGTCTAAATCACTCCAAAAAGGTCTGGTGCAGAAGGCAACGGGAAACCACTGCACTATAACTCCCTAGTAGTCAGTTTTATGGAAAAGTCAAATAAAGCCACGGCCCCGAGTTCCCGGTCGGTTTAGCTCTCATCCATCAGTTCCCGACCTTCATCAGAGCCGTTACCTTCTGGATCAAATCTTAATATTTTACCAAGACCACTTCAAGATTTTTCTCTTGACTTGAGTGGTGATATATACCTTTTTTTAATGGAGAAGACAAGCCAAACTTTCACATTCCTTTAACAATGTAGTGTTAGTTAGAATGATATACACTGCATCTTATTATGCCCGCCTTGTGACTACGTTATATCTTGTTACCCCAGTAATTACATAAGCAACAGCACCCTTAAATCTGAAACTCTGTCGGCAACATGTCTAATGACGCTTGTTTGCTGTGAATGTTATAGTGAGTCATGTTTATTGCTATGCCAGTAATTGTAAAGATTAATGGACCCCAGCAGGCTGAAAAAGTTAACCGGTGTCTGTGTGCGTGAGATAAGAACGAATGCGACAAAATATACTGTAACAATTTGTTTCATGCGGGGCCGTTTAACTGAGAGTAATGGCCGCTCCTACTCTTTACTACGTTTGTTACCATTGTTTATTGCATGTCATACTTCAAATAGTGTAGTAGTTTTTTTTAATTTAATTTGTGTATCTATGTAAGGGTAATAGCTTCTGGAGTATTTTTAAGGATTTCCCATTGTTCAATAGAATGTAAATTTGCAGAATCTTACATTTAACCAACAGCGTTACGACTTCTTAACACGTTCGCACACTCCGGCGGTCGGAGTTAGTTTATTACACCCTCACAAGATTTAAAAAAACACGAGTCATCTCTAAGTTGAACTTAAAATCCAAACTAATGAAATTTTAACGAAAAGACGATAAGATCGCGCCGATTTTCGTGTCAATTCGTTTTCATATTTGTGTCAGTTTAGTCTGACAGAAGTCTGTCTTTAAGTCGATTCAAAATATACTTTTCGTAAGAAAGATCGTTTCAGTTGTAAAACAGTATTAATTTCAGATTTATTCGTGAATCTGTGTTTAAGTCAAATAATCGCGAATTTCGTGTATAACTTAGATCTGGAGCAATTGTTAAGCCGCTCACGTCTCATCAGCGGACGTTTTCAGCTTTATTTGAGAATCAAGCGTAATTATCAAGCGATTGAAATGTCCTCCACGTAAAGCAGTTTTTCGGCTGGAATTTTAAATTTTTTCCACGCGTTACCTGAATAATGTTTCAACTTCAGAATGTAAAAGGAGATCGTGATCAACTTCTATACTTAACATTGTGTTTACCTACCACTTATTTACCATTGTATGTATCTATCACTAGTTACATAACGGGAACATACCAATAAGATAAAAAATAAACTTTTGTCTTGTCAACACTCAATGGAGAGAAGTATCTAAAAGCTGAGAAGAATACACAAAACACGAAATACAGACATGCGAATGAAAACAAAGGTTACAGATGCCCTATAACATGCACTAAAGTTAAAGTGGAGATGGGCAGGCCATAAAGCGATGTACCCAGAAGATGGAGCAAAAGGGTAACGAAGTGGGGAGGGCCTGCAGGAATAAGAATTGTTGGACGACAGAAGAAAAGATAGGCCGATGACATAAGAGAAGCTACTGGAGAAGACTGGATGGACACCGACAAAAACAAAACCAAATGGAAGAAGATCAAAGAGGCTTTAATCCCAAAAGGGACCTTACTAACTAATAACAACCAAAACTAAATATTTAACATAGCTACAAGATAAAACTAACAACTTATTAACTAAAACACTAACAGCACTTTAAATCTAAACTATAAGCAAGGAAATAAAAAAAAGTTATTATACCAATTACAAAATATATGAAAGAATTCACAAAAAATCATACAGTTTGTATTCATCGCTTCGAGACATAAGTGCTTAGTAATTTCATAAGCTACAACGCCCTTTAAACTGAAAGAGTAATGGCGGATTAGTGAGGTCTATGTTAAATAGTAGATGAAAGTGCTGAAAAGATTATGATGGAATGTAATGAATAATAATTAAAGACCTTTTTTATCTAGATCAGCCAATTGATGTACGCATCGGCGGATAAAAACACAGACCATTGTTTCTCGGGTAGCAAAAAAAAATACTGGAATTGTTTACGAGGGAACGAAAGCCCCTGGTGGTTAACGAGCTGAACGCCATCGCGTCGCCATTAATGCAAATGGCTTTTTGATATTTGTTGCAATTTTCATCTTTACAGCGGGGCGATGTTTTCGCGGAACGCTATTTTTTTTAAACATTCATTACGTTTGTTCTGTTTTAATAATAACACAAGCTACTGTTATTTGAAGGAAAGTTCGAAAATAATTACGGAAGCTTTCTATTCGCATGAAATGCGCTAGATGGTGCTGGGCGTATTTTAAAACGCGGCATTGGTTACTCACCGCATTAATATATGTTTACAGAAACTTGTTTTTACCAGTTTTTATTAAATCGGTTGCACAAGCAAAAGTGTTTTTCTTTACATATTTTTATATATATACACAATACAGTCAATGTAACATTTTTTTCTAATTAACGCGCTTTCTTTAATATAAGACGGGTGAGCTTTTCTCTTCAATCATAGTACTATAACAATGAGGTGCTTAGTATGATATACTCAACATCACATTGCGCTCGATTTCTGAAAAAACGTTAGATTAGGTTTTGTTACATCTACAATTTCATTAGCTTCAGCACCCTTCAAACTGACACAGTAATGTCAACATATTGCAGTAATCTAGACGGCCTTCAACAACTACTCGTTATTAATCTTTGTTATATTTGAATTTTATTATTATTTATACAAAAGGATAATGATGAAATAATTTTCATTTTCACTATTCTAACCTAACGTTAGGCGATCAGTCTGCCTAGGGTTGCCATAGGAAAATGATGTTAACATTTACAATGAACGTGAATAGGCTATTGAATTGAATAACAAACAGCCTAATTAGCTAATGAATGTAAGTCGATATATTGGAATATAATCTAAACACCACACACATCGCATTATCTATCTTTACGTACTTAAAAATTACTTAGTTCACTTAAACTTGTAACTTCTTGTGATAATAAAAATTACGAGATAAGACCTTTTCTGTCAATAACTATAATAACATGTGATGATATTAATTATTTCACAGCACAGCGGTTGGTAGCTTTTTGGAGTCCCCGATTAGATTCCAAAACTATAGTTTAAAAGATGATGGATGAACTTAATTTTCTCGTAACCTCATGTGGTATTGAGTAACATACTAGTATATAGTTGTTAAGAAATAATGTCTTACCGATATTCATCAGTAATCTATATATACTTCCGGACACATATACCGGCCCACCACCCAGTGTCTAAAGTTTCGACGGTGTCTAGTTAAAAATAAATGTTAGGTGCAGCAATAAGTTTTAATGCAGTTTTGAAGCAGATTTATTGGTCAACCCCTATGTAGGTTTTTTTTTATTTTTTTTTAATTTCGAATTGATTTGACCTGCAGAAGTTTTACAGCTTGGGCGACAATTTCAGGCAGAGTATCCATATTTTTTGGTCAAAACTGGCTCTAAGTTTAGATTTGCCTTTTTATGGAACCACTAATCGGACACATCAAAAAAAAAATTCAACTTGTGCGAAATAAAAAAGTTTTCTCCATTCCTGGGTCGTCGAAAACAATGAACAGACTCGAATTTTCGTTTTTTTTTCATAATCTCGAATGCAAAATAAAAAAAAAACACGTAAAGGTTGACCAAAAAATCAGCTTTAAAACTACATTAAAACTCATTGCTCCATCTAACATTTATTTTTAGTTAGGCACGGTTAAAACTTTTAAACACAAGGTGGGCCGATAAATGTGTCCGGGAGTGTAGAATTGGAACGGACATGTTCTAATAACAACATTCGTAAAAATGTGATATTCGCCAACGCACTTAGTCAGTGATGGAAAAATAGTCTTAACTGTCTCTCGTTAATTCTTTATTCTATAAAAAGAGAACAGTATAACCGTAAGTTACTATATAGCAGTAAACTTAAGTTTTATATTTGTTGTTACAAAACTCGAAAATTCTATGTAAAATCGTTACAAGGGAAACATTATTAAATATGAATTATGTTAACAAGCAACAAGTTGCTCCGTGAACTGCTGACGGGGATGAGGGATGCTGCATCCAAAGAAGTAATTTCTTTTAAGTGTTCTTCGCAAATTGCTATTGTTTGATGTAACAACTTCAGTGAGTAAAAATTTTATACTGCTCATATTTTATAAATGAAATAAATTGGATGAGCTTTCAACAGGTTTACTTTGTTCAAGCTTTCTAAATCTTTAGACATATCTAATATTTATATACGTTATTCAAAGTGAAATTACTGGGGTAAGTAGGTTTAATATTTTATGTAACAATTTGACGAAAACTTTGACGTCCTGTGTATATCATACTAACTAGCGTTTTTTATCGTGTTTATAGGGCTGTATTTATTTATAAACCCCCAGCAGTGGACGTCCATCAGTTGAAATGATGATGATGGTGATTTATGTTGATCGTCATATAGCTTTGCCTGATATAAATCTACTTTTGGATAATTTATATCTATGGCTATTAACTAAAAAGCGCGTGGTTTGTTCATCAGTCAAAGCCAAAGTTTTTTTTAAAAATGGGAACAATAGTTCACTTAATGAACGTCAAAATCTACCATCCATTCGCAAAAGACATGAGAAGAATGATTATCACCATGTTTATGGTGTAATAATGAAATTAATAATTCTTTCAATGTTTTTGTAGCTATCCGTATAGTAATGGTCCGTCAAACCATGAGGACCACACCATGCGGATGATTACAAAATGAACGCCACAGGATTCGCGAAATATGTGAATGTGATTTAATTATTAAAACTTTTTAGAATGTTAATGGAAGCTTAAATACTTTTACACAAGTTAATTAAAGAAGATATAACTTATCTGTGTTGTTTCTGTCTAAAAAACATGGTGTCGGACTACAAAAGTCAATAGGTTATTACTAAGTTTTACTATCACAGACTAAACCACCACTTAATACCAAGTGATTTACCTATTCGTCTAGATATTAAGAAACCCTATTCACAACAGAAAATATTAAGTACCTGTGCATGATACAAAAATAAAATTCGTTTTATTATTCCCAGGAATCCTACATACAGTACGATTATTGATTTAAAATATAAAAAAGGTTTGTGTTTTAATGTAAGGTAACAAAACTGGACATCAACAATAAATTATCCTCTCCATTGTGCTTCAGAATTAATTTGATGTCCACAGCATCTATTGTGAGAGAGAAGGGAGTGTCGCCGCGTACTCTACTCGTTACCTTTAGAACGAAGCAGTAACGAGTACGTCCCCGTGGATTTGGACCAACCTCAGTCTCTCCGTTATTTACACATTCAAATGCAAATTCTTGAACGTCCATGATTTACCCTCAGGAGGTCCACAAATGTGAGCAGTCGCATTTGAGTTAAAAGAAAATTGTAACACTTGTATGCTCACCTCAGTACTCTATTATGACAATACAAGAAACTCTAAATTTAATAATATCTAATGTAATATTTACACTATCACTATGTTATATTGTCGATAAGTAAATAGTTAATACTTACATCCAATATTTAAACACACGAGCCGTGCTCTCGACAGTTAAAGATAGACTGACGACTCAAAAGCAACACACACAGTGCTGCCATCTATCCAAGGCGTTACCAAATTAATTATTTCCTGCTTTAGTTAAAAGTACACATAACTAATATTAGTCGCGAAGATTTATTTCAGTGTTTTTTACTTATGTGATTTATTAACTGGTTATAAATTAGTCTTTCGCCAGACTTTTTATTAATTTATTTCATATTTTATAGACATTTGATCAACTCATTTAACAATAAATTTATATACTCATTTTAAAGTTTCTTAAAATATTAGTAAGAACGAAATAATTGAAGAGAATTGTATAAATATAGATGTAGTAGACGTTTGATTATTTGTGAGAAATTATTATTTGTGAAGCCTAACAGTATTTCGATGAAAGTCGAGGGTATTGCACTGTGGAGACGAATAAGTCAACAGTCGGGGATCATTGATGTTGAAAGTCTCTGTAGCACAGTGATTAACCGCTTGTCTAGTAACACGGGTCCAGGTTAGATTTCAAGGCGGATTTTAATTTTTGTAAATCTTAATGTCCGAAAAATATTTTTTTTATCTTTTATTTCTTATTTTGTTTTTCTATAAAGAAAGTTATGTAATTTTTATTTAATTTTTTTTTGATTTATTTTTGATTTACAGTATACTATTTAATTATTAATAGTTTTTAGTTTCTAATGTCTAAATGATCCAGGATTTTCGATTCACATAATTTTTTTTGTTATTTATGTATCCCTTTAACTAAAGATACACAATGTTTTATTTTATTTTATGTCGAATATTATTTAAGTATTGTGTTATCTTTTTTCGAGAACATACATAAGTAAATAAATAAACAACTGCTGTGTTCTCTTTGTCACCATATATCAATGAGATCTGGTGTATTCTGAGCGAGAACTTTTCACCATCCACGGCTCGCTAAGTAACTATGTAAAATTAAGCAATTCAACACCAAAACAATGTTTAGTATTATTTTAGTTATTTTTTCTAATTTTGTTAGATCGTTTGAATTCGGGACTCAAGTCTTACAATTTGTAATAATATATTTTTGTTTGTTGATTTTAGATACAATGTAGCATTGTTCTATTGTCTCCTTAGGTGTCGAAGGTCTCTTTTATTTGCGCGCAATGTATTTTTTAATTTATTTAAAGCACTTCAGATCGTAAACAAAGACACAAGCTAAACAGAGATACAAGTATCGAAGTTTGAACTGATGGTAGTTTAAAAAAAGATAAGAGATATTTGCTTTTTAATGCTTTATTTATTTATTTATTTGGTCTGTCTACAAAAATACATGTATCAGTTATATTGTATACATTTCTTAACTTAGGCAATAAGCGACATGTACTCTCAATTGCAGACAAACACTGCGTACATTGAGTATGGGCGCATAAACCGTATCAAGACAGGTGCTATAAACATATATACATAGAAGAATGCTAGATGTCTGCGTCTGTGGGGGGATTTAATACCTTGACAATTTTTGATTTAAACACTGGCAATCTATCGTGAAATATATCAAGAGTGTTGTCTTTTTTTATAAAATAGTTAAATAGCCTGCACATTCTAGGGATCAGTGAATGGTGACCCAAATTCGATTTGTACGTTCTATGAGTGAGGAGAGACTTTAAGTGGCGTGGTATACGAGGCGGTACATCAAATGAAATTTGACCAAGTAATTCTGAGTTATCGAGTGAGTTGTTTAACAATTTATATTTTATTATGCTTTATAATGGTTTTTTGTATTTACACTAATACTCCACATTTAACAAAATTTCATTTTATATACCTAGGTTATTACTGAAGATCTTTAGAATTCAATGAATGATTAAACTAAAATATAAATGAACTCTTTTGTAAATAATAGTTAATAAGCTTTCGGTTTCACCAGATAAAATTACGATACATTCGCTTAATTCATATGATACTAATTGAACAGCAGATGTATTTATGTCGATTACATCAAATACATCGCTGCAATCTCGTTACTGTTTTTATCCACGATACTGTCGCGTACCGATGATTACTTAATCGAGTTACTCACTCGTTAAGTTAATCGATACATTGTGAAGTGGCGCGGCTTTGCACTCCAGTTTCGGGAATCAAAGCGAGCAAACAATCACCTGGTGGTAAGTGGTTCTGTTTAACCCGTTTTTTTAAAATTTGATAAATCTCACTAGAACTGGATCATAACATACTGAGCTTCATTTTTCTAGGTGTATTACGTTTATGGCATTGTTTGGGTACTGAAGCAGGATCTAACTTGCTGAGCGCTATCAAATGTCGAGCAGCATCCTTTTTTGGTGACAGGTTAGTTAAAAGTTTCATCGTTTCTGTACCTGTTGCAGTATCATAAGGCGAAGTTATCGTTAAGTTCGTGGGCCACTCATTTGTCAAAAATTTTAACCTTAGCAATATGAGCAAAGTAAAATAAAATACTTGAAAAAAACTGAGTAGCCAAAGACGCATCAATTGCTTGGTTGTTGTTGTTGTTGTTTAGATAAGATAGAAATAAAAATCGGTAAAAAAACTTTTAGGATAAACGGTTTTCTTTATGTGCACTGAAAACTACAAAATAAAAAAAAACAATTAATAAATAATAAAAACGTGGGGCCTATTAACTATTTCTGTATTACTTTCTACTATAGAATGATGATGATGATGACGATTATAATAAGTCGATGCAATCCACACTTAGTATAGTAGAAAGTAATAAAGAAATAGTTAATGGGCCCCACATTTTATTATTTATTTTATTTTGTAGTTTTCAGTGCACATAAAGAAAATCGTTTAACTTAACACTTTTTTACCGATTTTTATTTTCTTGTTTTTAGTATTTAGTGAAATTGTCTACCGAATATTCTGACATATATTATAAATTCATAATGACAGTATTCTGCTAGTGTAGTCCTATTATTTGATACATATATTGTGGTGGTTGTGGAAAAATATGTACCTAGTCCGCCATATTGGAACGACGTCCATCTTGAATTTTAAATTTTGACATAAACATCGTGTTTTACTAGTGTAGCCCTTTCATTTGTTACCCATATTGAGGGGTTAAGGAAAAATATGTAATCCGCCATTTTGTATCGGCGGCCATCTTAGATTTATAACGTTATTGATTTTATTATATTGTATTGTCATCTAAATTAAATGTGTGTACGAAATTTCAGATCAATCTGACAACGGGAAGGTGCTTAAATTTCAATTTCTAATTTTGATCCAAATAAATTCCGTACGGGTCAAGCTAAATAAAACCGTTTAAAAATACTTAGTATTAACAAAAAATAAAGAAGCTGTGTATCAAAGGCTATGTTAATATATATTATAATAATTTATTGATGATAATGATCATCACGAACGATGAATAAAAATATGCGTAGATATTATCAAGTTTTAAATAATACGAACAAATCGCGAAGATTACTTTTACTTACACAAGTCTAAGCTTAGATTTGTAACACCTGAGTTATATGAATAGGCTCCGTATATCATTTTTGTAACGTTACCGCTTAATATTAATTTACTAGATAATAGGTACCACCGCAGCTTTTACTTCTGCCACTAAACAGTAGTATGTAAACATTACTGTGATCCAGTTTGAAGGGAGTTGCAGCTAGTGAAATTACTGGGGGTAAGAAGATCAATTAAATCAAGTAAAGGATATGTATATTATAAACCTGCTATCGTAATATCTATTTTAGTATTTCTTGTTCTCTTTCGTGTATTACATAATTAAAGGTTGCTTACATCAGTGATTCCCCAGGGGTCTACGTCAGCGAAAAAAAATTTGGGGGTCCATGAAATGAAAATGTGGGTCCACGATAGTGGATCTCAACACATACACTGATAGTACCTATTTACTTACATCATACTATCTTTTAATATCAAAACATATACATTATTTATAAAAGTACCTATGAAGTAAAAATATTGACTTATTGCTTATGTTATTTTATTTATAGTTTATTTAATGTTACGTATATTTTACATAACAGATACAAAATTTTATTTTGAACAGTTTTAATTTAAATTCAATATAAATGTATAAATTAACATGTGTTTTTACTTTAAGTTTTTAACACTAAACTTCACTACAGTTAGAAATTTACAGGAAATCAATATCAGGTAAGTAGGGGGTTTATCCAACACAGAAAAACATGGCAAAGGGTTTACGACACAAAAAAATTGGGGTAACTCTGTGTTAAACGTATAATGCATTATTTTGTTGTGTCACCGAGAGATGGCGCTGTATGTAAGCAAATGCGCGGTATAGTTTAGTTGCTTCATTTGCTTAAAGGCCTGACCGTGCATTTGTTCCACATGAAGAACAACAAGAAGAATAAAGTGTTACTTAAACAGTGTAGTTTTAATGAAACAAGAAGAAGTTCCCTCGGATCCTGAGTGTGAAGTCAAACACTCTGGTTTACATGAACAGATGAATATTGATGTATATTTTAAATATTAATAAACAAAATTATTACATGAATACTGTAAAATAGGCTTTCTTAAAGAAGGAAGAACTTATTTTTAAAAGTTTTAAGGCTCACGTTTTAATATCCACTTAAAGTGAGTTTCATAACCTGACAGCTTGAAATAGATGTGCAGATATCTTCTGAAGTTAACATGTTACTGCACGTGAATTAACTCCCAAAACTTTACTAGATTTGTATAATTTCATCGTAAACATTATATTAAAATATTAAATCTGTTATATTATAAATCTGTTTGACTGAACATGAATTGGAACCTCAGTCCGTGATGTACAAAAGCAAAAAGTAGAACTGCAGTCCGAATTCGGAGGTAACCAAGTGCAGCTGAAAGCACTTTGTCGCTGTCCGAGCGGCGAGACGTAACAGGTACAGGCGGAGAGACAAGCGCTAGTAAATATTATATTATTATATATAGGATCCTTCTTTTTTTTAATTTAGGATAGACTAGTGCTTGACTACGATCCCACCTGATGGTAAGCGGCGATGTAATCTAGGTGGTAAAGCGCATTAGTCTAGAAGAAGCCTATTCACTCTTTTCTTGAAGACCCCCACATCATACCTGGACGGAAACACTGACGCCGGCAGACTGTTCCACTCCCTCGCTGTACGCATTATGAAGGACGAAGTGAAACGCTTAGTCCTAATGCGCGGGAGATCGACAACGAAGGGATAGATGCCTGCGGTGTGTCTGTACGTCCGACGATAAAAGGGCGAAGGCGGTATTAGATCATGCAGTTCTTGAGCACCTTCTCCAAAGTGCATTCGATAGAACATCGAGAGACTAGCTACTCTACGACGGTGACCCAAGCTATCGAGTTTTGCTTCCAGAAGCTCTTGGTCACCGACTATTCTCATAGCACGCCTCTCCACCGAGTCCAGGACTGCCAGTTGGTAATTGGCAGCACCTGCCCAGATATGGCAGCAGTACTCCACACACGATCGGACCTGGGCTTTATAAGGAAACCTAACGAACGTGTATGTTTGTGTGTTGCTCTGTTCGCTTCTTTTCATTTTGAGCGAGCACTTCCGAGAGCAGTCGTTAATTTGATTTTAAAAACAATAAGACAAATTGGTGTTTATGTATGAACTTGATGTTAGAGAGAGCGTTGAGAGAAAGGGACCGAAGAATGTAAAGATGCTATGTAGAATGAAAACTCATACGTGTAATAGAAGATTAAAGAAGAGACGACTGGTTTGTGTGGGAGTGGATAAGAAGAAATGGATTGTGTTGACATTTGATATAAATATAACGATGATGTTGTTCAGATATATTTTGAATTGTGATCAGAGGAGCAGAGTGATGAGATGATAATGATGATGATGAGTATACTTGATGCCTTCCGGTATTCTTTACAAGTATTGAAAAGAAAATCAAGATATTACTATTTGAAATCTGTCGCTATACCGGTATTGGTGTTTTAGATATGAGATCCGGATTTTTAAGCGAGCTTCACCTCAGTCATTATCACCTAACATATCGTGTTTAAAAGTTACACTATCAAACTGTGTTCCGGTAAGGAATTTTAGCTAGTAATTGGAGTAACGTAAGTGAGACAAGAGTGGAGTAACGTAAAGGCAGTAAGGTCCTGGAGTGGCGGCCGCGTACCGGTAGACGCAATGCTGGAAGACCCCTCACAAGGTGGACTGACGATCTGGTGAAGGTCGCGGGAAACCGCTGGATGCGGACAGCGCAAAGCCGATCGGAGTGGAGATCTCTAGGGGAGGCCTTTGTCCAGCAGTGGGCGTCTATAGGCTGATGATGATGATGATGAATTGGAGTAACAGAACGTAATGTAAGCGACTAACACAATGTGGTGTAGTGTATAACATCTTAACTAGGCAAAGTGGTTTCACGTTTATATACGGAGTTGTTTCACTCACCATCAGGTGAACATTCTACTCGGTTTTTTTCGTTGAATAATAAAAATAATATTTCATTTTTAAAACACTTTTATTTACGAATGTACATCGAACGGGAACCTTCTATACGCTGCGCCCATTGTGCTGGCCCACTGGTCCTAGTTCCTCAGCTCTACACAGTGTAAACGGACAAATTGTAAAGCTCCGCACAAGTGAACTTCAAATTTACTCCTACTACTTTAGTGTATATATTCTACTATTCATTATATTATATTCGATTAAATTACTAGACGAATGTGTTATGCGAATTATTGTTTTTTTATTCAACGAAACGATGAGAATAAGCGAGTCGTTCATCTGATGGTAAGTGATACGCTTGCCTATAAAGTGGCGCTAGTTAAGATGGTATACACTGCACCACAGCGCTCGTCTCTTTAAGACTTAAGGTTTTAAATTTCGTTACTCCAGTAATTTCGCTAGCTTACAGCGCCGTCCAAACTGAAACACAGTAATGTTTGTGCAGTAGAAATAGTCACTGCGGTGGTACCTACACGGTCTCCGGCAACAGAGACCAACCAGTCATCCATACACTGCACCAATCTTATATTATAAGTCTCGTTGCTCCAGTATTTTGACTAGCTCACAGTAATGTTTATACATTACTGTTTAGCGGGAATAGGAGCTGCTGTGGTCTTCCTACACAGTCGGCAATAGAAACATATCCTTAAAAATATTCGTCAATAATATTACCCCGGTTAAGATATTTACACAACACATTTCGCTCGTCAGTTTGATACATAAACTATTGTATAGTTACTACAGTAATTTAAATAAGCACAACTCTTACTGAACTTTAACACAGTAATGTTTGCACACTACACCAAGACGGTCTACGGAAACAGTTGAAGAAATTAAGTAAACTCTTTCCGTTTACATGAAACGATCCGATATTGTATTCCTATAGAATAATTCCCCACTTTAACTTTAAGTTACTTCTCGATAGTTTAGTTTGTTCAGCAACAAATGTTGTGAGGCTTACGGAAGCTGATCACGTGCGAACTGAAAAGGTTTCCTGAATCCGAGGAACCTTAAAAAGAGATATAGTTTTTACATTTCTTATTTAACTTAAACTTTAATACATATGATGTTAATAATGCAAATGATTTATAATCTGTTTCGAAACAAAGTAGTTATAAAACTCTTCTTCAATATAAATCGAAAGATGCCCACTGTTGGACATAAGCTTCTACTTTCGATCTCCAATTCATTTATGTAAAGAAAAGAGAAATGAGATCTACGTTCATATCTTGTTAATCGTTAACCTACAGCTACAAGTTTATTTAGGATGTATACTCAACACATCTGAGCGGATATTTGATACACACACTAGTGAAATATGTACAGAATTTATAACTCACCAACTAGCACTTGGCCGAATAGATTAACCGATGGAAATTTAAACATGCATACATAAATACTTCATGTATTCCAAAAAGATCGAAAAGCAGTTAAAAGTTAAATGAAAACAAAAAACAATTTGAGATATACATTTTTTTTTTTTCTTAACCCTTATCTTGGTTAAAGTTAGAAAGATATACACTGTATACTGTTTTAGTATTTGTTGTTTTAAAAAAGCGTCTCGTTACCTCAGTAATTTCGCTAGCACTTCAAAAGACGTTATTAATGGTAATATTAAATGGTTTCCAAGTATGAAGCTAATTTTCTTTTGATTGTAATTAATGTTTAACAAACTATCAACAGAAGAGATAGATATCTCTATCTACGTCGCACACGTAGGCGAAGCACTTGAAATATTGCAAGAAATAACAATTTAGGTTTGAAACAACAATATTATACTCCGGACACATCTATCGGCCCACCACCCAATGTTAAAAGTTTCGACGGTGTCAAGTTAAAAATAAATGTTAGGTGGAGCAATAAGTTTTAATGCAGTTTTGAAGCAGATTTATGGTCAACCCCTATGTATATTGTTTTTTTATTTTTTTTGTAATTTCGAATTGATTTGGCCGGCAGAAGTTTTATAGCTTGGGCGACAATTTCAGGCAGAGTATCCATATTTTTTGTTTAAAACTGGCTCTAAGTTTAGATTTGCCTTTTTATGGAATCAATAATCGGACACATCAAAAAAAAAATCCAACTTGTGCGAAATAAAAAGTTTTCTCCATTCCTTGGTCGTTGAAAACAATGAACAGACGCGAATTTTCGTTTTTTTTTCCATAATCCTGAATTCAAAATTAAAAAAAAAACATACATAAAGGTTGACAAAAAAAAACAGCTTTAAAACTGCATTAAAACTTATTGCTCCACCTAACATTTATTTTTAGCGGGGCACCGTTAAAACTTTTAAACACTAGGTGGGCCGATAGATGTGTCCGGGAGTGTATTTCACTTGAAACCGGCATTTAAATCTTTTGCCATAAAAAAACAATATTCAAATTTCATTAACGTCTGCGGCCAGCTCATAGTATCCTTATAGACTCAGCTATCAATATGTCACCTTTTCTTTAAGTACGAAATGATGTCGGCAGTTCGTAATCGGATCACGTTTGCGAAGGTCGCCCGCGGACCGCGTTATGCGAGACCCTACCCCCGCTCATCGATTCACAAAGTAACATTTTACTATTCCGCCATTTTGTAATAATAACATTCGATATAAAGGCAGGTGGAGTTCCTTGAATCGTTTTCAATTCGACGATATTAGAATTTCAGCTGATAACATAAATAACAATGTAGTTGTCAGGATATCCGCTGCATCAGATAACGCTCGTCTAGAAACATGAGATGTATTACACTACTACTTTCCAACAATAAAAAGTCCAGCAGAGAGATAGATAAATAAATAGATAATTTCTTTATTGCACACATTAACGGTCTTTTACACAAATTAACAAAAACTAAGCTTAAAATCTAAATGTGAAAGCGATCTCTTCCAGGCAACCCTGTAGGTCAGGAGAAAAAAAACAAACATAAATAAATAGCAGGATAATGAGAAAAGTCAGGAAAAATAAGTAACAGTAAGAATTGTATATACTAAAGATAGATTTCTGGACAGAAGCCTCTGTTTAGATAAGAAGAAAACATAAGTGATACATGCAAGAATATAAACATACATATAACAGCTATACTACATAAATATGATGATAAACTTAAATAACTTAATTCATTAAAGTCCATATTCTATTTATCCGCAACATCGTCCGCGTGGTATTTAAAACAAATAAATATATAATAGAAAAAATATATAATGTATGTATACAACTTTCCTACTTGAATCGAAGAATATTAAAATTTTTATTGGTTTTAATTTTTTCTCTTGAGATCCTATTTTAAAAAAATAAAATGAAGCCTAAGTTAATCCTTGTTACATAAGCTATCTGTTACTGAAAGTTCCGTCAAAATCGGTCCAGCCATTTCAGAGATTAGCCGGAACAAACAGACAAATAAAAGTTTTTTGGGGTTATATTGCTATCGACTGTTTAAATGGCTACCAAAAATTAGTGCAAATGTCTGAAAAATGCTGCAGCTATTAAAGTTACACATAGCCAATCAAATTACTAAGTTAAATCTAAAGATATGCCTTGCTGTAGTTATCAATAGGTCCTCTTCAAAGCGAATCGTTCCGGAACAAAGTTCGCTTCCAACCACCAGACCCGTTTTCAAGGTTTTAATGTTCAGCGCGTGTTTCACGTGGGATGCTGAAAGGTCGCAACAAATACAAATAGATTCCCCTCCACCTCCCCCCCCGGCTCCCGTCGACGTGATCTCATTCCGGTGCGGGGGGGGCGAGAGGGGAAGGTGCGTAACCATTTGAAATAACCTTGCTCAATGACTCCTTATAATTCGTTTATTTTCGTTTCCTTATCCGTTTACCTTTATTTTTTTAACGCAGGCGTTAAATTATAAATGTTCGTTCACCTGGTGACAAGTTATGCAGAGTAAAGTACAAGTTACGATCTTTACACAACTACACTCTCATCAGGTTGAGACTGATAAGTTTTATCGACGTTTTTCAAATTTTTAATTGAAATATTTGGAAGTCCTTAAAGTAAAGGCGCCTCCAGTAATGGAGAGGCACTTGAATAAGAAAGTTAAGGTGGTTAAAAAAGCGTAAATAAATTCTTCTTCTTAATCTTTTCCTCTTCTCTCCAGCACTGGAGGTTAAGTATGTGATTGATTCTATGACTTATATCAATATCCTTTTAAACGAGCTTCCAATTTCAATTACTCTATACAGATTGTTTGTGATGGTAACACGGTTTCGGTACTGGTTTTCTGTTACCATCATACTGGTAATATATCCCAACGAAATTATGTTTACAAATACCAATGAGAGCCAGAATACTCTTAACAATTAACCGAAAAATCTTTACAAAACAAATGTTCAATAGTGTCTTAAGACAAAGGTATAGATGGAAGGCTGAACTTTGTGATCAGGCTAAGCTGTTAAATGGTTAAACCACATATTCCAAACAATCTGTAGCTTCCATTCATCGTGAGCCTTCAAGTTAAAGCTGTTCGGTCATATTGAGAAAACTAATCAATTCTTCAACTTATGAATCATATTTAAACTTTTTTGTATCATCAAAATATTTCTTTAGGCTGTCTACCGGGAGCTGGTTTTCTGGAAATTTTGTCCTTCAGGATCAACCTTGAGAACTCAAAAATAAATCCTCTTTTCTTTCCAAAAAACACAACCTTTTTTTTAAGTCGTTTGTCAGCTTGGTGTTTGGACTCAAGTTTAAGTTGCTTTTCATACACACTTTTAATTGAGTTGGATGTTTGAACTTCTTCACCACCACTCTAACACTATTATAGTATAAATAAATAGTGTACTAATGTATAAATAATTATACTGTTTTAAGTTATACGTACATTTGGGTAGGATGAATGAAATGGTGACGTTGTTCGTTAGCCCCATTGTGGCGAGGTATCGCGGGTGTTGATTACCGTAATCTACGCTCCATTATTCAAACACGTTCACTAATCGAAAAATAAACTTCGCCGCGGTTATGTTATGATACTAAGGTAACCATTAACCCCACGATATCGCCCCATCAGTGTAAACAAACGTACATCTGTTTTTTTTTTATATATAAAACAACTTACTAAACTAAACATTATCATTTATTGCGTTAACCGTTTGAAAATTGAACGAAACAAATTTTGTTTTTATTTTTTCTGTCTTACGTGTACACGTTTTTGTTTATTATAAGTTATGTTTTGGTTTGTATATATAATAAAACACATATTTTCTCTTAAAAAGAAATCTTATTGAATATAAAATGTATATACTAACTACTACTAAATAGTGGGCAAATCAAATATAATATGAATAATCAAATAATATACTATTCTCCATGATGAATGTATTCTTCTGTTATTTAGTATATTTTTATGCTTGTACATATTTTTATGTATATAATGAGCTGCAGGTAAATAACTATTGGAGACTTTGAGCTCCTGTTTCTGCCGTAAAACAGTCTTTAAAGTTTTTCAGTCTTGAAATATTACTGTGTTGAAGTGTATCACTGTATCAGATGAACGTTTAGCTTCTTCGTCTTTTTGTTCTTCTCGTTTATACATAAGACAAAACATGGAGATCTTATAATGTATATACAAAGGCGAGCTTAACTATAAAAGAGTTATCTTCCAGCCAACCTTAGCGTAGAGATATTTAATGATAAGCGTATCTCCTCGTTAGGGTTTATCAATTAATACAATGAAAGAGTTACAAATTACAACTTCAAAAAATAAATAACCTATTATAATTATCAGACAAATACTAGATGTCTCATTGTGTAATAGATAGTTATTTCAAAAATATAAATACATGAACTACATTTCCATGAAGAAAAAGAAATTAAAGAGTATATTTTTCTCTTCGTCATATAAAGAAAATCACACTTGACCATCTTTTAATGGTTAAAGCGGTTTGTTTTTAAACTACAGTTAACAGCTACTCCGATAGTACTCTGTTAAACAAAAGATAAGTGTTGTACAAACGAACTTCACAGTTATTATTATAAAGTGGTAGGTTTCTGTTGCCGGAGACCGTCTGGGTGGGTACCACCACAGCTCCTATTTCAACCGCCAAATAGTAGTGTGCGAACATTACTGTGTTCCGGTTTGAAGGGCGCTGTAGCTAGTGTAATTACTGGGGTAACGAGACTTAACACCTTATGTCTCAGGCGACGAGCGCAATGTGGTGCAGTGTGTACCATCTTAACTAGCACCGCGTTGTCATGGGCAAGCGTATCACTTACCATCAGGTGAACGTCTTGCTCGTCTCGTCGCAAAGTTGTATAAAAAAAAAAAGAGTATTGTATAGTATTATAATGTTATAAAAAAGAGAAGGATCTTGATTTTTTTGCGGGCATTAAGTATTCGTTTATCTGGTAAGTGATAAAAAGCGCTAAATAGGATCTTTACACATCTTTTCGCTTAAGATGATCATCATCATGAGGTGCATTCTTCAAACTGAATTTTGGCCGCAGTCAATAATTTAATCAGTTACAATATAATTGCTCCTAAATATCTATGATTCATGTACACAGACAAAATGTGTAGATAAATAAAAAAAAACTTTTTTTTGTTATAACCGCAGTGGGAGAGAAAAGAGGGCAGAGGGAGAGGTGAGGCCGCGTAATCAGATCACGTTCAAACACAACGCCTCCCGAATAGTTGTTACGCTTTCCGGTTGAATTGAATCGGTGCGATGGAATAGGAATCTCTGTCCTTAAACAACCCCTTTCTTTTCTAATAAAAAAAAACCTTATTTTTTAAATAACTGCGCTATGATATTGTTAGAAAAAGTCTTACCGATATATGAACATAGTGAACAAGTTAAATAATAAACATATCAAGAAGTTTTGTGAGAGAATTTAAATACTTTAAACAGTATGTTTAATTCTTCTTATCCTTATGGAGCTTCTTTCTGTTTGAAAGTTTGCTGTTATATTTGAAAATAATCGATCCTCTTACGCAAAATAGAAAAGTTCGACGACAGATATTATTCCTGTCAACTTTTGTAATTTACTTAACCACTACTTCTTCTTTTCATTTGATTTCTTACTTATCAGCTGCTAGAGATTAAACAGTATATGTTTTTACATCTCTTTCAAGTGTAAAGAATAGAAGAGACTTAGTAAGAATATCGTCGCTTCAGCACAAAAGAGAGTGTCACTAAAACTTATATCCTTCGTATAATGAAGAGGTTTAATAATGATTTTGTATTAATTTCTGATAACTAACAATAGATGTGTTTCCATTCACAACGTTAATACAAACACTGCATTATATATCACAACTGCTTGTATTAGGTTAAACAATAACCAATAAGTTCCATTCTGATTAATTATCTATAGCTCGTGTTTAATGGAGAGCTCATTGAAACAGAGCATCTGTTGTTGCGTTTCAATTCGCTAATTAAGCCTTAGTTAAGTTCATCTGACTATAATAAACATTTAATTATCTACTCTTCTTACTAAAGTTGTTTTGTCTTCTTCTAAGTCGTATTTCCTCATGACTGAGGGTCGTGGTCATCGTGTGTAATGAAACACACGACGACTTACATGTCAGTTATAATGGAGTGGTCTTGCCTTTGCCTTCTCCATTTCACATACTGATGGTCATGACATAGATATGCAGGTTTCCTCACGATGTTTTCCTTCACTGACAAAGCACGAGATATTAGTTGGTCTTATACTATCTGCACATGAATTGAAAAATTCATTGGTGCAGGCGGATTCGAACCCGCTACCTCCTAAGTGGAAGGCAGGCATTCAAACCACTAGGCTATTACGACTTAAAGCGATTGTTAGCAACATTGATCTATCTAATATATAAAATTCTCTTGTCACAATGTTCGTTCCCATACTCCTCCGAAACGGCTTTACCGATTCTTATGAAATTTTTTGTGCATATTCAGTAGGTCTGAGAATCGGCTACTATCTATTTTTCAAACCCCTAAAGTGATCAGGGTTGCCCACACCAAAAAATTTTTTTTTGTTTTTCGGGTATTTTTTTCTATTTTATGTGGCATCAAAAATTACATACAACCCTAAATTTTCACTTTTCTATCACCAACCCCTGCTTTTTAATAGACATTTTAATATTTTTGTCTCGCTCGATATCATCAATTGTACATGCCCACGTATCAAACCGCGTGACTGTAAACTCCAAAAAAAAATATTATCACTTGGTAAGTGATCCCCTCCACGTGTGTACCGGTGTCACCTCTCACCAGTACACAGCACGGAGTGGGGATGACAACGAATTCTGTATCTCTCAAACATTATGCCTTTTGTCACTCCCTCTACATATAAATATATTCTCAAGCAACTTTATTATTTATTTATTAATAACTAATGTCATTGAATATAATTTATTATTAATCTATAATACAAATATGTGTCGGTAAGCGCATCACTCTACAACGCCAGGACCAATTTGGCCAATTTGAGAAAAATTCGAATAATCGCCGGGAAGCCCCTAAAAACAGCGCTTTTCTTTTTCCTCTACAAACGTTCTCTAACTAAAATGTAGGGTCAATTTAAACTTTATTGCTATTTCATAAAGTTCAAATTAAATTACAAGCTTTCACTGCTGTCTAAGCAATGTAGGTGTGTTCCTAACGCTAAAGAGTCAATTTTAACTTTATTACAGCTGCTCAAAGTTCAAATTAGATCATTCTTTCAAAAGTGTGCGTATGCGCGACGGAGGATCTAACGCCGCGTGCCGAAATTAAAACGTATGAAATAATAACATAAATAGTCACAAAATGTAAGAGCTAAAGATCATTACTGCTGATTTTCAATTAGGTCGGCTTCGCGGTATTATTTATTTTGTTTTAGTTTCATTTTCACGACATCACATCAGTCCAGCACAAACCGCGTTACCGTCTGGCGGACCTAACAGACTTCATTCCGTCAAAAAGATTTGGAACGAGGTAGTTATTGGAAAATGGAAAATGGAAAATGGAAAATGGAAAATGGAAAATGGAAAATGAAAATGGAAAATGGAATATTGGAATATTGGAATATTGGAATATTGAATATTGGAATATTGGAATATTGGAATATGGAATATTGGAATATTGGAATATTGGAATATTGGAATATTGAATATTGGAATATTGGAATATTGGAATATTGGAATATTGGAATATTGGAATATTGGAATATGGAATATTGGAATATTGGAATATTGGAATATTGGAATATGGAATATTGGAATATTGAATATTGGAATATTGGAATATTGGAATATTGGAATATTGAATATTGGAATATGGAATATTGGAATATTGGAATATTGAATATTGGAATATGGAATATTGGAATATTGGAATATTGGAATATTGGAATATTGGAATATTGAATATTGGAATATTGAATATTGGAATATTGGAATATTGGAATATTGGAATATTGGAATATTGAATATTGGAATATTGAATATTGAAAATGGAAAATGGAAAATGGAAAATGGAAAATGAAAATGGAAAATGGAAAATGGAAAATGGAAAATGGAAAATGGAAAAATGGAAAATGGAAAATGGAAAATGGAAAATGGAAAATGGAAAATGGAAAATGGAAAATGGAAAAGGAAAATGGAAAATGGAAAATGAAAATGGAAAATGGAAAATGGAAAATGGAAAATGGAAAAGGAAAATGGAAAATGGAAAATGGAAAATGGAAAATGGAAAATGGAAAATGGAAAATGGAAAATGGAAAAGGAAAATGGAAAATGGAAAATGGAAAATGGAAAATGGAAAATGGAAAATGGAAAATGGAAAATGGAAAATGGAAAATGGAAAATGGAAAATGGAAAATGGAAAATGGAAAATGGAAAATGGAAAATGGAAAATGGAAAATGGAAAATGGAAAATGGAAAATGGAAAAGGAAAATGGAAAATGGAAAATGGAAAATGGAAAATGGAAAATGGAAAATGGAAAATGGAAAATGGAAAATAGAAAATGGAAAATGGTGGTGGAACCAGTAAACCAGAAACCAGGAAACCAGGAAACCAGGAAACCAGGAAACCAGGAAACCAGGAAACCAGGAAACCAGGAAACCAGGAACCAGTAAACCAGGAAACCAGGAAACCAGGAAACCAGGAAACCAGGAAACCAGGAAACCAGGAAACCAGGAAACCAGGAAACCAGGAAACCAGGAAACCAGGAAACCAGGAAACCAGGAAACCAGGAAACCAGGAAACCAGGAAACCAGGAAACCAGGAAACCAGGAAACCAGAAACCAGTAAACCAGTGAACCAGTGAACCAGTGAACCAGTAAACCGTAAACCAGTAAACAGTAACCAGTAAACCAGTGTAAACCAGTAAACCAGTAACCAGTAACCAGAAACCAGAACCAGTAAACCAGTGTAAACCAGTAAACCAGTAAACCAGTAAACAGTAAAACCAGTAAACCAGTTAAACCAGTAAACCAGTAAACAGTAAACCAGTAACAGTAAACCAGTAAACAGTAAAACCAGTAAACAGTTAAACCAGTAAACCAGTAAACCAGTGAACCAGTAAACCAGTAAACAGTAACCAGTAAACAGTAAACCAGGTAAACCAGTAAACCAGTAGTAAACCAGTAAACCAGTTAAACCAGTAAACAGTAAAACAGTAACCAGTAAACCAGTAAACCAGTAAACCGTAAACCAGTAAACCAGTGAACCAGTGAACCAGTAAACCATAACCAGTAAACCAGTGAACCAGTAAACAGTAAACCAGTAGTAAACCAGTAAACCAGTTAAACCAGTAAACCAGTAAACCAGTAAACCAGTTAAACCAGTAAACCAGTTAAACCAGTAAACCAGTAAACCAGAAACCAGTAACCAGAAACCAGAAACCAGTAAACCAGGTAAACCAGTAAACCAGTAAACCAGTAAACAGTAAAACCAGTAAACCAGTGAACCAGTGAACCAGTGAACCAGTAAACCAGTGAACAGTGAACCAGTGAACCAGTGAACCAGTAAACCAGTTAAACAGTAAAACCAGTAAACAGTCAACCAGTAAACAGTAAACCAAGTAAACCAGTACACCAGTAAACCAGTAAACCAGTAAACCAGTAACCAGTAACCAGTAAACAGTTAAACCAGTTAAACCAGTAAAACCAGTAACCAGTAAACCAGTGTAAACCAGTAAACCAGTAAACCAGTAAACCAGGTAAACCAGTAAACCAGTAACACCAGTAAACCAGAGTAAACCAGTAAACCATTAACCAGTAAACCATAAACCAGTAACCAGTAACCAGTAAACTCAGTAAAACCAGTACACCAGTAAACCAGAACCAGTAAACCAGAAACCAGTAAAACCAGTAACCAGTAAAACCAGTAAACCAGTAAACAGTAAACCAGGAAACCAGTAACCAGTAAACCAGTAAACAGGTAAACCAGTTAACCAGTAAACCAGTAAACCAGAAACAGTAAAACCAGTTAAACAGTAAAACCGTAACCAGTAAACCAGTTAAACCAGTAACCAGTAAAACCAGTAACCAGTAAACCAGTAAACCGTAAACCAGTAAACCAGTAAACCAGTCAACCAGTAAACCAGGTAAACCAGTTAACCAGTAAACCAGTTAACCAGTAAACCGTAACCAGTAAACCTGGAAACTAGTAAACCAGTAACCAGTAAACAGTAAAACCGTAACCAGTAAACCAGTACCAGTAAACCAGGAAACAGTAAAACCAGTAAACAGTAAAACCAGTTAAACCAGTAAACCAGTTAAACCAGTTAACCAGTAAACCAGTACACCAGTAACCAGTAAACCAGTAACCAGTAAACCAGTAAACCAGTAAACCAGTAAACCAGAAACAGTAAAACCAGTGTAAACCAGTAAACCAGGTAAACCAGTAACCAGTAACCAGTGAACCAGTAAACCAGTAAACAGTTAAACCAGTAAACCAGTAAACCAGAAACCAGTAAACCAGGAAACAGTAAAACCGTAAACCAGTAAACAGTAAACCAGGTAAACCAGTAAACAGTAAACCAGCTAAACCAGTAAACCAGGAAACCAGTAAACCAGTTAACCAGTAAACCAAGTAAACCAGTAAACAGTAAAACCAGTAAACAGTAACCAGTAAACCGTAAACCAGTAAACCAGTACACCAGTAAACCGTAAACCATAAACCAGTAAACCAGTAAACCAGTAAACCAGTAACAGTAAAACCAGTAAACAGTAAACCAGGAAACCAGTAAACCAGTAAACCATAAACCAGTAAACGTAAACCAGTAACACCAGTAACCAGTAAAACAGTAAACCAGTAAACAGTAACCAGTAAACAGTTAAACCAGTAAACCAGTAAACCAGTAAACCAGTAAACCAGTAAACCAGTAACCAGTAAACCAGTAAACAGTAAAACAGTAAAACCGTAAACAGTAAAACAGTAAACAGTAAACCAGTAAACCTAGTAAACCAGTAAACAGTAAACCAGTTAAACCAGTAACCAGAACCAGTAACCAGTAACCAGAAACCAGTAACCGTAAACCAGTAACCAGTAAACCACAGTAAACCAGTGAACCAGTAAACCATGTAAACCAGTAAACCGTAAACAGTAAACCAGTAAACCAGAAACCAGTAAACCAGTAACCAGAAACCAGTAAACCAGTAAACCAGTAAACCAGTAAACAGTAAACCAGAAACCAGTAACCATAACCAGTAACCAGAAACCAGTAAACCAGTAAACCAGTAAACCAGTAAACCAGTAAACCAGTAAACCAGCTAAACCAGTAAACCAGTAAACCAGTAAACCAGTAAACCAATAAACCAGTAAACCAGTAAACCAGTAAACCAGTAAACCAGTAAACCAGTAAACCATGTAAACCAGTTAAACCAGTAACACCAGTAACCAGTAAACCAGTGTAACCAGTAACCAGTAAAACCAGTAAACAGTAAACCGTAAACCAGTAAACCAGAAACAGTAAACCAGTAAACCAGTTAACCAGTAAACAGTTAAACCAGTAAACCAGGAAACCAGGAAACCAGTAACCAGTAAACCAGAAACCAGTTAAACCAGTTAAACCAGTTAAACCAGTTAAACCAGTTAAACCAGTTAAACCAGTAAACAGTAAACCAGTGTAAACCAGTAAACCAGTGAACCAGTAAACCAGTAAACCAGTAAACCAGTAAACAGTAAACCAGAAACCAGTAAACCAGAAACCCGTAAACCAGTTAAACCAGAAACCAGTTAAACCAGTACCAGTAAACCAGTAACCAGTAAACCAGTTAAACCAGTAAACCAGTAACCAGTAAACCAGAAACCAGTAAACCAGTAACACCAGTAAACCAGTAACCAGTAACCAGTAAACCAGTAAACCGTAACCAGTAACCATTAAACCAGTAAACAGTAACCAGTAAACAGTAAACCAGTGTAAACCAGTAAACGCAGTAAAACCAGTAAACCAGTAAACAGTAAACCAGTTAAACCAGTAAACCGTAAACCAGTAAACCAGTAAACCAGTGAACCAGTAAACCAGTAACCAGTAACCAGAAACCAGTAAACCAGTAACCAGTAACCAGTAAAAACCAGTAAACCAGTAACCAGTCAACCAGTAAACCATGTTAAACCAGTAAACCAGTAAACCAGTAAACCAGTAAACCAGTAAACCATGTAAACCAGTAAACAGTAAAACAGTAAAACCAGTAAACCAGTAAAACAGTAAACCAGTAAACCAGTAACCAGTAAACCAGTAAACCAGAAACCAGTAAACCAGTAAACCAGTAAACCAGTAAACCAGTAAACCAGTTAAACCAGTAAACCAGTAAACCAGTAAACCAGTAAACCGTAAACAGTAAACAGTAAACCAGTAAACCAGAAACCAGTAACCAGTAACCAGTAAAACCAGTAACCAGTAAACCAGTAAACCAGTAAACAGTAAACCGTAAACCAGTAACCAGTTAAACCAGTAAACCAGTAAACCAGAAACCAGTAAACAGTAAACCAGTAACCAGTAACCAGTACACCAGTAAACCAGTAAACCAGTTAAACAGTAAACCAGTAAACCAGTAACAGTAAACCAGTAAACCAGTACACCAGTAACCAGTAAACAGTAAACCAGGAAACCAGTAAACCAGTAACCAGTAACCAGTAAACCAGTAACCAGTAACAGTAAACCAGTAAACCATAACCAGTAAACCAGTAAACCAGTAAACCAGTAACCAGTAAACCAGTAACCAGTAACCAGTTAAACCAGTAAACCAGTAAACCATTAAAACCAGTAACAGTAAACCAGTACCAGTAAACCAGTTAACCAGTAAACCAGTAAACCAGTAACCAGTAAACCAGTAAACCAGTAAACCAGTAAACCAGTAAACCAGTAAACCAGTAAACCAGTAAACCATAAACCAGTAAACCATTAACCAGTAACCATTAAACCAGTAAACCGTAAACCAGTACACCAGTAAACCAGTAAACAGTAAAACCAGTACACCAGTAACCAGTATAACCAGTAACCAGTAAAACCAGTAACCAGAAACCAGAAACCAGTAAACCAGTAACCAGTAAACCAGTAAACCATAACCAGTAAACCAGTGAACCAGTAAACCAGTTAAACCAGTAACCAGTAAACCAGTAAACCATAAACCATAAACCAGTAACCCGTAAACCAGTAAACCGTAAACCAGTAAACCAGTAAACCAGTAACCAGTAAACCAGTAACCAGTAAACCAGTTAAACAGTAAAACCATTAACCAGTAAACCAGTAACCAGTAAACCTTAAACCAGTAAACCAGAAACCAGTAACCAGAAACCAGTAAACCATTAACCAGTAAACCAGTAAACCAGTAAACCATAACCAGTAAACCAGTAAACCAGTAAACCAGTAAACCAGTAAACCAGTAACCAGTAAACCAGTAAACAGTAAACCAGAAACCAGTAACCAGTAAACCAGTAACAGTAAAACCAGTAACCAGTAACCAGTAAACCATTAAACCAGTAAACCATTAAACCAGTAAACCAGTGAACCAGTGAACGCAGTGAACCAGTAAACCAGTGAACCAGTGAACCAGTAAACCAGTAAACAGTAAACCAGTAAACCAGTAAACCAGTAAACCAGTAAACCAGTAAACCAGTAAACCAGTAAACCAGTAAACCAGTAACCAGTAAACCAGTAAACCAGTAAACCATTAACCAGTAAACCAGTAAACCAGTAAACCATTAAACCAGTAAACCAGTAAACCAGTAAACCAGTAACCAGTAAACCAGTAAACCAGTACACCAGTAAACCAGAAACCAGTAACCAGAAACCAGTAAACCAGTAAACCAGTAACCAGTAAACCAGTAAACAGTAAAACCAGTGAACCAGTGAACCATGAACCAGTGAACGCAGTGAACCAGTGAACCAGTGAACCAGTGACCAGTGAACCAGTGAACGCAGTGAACCAGTGAACCATGAACCAGTGAACCAGTGAACCATTGAACCAGTGAACCAGTGGAACCAGTGAACAGTGAACCAGTGGAACCAGTGAACCGTGAACCAGTGAACCATGAACCAGTGAACCAGTAACCAGTGAACCAGGAACCAGTGAACAGTGAACCAGTGAACCAGTGAACCAGTTGAACCAGTGAACCAGTGAACCAGTGACCAGTGAACCAGTAACCAGTGAACCATGAACCAGTGACCAGTGAACCAGTAACCAGTAACCAGTGAACCATGAACCAGTGAACCAGTGACCAGACAAATAGTAGTGTGCAAACATTACTGTGTTCCGGTTTGAAGGGCGCTGTAGCTAGTGTAATTACTGGGTAACGAGACTTAACACCTTATGTCTCCAGGCGTCGAGCGCAATGTGATGCAGTGTATACCATTTTAACTAGCAGCACGTTGTCATGGGCAAGCGTATCACTTACCATCAGGTGAACGTCTTGCTCGTCTCGTCGCATAGTATCATAAAAAAAAGGTGACCGTCTAGGTACCACCGCAGTGAAACTATTTCTAACCTAACAGTATTGTGCAATCATTACTGTTTCCGGTTTGAAAGGCCCTGTAAGCTAGTGAAATTACTGGGGTAAGGAGACTTAACACATTACGTCTCAAATAAACGAGCGCAATGTGGTGCAGTGTATACCATTTTAACTAGCAGCACGTTGTCATGGGCAAGCGTATCACTTACCATCAGGTGAACGTCTTGCTCGTCTCGTCGCATAGTATCATAAAAAAAAGGTGACCGTCTAGGTACCAACCCGGAGTACTTATTTCTAACCTAACAGTATTGTGCAATCATTACTGTATTCCGGTTTGAAAGGCCCTGTAAGCTAGTGAAATTACTGGGGTAAGGAGACTTAACACATTACGTCTCAAATAAACGAGCGCAATGTGGTGCAGTGTATACCATTTTAACTAGCAGCACGTTGTCATGGGCAAGCGTATCACTTACCATCAGGTGAACGTCTCGTCGCTAAGTAGAAATAAAAAAAACTGATGTTGTCAATATTCTAAAATACCAGATACATATAGCCTTCGAGTTTCTTGTCGTATTCTTCTTGAGTAACTTCTCTGTCCCCGACTTTATTACATAAACGTTAAAACTTCAATTATTTGGTATTCTTTTCCACAAAACTTCTTTAACCAGCTTTATTAAATATTTCCCAAAAAATTGACACAAATTATAGTTTTTTTTTTTAATTAATTTAGATGGCATTTTAAACTCTGGCTATAAAGAGAGATGTAATAAATAATGTATTAGTTAGTTTTGTTTAAAAGATGGCGGTATAAACATAAGAAATCAAAATTTTATTTTTGGTTGAATTGAAATATCGTTGTTTTTTCTTTTTTCGGTAATACTAACGCTTAAGAAAATAACAGTGGTTTTTTGACATAATCCCAAGAAAAAATCGGTTCAGCTATTCGAAGTTTTTCATCCATTTTCTTTTGTTTATGAATTACTTTCTTCACTCTATCGATGAGTAAGGAAACGATTGTACAACCAATGATTTTCTAGTTGAAATATCAAAGCGAATTACTTCGGTAATCACTCTTTCGTACTTCTACTAATTGGACAATCTTTTAATAGGTAACTACCTCACAAAGGTGGTAGTGACGTGAACAAAGAACGGCGGAACTAAAGCTCTACTTAATGAATTATATATTCCATCTCTACACTTAGTTTAACTTTAAAAAGAAAAGTAAAGTTCAAAATTTATTACCTCTCGTCGGAACTACCTCTGTTTTTGATTGGAATTAGTAATATTACATCTTATTACTTAATACTTAGATAATTAAATATTAGGTAAGTATACAGTCAGTGTTCAATTGAAAGAATTGAGGTTACATTTCAATATTAAACTTATTAAATTATAATTAGAATTTCATGAAGTTCTGTAAATATTTTATTTGTTGAGATTAATTACTTTTATTTGTTTTATTTTCTAGTTAAAAGCCTCCAACTGATTATATTCTGGTTTAAATCTAGTGATTTTGCCAACCAGCCCTGTTGTCTTCACTCCATGGTTGTGGTCATCAAATCTTCATTTTACTTCTATTTGATACCAGTTTGCCAGGTTCGAGTGATTCATTTACAAATCCGCTTTACCCTCTCACTTTACACGTTGATACGAAGCTCCGCAGGGATTCGCCAAAGTCTTAACTAAATATTAGTCTACGTGTGTAACTGCTGACATCCGGCACAGGATGTCCCGCTGAGAAACACCTGCTGCACAAACGTGTACTGCAAATACTGTTCGCAACAAACTTATACACGAAGTAATATTACAGAATTAAAATTTAATACACCTTCAATATAACTGTAACTTTTATTATAAGTAAAATTAAATAATTCCAATTCAATTAATAATCAATTTTCTTTGGTTAATACTATACAAGCTGAAGTACATTTTGATGTATGGTTTGTAAGTGAAAAATAAATATAATGGATTACAAGAGGATAAATAAATAAACACGAAAAGAGACCGTGGACCCTCGCCGGGGAGTCTAGAGGGATAAGGGAGATAGGGGGAACGGTATGTGATTAATGTTTGCTCTATTGTGAAAGCCTTCTCTAACGGCGATGTTTTTTCGCGAATTATTTTCTCTGATATTAAAAATCCGTCACTAACCAGCGGCGTACTCGATGAACTGATTCCAAGTTTTGGTTGAAAAAAGCTCATTAAAAAGTACATTAAATCACTGTCACCGATATAACATCAGTAGAATGTTTCCTTAAAAGAAATGCAAAAAATCTAATTTTTTTTTTATACTACTTTGCGACGAGACGAGCAAGACGTTCACCTGATGGTAAGTGATACGCTTGCCCATGACAACGCGGTGCTAGTTAAGATGGTACACACTGCACCACATTGCGCTCGTCGCCTTGAGACATAAGGTGTTAAGTCTCGTTACCCCAGTAGTTACACTAGCTACAACGCCCTTCAAACCGGAACACAGTAATGTTTGCACACTACTATTTGTCGGTTGAAATAGGAGCTGCGGTGGTACCCACCCAGACGGTCTCCGGCAACAGAAACCTACCACCCGGTAAATTTTTAAGAATTGAAAAATTTCGTATGAATTTAAGGCTGTTGACGACTTTTACAGCTTCATCGGACTCAAGGCTAATTTAAATTAAAGCAATAAATACATAAATATGTTTGAATATAATGTTATTAGAAGAGAGAGGAGAAAGATTAGAGTGAATTAGAAGAGAGGAGATGTAGTTGGATAGAAATATAAATTGAATGAAAGGTGGACAAAGTAGAGGTAAATACATATATATATATATATATGTGTAAAGAATTAATGAATAAGTAAATATCTTAATTTAATTAAAACATTTTATATATAATGATGTAATTATAATAATGTTTGTTCTGTGAAAACTTTGTTTCATTTCACTTTAAATTGTTTAACCCTTAAAGAAAATCTCTGATCCATGCGAAGCGGAATTCGCGAAGGGGAGCGCCGGCGGACGGGCCCGCGCGAGATTTAATTTAAAAATAGCAAAGTAAAGCTCTTTCGCTAACAAAAGGTAGTTTTTACGTAAGAAGTGCTTTCTCGGCGAACGTTCATCGAGCGATTTCACATTGGAACATAAGCAAAAGAACCAAAAACACAACTACACATAGCATTACGGTTTTCGTATTAGCATTCATTATAAGCTTCTATTATAACGACATATTAAAAATAACAATCAGTATATACACATCGGCGTTGTTAAATCATTTAGCTCTTAAAGTTAGTTAAATATCAGCGCAAATACGTTTTATAATAGTTTTTTTGTTCAAATTTCATAAATTCATATTTTTGTATATCTTGCGCGGGTAGAAAAAAAAACGCGCCGTCGTTATAAAAACAGTCGCGCTCCGACCGTCGGAGTGTGCGGACGTGTTAATAAGTCGTTATGATGTTGAATAAACGTAAGATTTTTCCGATTTATGTTTTAATCAACAATGGTCAATGCAACAATTTTTCTTGCTCGACTCGTCGCATAGTAATTTAAAAAAAAAATGGGCAATACTCAGAATGTTGTTGGTGGTACCCTCAATGCTGACATTATGTTTTAAAAATACTTCGGTTCTCAAATACATATATATATATATAAAATTATTATGTTTTTAGAATATTAGTTTCTTTAACGACAGCTTAGAATTATAATTACAAAGATTACAGTCGTAATAATTATTAGAGTTCGTCGCAATAGTTTGTATACTCTTTCTTAGAAAGACGGGTCTCCCTTTGATTGTATAACAAACAGTTTCAGCGCGGAGCTGGTCGGCGCTGAAGTTCCTTAATTAACTTCCGCTTTGAGCGATGATTAAATGTTATTAAGTAATCGGTGAAGGCAGACGCTGAGGGTACTAAGCTGGTAGGGGACGGCGACTCTTGAAACTGTTAATATATACATTGAACTCCACATCTTTAGCGCAGTCATATTTTTGTACGAACAGTAACGTAATTTATAATTGTTTTCAATAGCTCTGCCATTGTTCCCACTGGTGGGAATAAAACTATTCTGTAATAAAAAGACAGTCAATGTTATTTATCCACAACCCAAGCCAAGTGTAAGTTAATGAAAAATAGTAACAAGCGATTATTTACACGAAACACATTGCGTTTATTACTCCGAAGAAAATATTCTTCGTTTCATTTTTCATGTACTTTTCTTTACGTCGCCCAAAAGTACGGAAGAAAAGATACATCAACTGAGTAAAGTATATTACTTGTAATTAACATTGTTTAAATGCTATTTATACATTTACAGAAGCAAATGGCAATTCAAAGTTAGATAGAAATACTTAAATACATGTAAAGGTAAGTAAGTAAGCAGATTGTAATATGTTAGTTACAGTATGATGAGTAAGAGACAGGGATAAAAATGGTTTATACGAGTTAATATAAAATAAATTAGTTAGAAATGTTTGTCAAATATTGTTTAAAGATATGTAATGTTGTTAATAATAGAAATAAGGACAAATAATAAGCATTTTTCATGTATATGGGTAATAGTGTTATAAGTAATAGATGATAAGACAGTATTAACAGTAGATTATGTAAACACGATAAAAAGTCCTGAACAACTTCTTTCACTATCAATTTAAAGAACTATGTTTTTTAAGAAGAACGTTGGTGTTAGTTTAAATGAATTCGAACCTACGAATGCAAGGTCTATCGTTGTTGGTATTAACAATTGCGCCAAGACATTATGTATTAATTTAATTGGCTATATCAGGCGAACGTCGCCTGCGAAGTTCCTTAATTAAATCCTGCGGCGGGGCGATTTAACGTTATTAACAGATTTAAAGGATGCTGCGGGAAGGGCTCGGAAACATTTTAGTATTACTCAAAGTTAATACTCTGTATGTAAGCAGTGGTAATAGCTTAGATCATGAGCAACTTAAACATGAATAGGCTAGTCATGGAAGGCGATGACTGAAAGATGAGAATAAAGTTTGTGTATGACAGTATGAAAGATTAGAAAATATGAAAGGTGAAAAAGTAGGGAAACGATTGAAACTAAGATAAAGGAAAAACAAAAAGAAAGAAAACAAAAGGGTCCCTGACTGTAACATGCAGAGGGACGCTGAGAAATAAACCATACATGGGCTGGATCGGCAATGAACTTGAGTTACCAGTGAAGGATACCGATTAGGTTTTCTTTGAAGACCTCCTACTTCCGCCAACACACACTTGGCCGGAGGAGAGTGAGCAGATTGTAGATTTTTTCTAAACTTTTAAAGTATCAAATAAGCTTATGGATTGTCTGAGATGTTTCGCAATACAACAAATAATACGACAAATTTAAAGAAAACATTTGATTAGGTAAATTAAATGTTTTATTAAGTGTTAAAAAAGCCGTGATAGCCTAGTGGTTTGAACGCCGGCCTTCCAATCCGGAGGTACCGGGTTCGAATACTACCTGCACCAATGAATTTTTCAATTTATGTGCAGCTAGTATAACACCAACTAATATCACGCGCTGACGGTGAAGGAAAACATCGTGAGGAAACCTGCATATCTATGGCATGACCATCCGTGCTCGCACTAGTATGTGAAATGGAGTCAATGGCAACACCACTCCATTATAACTGACAATAAGTGGTCGTGTGTTTCATTACACGTGATGACCACGACCCTCAGTCATGAGGAAATACGACTTAGAAGAATTATCTTTGTACTTGATAATTATTATAAGTATAATGACTATGATCGTGTCAGCTGCCACATGCAACGTTGTGGTCCCATATCTAATTTAAACCGAAGCTGTATCTTGTTTATTGATTCAAAGCCCGCTCTCGCAGCGAACTTACCGCCGACGTTTGAAACTAATCAGCAAAGTTTACATGCACAGTGTGGTCAACATTTGAATGAGTAACCGCAAGCAACTCCTACACAATTCATTCTCATAAAGCTTTTACACGCTTTTATAACTTTTGTTAGTCAAAAAACATTCTTCAATATTATTCCGGAAACAAAGTAGTAAAAGTGTCGTTAAATTTGAAAATTATTTAACGATTTTTATATCTATCATTACAGCAGAATCTTACTATGTAACTTTGTTAAAATTAAAAATGTTTTATTAAGTGTTAAAAAAGCCGTGATAGCCTAGTGGTTTGAACGCCGGCCTTCCAATCCGGAGGTACCGGGTTCGAATACTACCTGCACCAATGAATTTTTCAATTTATGTGCAGCTAGTATAACACCAACTAATATCACGCGCTGACGGTGAAGGAAAACATCGTGAGGAAACCTGCATATCTATGGCATGACCATCCGTGCTCGCACTAGTATGTGAAATGGAGTCAATGGCAAGACCACTCCATTATAACTGACAAGTAAGTCGACGTGTGTTTCATTACACATGATGACCACGACCCTCAGTCATGAGGAAATACGACTTAGAACAATTATCTTTGTACTTGATAATTATTACAAGTAATAATGACTATGATTGTGTCAGCTGCCACATGCAACGTTGTGGTCCCATATCTAATTTAAACCGAAGCTGTATCTTGTTTATTGATTCAAAGCCCGCTCTCGCAGCGAACTTACCGCTGACGTTTGAAACTAATCAGCAAAGTTTACATGCACAGTGTGGTCAACATTTGATTGGGTAACCGCAAGCAACTCCTACACAATTCATTCTCATAAAGCTTTTACACGCTTTTATAACTTTTGTTAATCAAATAAGATTCTTCAATATTATTCCGGAAACAAAGTAGTAAAAGTGTCGTTAAATTTGAAAATTATTTAACGATTTTTATATCTATCATTACAACAGAATCTTACTATGTAACTTTGTTAAAATTAAAAATGTTTTTTAAAGTTTTATATTCATAAACACACCAATAGACGGATATCCATTTGACGTATGTCTCATGTAAAGTATTTCCTAGAGACTTCTATATTAATTTTCATATTATTGTTCCATCTGCCACTGTTATCGTAAGACGGATTGCCAAAAGGTGATAGGTATGATAGATTTTTTAAGATTGACAAGCTACTGCCCTAACACTGTAAATTAATGAGTATTCTGGTCGAGTATTTATCATCTTCGGCCTCATCATGGTCAACTGTTAGCCTATAGTATATTCGTATATCTTGAATATAAAATATTACATATTACTGCTTAGTAGTAGAAACAGAGATTGCAATGATATAAATCTAGACTTCTTCCGGCAACTTTATGTAATGTATTTAATTTGACATAAAATAACAAATAAAGTGGTTCGTATCGTCTATTATAACAACCAATGTATTATTTATCAGAATTCGAAAGACATTCTTTTTATTTATATTTCCTATAATAATATCTCCATCAAAGGATGTTATTAAAGTCTCTTTATACCATGACTACGGTTATAAATTATATGAAAATTAAACGGGAACATTCAAAAGGGAATCTCTCTTTGAACCTTTTTATCGTGTACTCAATGCGATGCCAATATCATGGCGCCGGCCGGACTAGTCTCATAGTCTGCTGACGTTATAAACATATTATTACATGTTTTTGGCAAAATATAGAAATGCAATGTTAATATATGTTCAATTGAAGCAAAAAATGCTGTCGTTTAACAATATGATGATAAATAACAACTGTAAAGACTCAAATCATCAACAGAAATATTTAATAATGCAAAGAAAATCCCGGTTTGTAATCTAAAATTGGTCGATTTTTACGTTTTTCTTGTTATCCTAGTCAAGGACAAAGTTATCAAATGTCTTCATTATTATCCGTCCGTAATGTGAACGCTGATAATAATACAAAAAGAGTTTACATAAAGTCTACAAGTAGTAAAAAAGAAAGCTAAAAATAAACTTTGAACTAAAATCTACGTTCATTCATATTTTATACAAAGCACTTCACACCTGCTCAGCAACTAGAGACTGACGACGTTTAAATAATCTAGTAATTTTAATAGCTAGAACACTTTAGAATGAATTTCAGTCTTCGTCATTATCATCACTTCAGCCTATCGCCGGCTTTTAGTAAAATATTACTAAAAGGTTGTTCAAATAGAAACAGATGTATCCATATTCTACATCTAGGAAACAAACAAATCAATATCGTGTATTAAAAAAAATCTTGAATAAAACTTGTGAGAAGCTAGTTGACATTTACTGCGCGACTGCAATATACGTCGTAGTACAGAAAGTCGCTGATATAACGAGCAAATACAAACTTGGAACTCATGACCTGAAAATTTCATCGAGTCGACTCGAGCTGGTCTGCGGAATATAAATTTCACGACGCTGATTCAGCACACATTTATATACCAAATACATTTCGATAGAGAATAAATTTAACGATCACCGTTTACTCTTTCGTACATTCATCGGATCTCTTCATCAGGTTTTCGAATCAGAACCAATTACCCCAATTTGAAATCCAAGAAATAGAAATAATTAATACAAAGCAGTTACTTATGTTAAAGAAGCAAGCACTGAGAATTCTTAAATGAGTCTTAATGTAGCTTGAGTAATACAAGGACCTGAAGAAATGAAAATATTTTACTTTACCTTCAAAGAGCTAACAATCTTATGCTGTTAAGTGACAATGAGACTGTAGATGATGAAGCTACTGATCCAGAATACTTCGGCTTTCTATATGCTGTTATGGCGCTAGATTTTGAAATATGAGAGTAGTAGCTAGATAGTCAACCGAACTCTATAACAAGTAATTCGGGAATCGGATCAAGGACCTCCTTGTTGTGAAGCAAAAGGTTAACCAAGGATACAGCATAAAAGTGAGAGTAGGGACAATGATGTTAGAAAGTTAAATTAGAGGTATTGTAGAAGCTTCTTCATCAGCTAGTTTGTTGTAAGTGGAAGAAAATTTTGGGAATAAAATCTTTCAAACAAATAGTATGAATACGAACCTCTAGACGTTTCGCTCACAAAAGGCAGACTTAAATTTAATCCTTTTTCATTTATATTTAAATTAAATCAATGCAGAGGACAGTCCTTCATTCTACATTCTTCTGTGTTAACCGAGAAAAAGGCGTATTTCGATAAAAAAAATATCGCTCCAATTTCCTCTGAGGCGCTTTGGGACAATTACAATTGATATAACCTAGTTGAAACACAAAGTGTATTTCCTCAGGGAAATAATTATTCGCGATACTTAAATACGTCACTTTTCTATTTCCTCGGTTTGTTTCAATTATCCGTACCAGATTTATCGTTAGTATCAGATTTATTATCTGTATCGGTCATATCATCACTATTAGATTTATTATCTGTACCAGATTTATCGTTAGTATCAGATTTATTATCTGTACCAGATTTATCGTTAGTATCAGATTTATTATCTGTATCGGTCATATCATCACTATTCGATTTATCATTAGTATCAGATTTATCATTAGTATCAGATTTATCATTAGTATCAGATTTATCATTAGTATCAGATTTATTATCTGTATCGGTCATATCATCACTATTAGATTTATTATCTGTACCAGATTTATCATTAGTATCAGATTTATTATCTGTATCGGTCATATCATCACTATTAGATTTATCATTAGTATCAGATTTATCATTAGTATCAGATTTATTATCTGTATCGGTCATATCATCACTATTAGATTTATTATCTGTATCAGATTTATTATCTGTATCGGTCATATCATCACTATTAGATTTATCATTAGTATCAGATTATTATCTGTATCAGATTTATTATCTGTATCGGTCATATCATCACTATTCGATTTATCATTAGTATCAGATTTATTATCTGTATCAGATTTATTATCTGTATCGGTCATATCATCACTATTAGATTTATTATCTGTATCAGATTTATCATTAGTATCAGATTATTATCTGTATCAGATTTATTATCTGTATCAGATTTATCATTAGTATCAGATTATTATCTGTATCAGATTTATTATCTGTATCGGTCATATCATCACTATTAGATTTATTATCTGTATCAGATTTATTATCTGTATCGGTCATATCATCACTATTAGATTTATCATTAGTATCAGATTATTATCTGTATCAGATTTATTATCTGTATCAGATTTATTATCTGTACCAGATTTATCATTAGTATCAGATTATTATCTGTATCAGATTTATTATCTGTATCGGTCATATCATCACTATTAGATTTATTATCTGTATCAGATTTATTATCTGTATCGGTCATATCATCACTATTAGATTTATCATTAGTATCAGATTTATCATTAGTATCAGATTTATTATCTGTACCAGATTTATCGTTAGTATCAGATTTATTATCTGTATCAGATTTATTATCTGTACCAGATTTATCGTTAGTATCAGATTTATCATTAGTATCAGATTATTATCTGTATCAGATTTATTATCTGTACCAGATTTATCATTGGTATCAGATTTATCATTAGTATCAGATTTATTATCTGTATCGGTCATATCATCACTATTAGATTTATTATCCGTACCAGATTTATCGTTAGTATCAGATTTATCATTAGTATCAGATTTATCATTAGTATCAGATTTATCATTAGTATCAGATTTATCATTAGAATCAGATTTATTATCTGTATCGGTCATATCATCACTATTAGATATATCATTAATGTTACATTTATAATCTGTACCAGATTTATCATTAGTATCAGATTTATTATCTGTATCGGTCATATCATCACTATTCGATTTATCATTATTATAAGATTTATAATCTGTACCAGATTTATCATTAGTATCAGATTTATTATCTGTATCGGTCCTATCATTACTATTAGATTTATTATCTGTACCAGATTTATCATTAGTATCAGATTTATTATCTGTATCAGATTTATCTCTAGTATCAGATGTATTAACGGTATCAAAGTTTATCATCAGATGGGAATTAAAAAAAAACTTGCCCAATTTCTACTTTGCTTTCTCACTTCTCTGTTTGGCAATAATTCCGCATCAGTTTTACCCGTGTTGGTACATATTTGCCCGGGGTAAATCGGTGTACTGTGCAATCATACAGCCTGATTTCGGAACAGGAGCGGGAGACAGGTGGAGAACACGCCGGCTAATATTGAGTTAGGAACATGTTTCAGCACACGGCCATGAAAACGGCGAGGCGGGGCGTTTCATATTAATATATTTATCAAATAATGTTTGTTTTGAAGTACAATAATTATTATAATACATCCATTCGAATTAATGTGATGATTTTCTGAATGAAGTATTAGAATAAACAGTCAGCGTTTATAAAACGGCTTATAAGTAAAATTTATTTATAAGTAAAGAACATAATTCATTTACATAACACTCCTATAATCTATAGTTTCTATTAAATTACATAAAAAATTTACTTTTTTTGGTGACTAAGCGAAATGCACATATTATAGAAATTACGATATAGCCTTTTAACTTTCTTGTTGATTTTCAATTTTACTAGCCACAGATTATTTCTAGTCACATCCATGTTCCTATCATGGAAGAAACCGGATGTGTACAATACAGGATGTTCTGAATTCGTCTATTCAGCTGCGGTTATTTAAATAATAAATAAACTTTTCAATTGCAACATAATATGTTCGTGTCGGGTTCGATTCCGGAGCCACAGGTCGTCAAGTTTTTTAAACCGCCACAGAAAAAATACAGAATTGTTGCCTTCGGGATGCCAATACATAAGAGCTGAAAGAAGATAAAAAAAGAAGAGTTTGTTTATAAAAATCGCGAGTGATAGTCTTGTCAAAATCGGAAAATGTTTTTCAAAGATTACTTGAAAAAAACAAACAGGCAGACAGAGAAATAAAAAGTATTAATTTCTTTGATCGTATTTAAGTAATAAACCGTTCCCTTTTATATTACAAATAAACTTGTGTCTAAAATTAGACATTCCATTAAAACAAACAAAAACCCAGTAGTCTATTGAATCTTTTCTTGGAGACCCTAAGTCTTAGACGAAATTATTACTTCTAACTTATAAATGGAGCTTTCACGAATAAGGCAAAGAGAATTACTTGTTTTCACTTTAGTATCCCGCGAAGAAACAAATAAGTAAGAAAAACAATTACTTAAGATAGTAAGATAAAGCGATGTTCATACAGACTTACCAAAGTTAATATGTTAAGAAGACTTTTCATATTAAGTTTCTAACTTAATAGTTTCGATTTATCTGATGTTAGCTCAGGCTTTGACTTCGTCTTTTATTTACTACGGACTAATACTTTCCAACTTGACAGATATAGTTTTGAAGAGTGGTAACCAGAAAGAGAAACCAATTATCAAATAAACTAAGGCTTTGGAACCGAACGAGAGACTTCCATATTATGAACCTGTTTATATATATCACTAATATAAATATGTATTTGTTAATTATAATTTACAGTTGCTTATTAACGGTAGCTTAAAATAATAGTCGACTAGTACGGCATATATAAATGACCTTATAAAATACATGAGCGACTTGCGTGTATTTAAGTAAGAACTAAGTCGTTACATTTTACAAATATTCAGCTTACTCAATGAATTAAAATTAGATATGAAACTAATAATTAGTAAGCAATATTTAAAATAACTAAAACTATAACCATAGGAATTATAAGTTTATAACCTAAAAATACTAAGCAACCTAATTTTGTTAATATTACCAATGTCAGTGGCTTTGTAGCTAGTGAAATTACTGGGATAACGAGAAGGTTAACTCTCAAGGTTATTACTAAAACGTAATATCATCTTACTAGCACACTACTACACATAAGGTATTAATATCTAAAATAATTAACTTTCAAAGAAATAACGTAGAAGAGTTTTCTTTTCATTTACGTTTCTCCTTTATGACGCCCGCTTTCATGAATATTCCGATGTCGGTATGGAAAATTTAAAAATGGCGTCAGCATTATTATCATTGTAAATAAACTTTGTGTAATTAAGAGTGAAAGGAGGGCCTCGGAGCGCTGGAGGGACGGGTTTTCTTTTCATTTCTTTTTTATGTAATAAATTAAGAATGACAAGCGTACGGTAACCGATGGTGGTTAAGAGCAACAATTTCTTTGTAATGGTTCTTTATTTCGTTGTTCGTCTGGTTAAAGTTAATCCAAGTGCCACAGATTCTTTTGTCCACTTTGATGATGGAAGATGACCGAAGCGTCACATACCTAAGAACCCTGGAAGGATGTTGCAGATTGCGACAGAGCTTCAAGCATAGAAAGAAATAGAGCGAGGCAGGCATTGCTGCTCTCTTCTGTCGGAGATCAAGACTCCCCAAACGCACTTATATAATTAATCACAACTTATGAGATATAGTAAGAATATTTACCATCCAATACATTAATTTCGTTATATTTAATTAAATCATTTTTATATTAATAATCCCAAATGTAACAATCGCCATTATTATAATCACTGTTGAACATAACCTTCTTGTTCGTAATGGGAATGATCACAACTATGAGATATAGTAAGAATATTTACCATGCAATATATACATTAATTTCGTTATATTTAATTAAATCATTTTTATATTAATAATCACAAATGTAACAATCGCCATTATCTCAATCACAGTTAAATATAACCTTATTCGTACTGGGAATGATTACAATATAAAAGTCGTGAATTGCCGATAACCAAGGTTTAAAAGATGATTTAGAGAAGAATTATTTAAAAATAATATGTTTCATGTAATTAAACCTCTAATTATGGAAATCAAATATAACCAATTAAGTATTATTTGATTACAGTTTTGTTTAACTTTAACATTAAAACAAAACACCAATTATTGCAGTAATAAAATTTGTTGTCCTATAAAGTCATTGATGCGATGTACTTACTAAAAAACGATTACAACGGCTTAATATTAGCGCCTGCACAACCGTCTCGTGTAACGGCAGAGATGCAAATGACAGGAACGCGGCGCGCGCTGTCTTTTATACCGCTGTTTATATATTTGTACCCCCATTTTAAAAAAAAATCTCATGATTAATTTTTATTAGAAATTAATTTCCTTAATAAATGGTATAGTATAGTTGTTTCAAATTGAAAATATAATCGGTTCAGCCAATTTGAAACGACACAGTAGTAGATTTATTAAACTTCTAACATCCTTTATTGTGAAGGGTGTGGAAGTAGATCGTTATCATTATGAACATGAAAATAGTTGACCCGGATGCGTAAAAAAAAATTTAAAGCCCCCGCAGCGGTAAAAATATAAAAAGAACCGTAAACATGGCTAATATCCGCAGTAAACTCGTATTAGAGAACTCCTTCGTAATTTTGTTTCATTTCGAGTTCCCGGTCACGCGACTCCGATGCCGAGAAAGTTATTTTCGTCGCCGCATTTCCCCTTCCGGTTGTAATAGGAGCGATGGGAAAATTATGGGTTTTTCACCCCCGCCGTTTGATGTTATTATTGTGTATAAATCACCATAAAACGTACCAAACATAGTAAATATATCACTTTACACCTCTTGTTTTTGTGTTAGGAAATCGATATCCGGATTCACAATGCCTTACGTTGTAGTGCTGCTCTGCACAAGGTGTTAGTGTCTAAGCTTTTGAGCAGAAAGACCAAGATTCGTATACACAAGACGGTCATTAGACCGACCTTAATGTACGGCAGCGAGAGCTGGACGCTAACACTTAAAGAAGAGGATCGGCTCCTGGTTACGGAGAGGAAATTCATTCGTTAGATTTTGGGCCCGGTCCAGAGAGAGGACGGTAGTTGGCGAGTTCGACACAACCGTGAAATCGAGACGTTGGAGAAGCCAAAGCCCACAGACACCGCTGGTTGGGCCACTTGCTGAGGATGGGAGACGATCGTATTGTGAAAAGGGCGTACCTCGGAACCACGATTAGACGCCGACCTATCGGCAGGCCCAGGTATCGCTGGAAGGATGCCGTAGACACGACCTACGCGAGCTCCAAGCAGTGAATTGGCGAGAGGCGGTGCGAGATAGGCAACGTTGGCGCTCTCTTGTGTCGGAGGCTCACTTTGGGTCGTTGCTAGAAGAGTAGTAGTAATATTCCTTTTGTTACCGTCTTCTAATTTCTATGGATTTATTTATTTTTACTATATAAGCATGTTAACTAACAGTCAAATGTGACGGAATTGAACCAGGGACCTCCGTGTTGCGAGGCAAGCGTTTAGCTACTTCACTAGAGGCAGTTAAAGATCGAAAAATTATGAATATTTATAGTCTACTAAAAGCTAACTTAACTTTAACAATAGCTAGCCAATTCTTAGACTACCACCTCACTACCAACTACTTCACCATCTTCAGTTTCATTCTAACTTCAAAAGAAACTTAGTTCGCGTTAGGCAAAGAACTTAGTTAGCGTTAGGCAAAGATATTGTTGATATACATCTTCTAGAACTTAGAAGTTGTTGAATTAAAAAAAGCTGAGATTAAAATGCAAATCAAATTAATTGAAGTTTGATAATGAAAAGTTCCGATTAAAACTTTAATGCAAATATTTACTTGACAAACTTTAATCAAGTTAAGTTAAACAACTTGATTAGTGATGAATTATATACGAAACGTCTTTTCTGCTTGAAGTGCACGACCTGTCTTCTTGCAAGTTCATCGCCCGATGTCGCCACAACAACATCGCTTTAGTTAGGACGATATCCACAACACCTTGTGCTCGACATCTTTTTTTTATACTAGTATGCGACGAGACGAGCAAGACGTTTACTTGATGGTAAGTGATACGCTTGCCCATGACAACGTGGTGCTGGTTAAGATGTTATACACTGCACCACATTGCGCTCGTCGCCTTGAGACATAAGGTGTTAAGTCTCGTTACCCCAGTAATTACACTAGCTACAGCGCCCATCAAACCGGAACACAGTAATGTTTGCACACTACTACCACCTACCTAGACGGTCTCCGGTAATTGAGTTCTAACACCAATAAAAAGAGAAAAAAATTGTGCTAGTTAAGATGATATACACTGCATCACACACACCCAAAATGTTTATTTATTTCAATGCGGAATCCTTTTTTCTAAGATTTCTTTAAGATGACTAACACTGCAATCTTATGATTTTTTTTTTATACTACCATGCGACGAAACGAGTAAGACGTTCACCTGATGGTAAGTGATACGCTTGCCCATGACAACGTGGTGCTGGTTAAGATGTTATACACTGCACCACATTGCGCTCGTCGCCTTGAGACATAAGGTGTTAAGTCTCGTTACCCCAGTAATTTCACTAGTTTTAAACATGTAATGTAGTATTAAACTACTGCACAATGTGGTGCAGTGTATATCATCCTAATTAGTGCTATATTTTTTTTTATTTATTTTTACTATATAAACATGTTAACTAACAGTCAAATGTGACGGAATTGAACCAGGGACCTCCGTGTTGCGAGGCAAGCGTTTAGCTACTTCACTAGAGGCAGTTAAAGATCGAAAAATTATGAATATTTATAGTCTACTAAAAGCTAACTTAACTTTAACAATAGCTAGCCAATTCTTAGACTACCACCTCACTACCAACTACTTCACCATCTTCAGTTTCATTCTAACTTCAAAAGAAACTTAGTTAGCGTTAGGCAAAGATCTTGTTGTAATATACATCTTCTAGAACTTAGAAGTTGTTGAATTAAAAAAAGCTGAGATTAAAATGCAAATCAAATTAATTGAAGTTTGATAATGAAAAGTTTCGATTTAAACTTTAATGCAAATATTTACTTGACAAACTTTAATCAAGTTAAGTTGAACAACTTGATTAGAGATGAATTATATACGAAACGTCTTTTCTGCTTGAAGTGCACGACCTGTCTTCTTGTAGGTTCATCGCCCGACGTCCCCATAACAACAACGCTTTAGTTAGGACGATATACACAACACCTTGTGCTCGACATCTTTTTTTTTATACTACCATGCGACGAAACGAGTAAGACGTTCACCTGATGGTAAGTGATACTCTGGCTCATAACAACGTGGTGCTGGTTAAGATGTTATACACTGCACCACATTGCGCTCGTCGCCTTGAGACATAAGGTGTTAAGTCTCGTTACCCCAGTAATTACACTAGCTACAGCGCCCATCAAACCGGAACACAGTAATGTTTGCACACTACTACCACCTACCTAGACGGTCTCCGGCAACAGAGACCTACCACCTGGTCTAGAAATTTGTTAAGTGTTCACCACTAGTAATTTCACTAGTTTTAAACATGTAATGTAGTATTAAACTACTGCACAATGTGGTGCAGTGTATATCATCCTAATTAGTGCTATATTTTTTTTTTATTCGACAAAGCGATGTGATTTCCAAAACGTTCACCTGATGGTAAGTGATACGCTTGCCCATGACAACGTGCTGCTAGTTAAGATGATATACACTGCGTTGTTATGTTTTATTTGATAATATTTTTTTCACCTGATGGTAAGTGATACGCTTGCCCATGACAACGTGGTGCTGGTTAAGATGTTATACACTGCACCACATTGCGCTCGTCGCCTTGAGACATAAGGTGTTAAGTCTCGTTACCCCAGTAATTACACTAGCTACAGCGCCCATCAAACCGGAACACAGTAATGTTTGCACACTACTACCACCTACCTAGACGGTCTCCTGTAATTGAGTTCTATAACCAATAAAGAAAGAGAAAAAAAATTGTGCTAGTTAAGATGATATACACTGCATTACACATACCCAATTTTTATTTATTTCAATGCGGAATCCTTTTTTCTAAGATTTATTTAAGATGACTAACACTGCTATCTTATGAGTTTCTTTTATTCGACAAAGCGACGTGATTTCCGAAACGTTCACCTGATGGTAAGTGATACTCTGGCTCATAACAACGTGGTGCTGGTTAAGATGTTATACACTGCACCACATTTCACTAGTCGTGTAAGACGTAAGGTATTAATTCTTGTTACCCCAGTAATTTCACTAGTTTTAAGCATGTAACGTAATGTTAAACTACTGCACAATGTGGTGCAGTGTATATCATCCTAATTAGTGCTATATTTTTTTTTAATTTATTTGGAGAACAAACAGTGACAATGAACATACAATATTAAATTTCTAATTATAATAATTTAGCACCATTTACACGTTTTCACATATAAGTTTCTTGGTAGAACTTGCTTGTTTACACAGTTTCTTTGCAGCTTTTTAGCTATAATGAAGAAAATATTTTGTCGTTTGATTGGTTCAGCTAGTTTTCGAACCCGTGCTTGCTTATTAAATGTTTCAAAATGTGTGTTTTTGTCGTAAAGAGATCAAGTTCAGCGAGGTCAACCAATTCATTAACATTATGGGCAGGCGTATCACTTACCATCAGGTGAACATCTATCACCTGATAGTGATATACCAAAACATATACGCGCATAACTAATGATGAGAAGGTCTTTTGGATGATGCTTACCTCTACATAGTAAAACATAATGATTTATTATCTATATACAAAAATGGTCTATGTATCTTGCAATTAAAATTAATTTTCCCTTTGACGTATCTAATTTCTTTTATATATTAGTATGATATAATTATTGTCGCCTGTTAAAGGATAATTTGATAAAGACAATTTCTAAAACGAAGACATAACAAGTTCTTTTGAAGCGGAAAGGCTTCGTAAAGTTAAAAGAAAAAATCCAGATTTTTCAGTAATAACAAGTTGCTTTATATTACTCATGATTTGATATATAACTGGTGTTTAGTAATGTACGTCGTCGTATTAGTTATTAATGGAACGCTGGTTAAGATGATATACACTGTGTAGTTATGTTTGATAATATTTTTTTCGCCTGATGGTAAGTGATATGCTTGCCCATAACGTGACGCTAGTTAAGATGGTATACATTGCACCATATTGCGTTCGTTGCCTTGAGGCATAAGGTGTTAAGTCTCGTTACCCCAGTAATCTCTCCAGCTACAGCGCCCTTCAAACTGGAACACAGTAACGTTTGCACACTACTGTTTGTTAGTAGAAATAGTCACTGCGGTGGTACCTAGACGGTCACCGGCAAAAGAGACCTGCAACCGATAAACATGAGTCTCGTTACGCCAGTAATTTTATAGTAACACAGTCATAAAGTGTGTTGTGTTTATTTTGTAGTATAATGATTTCCTTACATATAGACATAACTTTCTTTTTAGGAATTTGTTTTTGATAACAAAGAACAAAAAATGTGTTTAAGTTCAAGTTAAAAAACAACAGACAGTTGTGACGTTTTGTTTTTTTTTTTCCTTTTTTTGTATTTTTTATTTTCTTTGTTAGCGTTATAAAAATATTATTAGTTATATACTTCTAATGCAACACAACACTCAATATATTTAAGTTGATTTTAAGTACATAATTAACATTTATGTATGTACTTATGTTAATATATCAGTACAACATTATATACTAATAAATTTTGTATATAAAACATTTATTGTTATGTTATGTATATCTTTTATATTTGCAGTAAACTTCGCGATTACTTATTTCTTTGTTCAACTTTATAATACACTGAGAAGCGACCGGTTGGTTAAGTTCAGTTTTTTTCACGTTTTTTAAATGTGTGTATATAAAGTATGAAATAAATAAATAAATAGGTACATAAAGAAGCTTTTAGTTTATATAAGAGTTCATTTTACATATTCTCGAGTGAATTCTGCATAGTTTTTAGCTGTGCGGAACGTATTAACGGAGAGGCGCATTGTGCTCTTTGTAGAGCGAAGATATAACATTCAAAGGGGAGAATGCTGCGTATTTTTAAAACATCTTCTGTTTTACACGAGATATTTTCAGAGGCGAGTGGGCGAGCACCCCACCGGTGGGTGGGGACTCTTCTCGCACTCCATTGTAACATTTAAAAGGCATCACTTGTTTTGATACCGAACGCCCGCTATTGGAATTACTTTTGGTAATATAAACCGTTTATTGCTATCGTTAATAACATTAGTGTGCGAACTGTGTTCCAGTTAGAACGGAGTTAAGATAGATATATTACTGTACTATTATTTTACGAGAAGCTACAATAGTACGACATTCACCTGATGGTGAACCTGGCTATAACGATCTGATGATGACTATCATGATGACTATGATAAATAAATCCAACCACATTATGAAAGACTTAACACGTAAAATATTAGTTACAACTGCCTTTTAACTGGAACACAGTAATGTTTGAATACTAGTTTATTACTGGTGGGAGATCTCTGTTGCCGGAGACCGTCTAGGTACTACCACAGTGACTATTTCTAACGCCAAATAGTACTGTGATAACATTACTGTGTTCCGGTTTGAGGGCTCTGAAAGCTTTTTTTTTTATACTACTTTGCGACGAGACGAGCAAGACGTTCACCTGATGGTAAGTGATACGCTTGCCCATGACAACGCGGCGCTAGTTAAGATGGTACACACTGCACCACATTGCGCTCGTCGCCTGGAGACATAAGGTGTTAAGTCTCGTTACCCCAGTAATTACACTAGCTACAGCGCCCTTCAAACCGGAACACAGTAATGTTCGCACACTACTATTTGTCGGTTGAAATAGGAGCTGCGGTGGTACCCACCCAGACGGCCTCCGGCAACAGAGACCTACCACCTGGTAAAAAGCTAGTGTAATTACTGGGGTAACGAGACTTAACTTATGTCTCAAGGCGACGAGCGCAATTTGGTGCAGTGTATACCATCCTATCTAGCGGCACGTTGTTTTTGGTGAACGTATCGCTCGTCTCCTAAAAAGTTATATATTGTTCTATGTTAACCAAAACTTGTTCGTCTAAAACAACTTGTTCCCGTACGTAAAGTACCATCGGAATTTCGTTATTAGTTACCTGATATTATCAGGCATCGAATACTTCGCAGTGACATGGTGAATACCACGTCAGTACAAAGTTATTAAACTAAGTTTCAGCTATCGTTGGCGCTTATCAAAGTTACGTTTAACATTTTATTGAACATAATTTGAATAAGACAGACGTTTATACTCACTTTGTATATTATTATATATCTAGATAAACAGAGAAATAGTTGTTAACTGCTTTGATTGTTAAATGACTGACAGATTTCCTGGTAACATGTAACTACTTAATTCAATTCGGTATCTTGTTAAGTTTAATTAGTTTCAGTGTTCTTTTAACTAACCTCACTAGCTAACACCGACAGCTAAATTTACGATGATTGTTGTATTCAGGTTGTTAGTATATAAAATCTAGAATATTGTGGGTGCTTTACGATCTATGGTCACTTAACACTATATGAAGTTAAGTAGTAACATTAATTCGTTATAGATAAAATAGCTAAGGAAGTCGGACTTCGACTGTCTTAATACATTCTATTGCAACCAGCCGCTGTATACATGTTAACTGTGTACAGTTATCTCTTATCAGTGGTTATGTAGTCGAATAATTAGCTATTAATACCCGTATCGCATCCGTGCACAGTTTGTAGGGAATCTCGCTGAAATTTCAGTTGAATTGTTGGAGTGCGCGCGCACACGCCTGTACATCTAGACTTCAGTACTTCGGTGCGAGCGTGCGGGAGTGTACGCTCCTTCTCACCCGAAATAGTTCGCCGATCGGAAAAGTTTCACGTACTTTACTAAATCAGCTCAATTCAAAACTAAGACATATTATAAACCTTTGATTAAATCCTTCTGAACAAGTGCAGTGTTTAAATTTTTGTGCTTAAAGTTCGTTTAATACAGCCGTTACTGCGATTTTCGCGGCGAAACAACTCTTGCATAAATTTAAGGTGAGTACATTCATTTGTATTTAAATTCTACTTAAAAATAACTTAAGATAAGATAAGATAAGATAAATATTCTTTATTGTACACCAATAACAAATTTAACAAAAGAAAGAACTTATATCTTATACATAACATATACATAACTTGTTATCGATAACTCTGTTTCTTTAATTTATAATCTGTTTAAAACGTTGATAAAAAAGTTTTGTTGTAAACCAAACTTTTTCAAGAAACTGTTTAAAGCGTTACTATTATATTTAACTGAAAATAATTTACTGGATTTTTTATTAAGTATTAAATCTCAATTTTACATGCAGTTAAGTGACGATGATGGGCAGAATATTGCGGAGTTAACTAAAATGCTCACACAGTAGTACACAGTCTACTGCATAGTTCTCATATGTGTAATAAGAAATTATTAGTAGTCTATACAAAGGAGAAAAATTGTAAAAAAAATACCGAAACACAATTTTAAAATGTTGTAAAAGAAACAGACGTGAAAAAGATTAATAAAGTCATATAACATAACTTGAATTTTCTAAGCAAGAATTAAACTTATTTAGGTCAAGTTAAACCCTTATTGTAAAATTATTCAAAACCACTAAATTTAACCACAAAACAATAACACCACGTGAATAAATCTAGTATATTCCGTAGCCTTTTTTTTATGACCCGAACTCTATTATTAAGTTAATTTGCCGAAAACAATTCTCACAGAACTGAAATTACTGACACTCCTGAAAATAATTACAGATAAGCGAGACTGTTCAACACGCAACGGAACATGAAAAAAAATATTATAACAAACAGCGAATCTGAGCTTTAAAGCTTTAGCACATTGGTTCAATTTAGCTTTAATATTTAGATCTATAATTGTGTGATTTAAGTGATAAAGTATTGTTCATTGAACATTTAGGATATACAATAGTCACCAGGTGGTAGGTCTCTGTTCCCGGAGACCGTCTGGGTGGGTACCACCGCAGTGACTATTTCAACCATCAAATAGTAGTGTGCGAACATTACTGTGTTCCGGTTTGAAGGGCGCTGTAGCTAGTGTAATTACTGGGGTAACGAGACAACACCTTATGTCTCAAGGCGACGAGCGCAATGTGGTGCAGTGTGTACCATCTGAACTAGCAGCACGTTGTCATGGGCAAGCGTATCACTTACCATCAGGTGAACGTCTTGCTCGTCTCGTCGCAAAGTAGTATACAAAAAAAAAACAATAATGTGGATAAGCCCTGCAGTGGGCATTATTGATATGATGTCATCAAGTTTTTAAATGTTTTCACATCGAAATACTAATCATGTTTAATTTAACAATTTCATCACCTTAAGCTTATTATTCATCACTCCTTTTTTAAGGGTTTCGCAGCAGCAATCGTCACTGGAGGATTAAGCTGGGATATATGACGTCATAGTCATCACAAAGTAATCTACACCTTTAAAAGATTGTCTACAGTCCGATCTTTATTTTTATTCTACTAGGCGAGTAAGACCTGATGGTAAGTGATACGCTTGCTACATGCCGCTAGTTAAGATGGTATACACTTCACCATATTGCGCTCGTCGCCTTGTGACCGCTGTTAAATCTCGTTACCCCAGTAATTTCACTAGCTTACTGCGCCACTCCATTATAACTGCCAAGAGAGTCGTCGTGTGTTTCAATAAAAACATGATGACCACGACCTTCAGTCATGAGGAAATACGACTTAGAAGAAGACACCGCCAAACAAACCAGAACACAGTATTATTTGCACACTGCTGTTTGTCGGTTGTAATAGTCACCGCGGTGGTACCTAGACGGTCTCCGGCTAAAGAAACCTACGAGCAGTAAATAATCTACCAAATACACCAGATCTACGTAAAATTAGGTGTCTTAAAATCTTCTAGTTGTTTGATTGGGATTTGATTAATAATGAAATCCCAAAATGTAGTGTCTTTAACTTAAATACTATCAAGTTATTTACCGCAGCATGAGTTATTTAACTTGAGAATGAAAACGGAAATTCGAGAGTATTTTGAAGTTTGTTAAATAAGTGCATTTCAAGTTTGTGCTTAGTGCATCCGTTATTCAGGACGCACGTCGATGCCAACGCTCGCTCGGAGGTACTGAAAGCATCCTTTCAGATTTACATGTCGCCGATATGTTTGCATTGGGAATGTATTCCGAAGCAACTTTAACGACAAACATTGTAATAAATATTTTAAAACTTCTTTTAGAAATAGATTGCGATACCACCGCAGTTAGCATTCGTGCCATCACACAGTAATGTGCAAATATTGTATATATGTTTTTCCCAGACGCAACTGAGGCGTATAACTTGATAAGAAAGATCCGGCCAACTGGTCACTTAACACAGATATTTACTGGCCACGGCGGATTCTCCCAATACTTGAACCGTTTCAAGTGTCGGGACAATCCATGGTGCATATGTGATAACGCCACGGAGGAAACGGTTCCTCATTTGCTAACGGAGTGTCCTATCCATATGAACTCGCGGCATGAATTCGAGCAAGAGAAAGGGCTGAAAATAGATAAAGTAGGTTTATGCGAGTTAGTAAAAAATAAGTTAGTTAGAGATAAATTTTTCAAATTCTGTATAAATATATGTACAATAGTTAACAATAGGAATAAGGATAAGTAAATACGATTTTCGTAATGATATATAAAATATTATTACTAGCAAATTACGTAAATAGGATAAAAAACCCCTGAATAATAATATCAGGGAAAAGTAGAGAAAAATAAAAAAAAAAAAAAATGTGCAAATATTACTGTGTTCCAGTTTGAATGGTAGCTAGTGACTACTGTAGTAATGAGACTTAATATCTTATGTCTTAAAGCGATAAGCGTATCTCTTACCATCAGATGAACGTTGTTCAATTCGTCAAGGAATAGTCGAGGAAGCTTATGTTCAGCAGTAGACATTTATCAGATGATGATGATGACTTATAATATCGCAACTCCAAATTAGGTGAACAATTTCTTAGTTGTCATCTATAGTTTCTAAAGTATTCTTTACTTCCCCTCTCTTCCTACTCTATCCTGAATATAAATCATTGTGAAGAATGAATGAACATCCAATAGGTCATCACAACATTTATGTATATCCTGTAAAGATATCGCCTTCCGGTATTCTTGATGTTTATACAAATGGGGCGGCGTGAAACTGAACGACCTTCGATATTACATTGAGTCAGTGACGCCTTTATAACCTACAATTTTGAATAAAAGCTCAGTGGTTAAGGATATCGCTTGGAGACTTATGGAAACACGTTCGATTCTATTAAATACTAAATAAGAGAAACAATTCAGAAATAGGTAGATGTTCGACTTAAAAGAGGTAACTGGAACTGATTGGATGAAAAAGGGAAAAGTTAGAAAGAAATGGAATAAGCTGGAGGATGCCTTCACCCAGAAAGGAATTTGCTATCTACACAAAAATGTAATAAAATAACTATGTAAGTTAAGAAATTTTTCTTTCGTTTTAGTCGTATTTCCTCATGACTGAGGGTCGTGGTCATCGTGTGTAATGAAACACACGACGACTATCTTGTCAGTTATAATGGAGTGGTTTGCCATTGCCTTCTCCATTTCACATACTAGTCTGACCACTGATGGTCATGATATAGATATGCAGGTTTCCTCACGATGTTTTCCTTCACCGTCAAAGCACGTGATATTAGATGGTGTTTTATGCTAACTGCACATAAATTGAAAAATTCATTGGTGCAGGCCGCATTCGAACCCGGTATCTTTGCATCGGAAGGCCGGCGTTCAAACCACTAGGCTATCACGGCTTATTAAGTTAGGAAATAAGTTGGCTAAAATAAAAAAGAAACGATTTGTTGATGTAAGACTTCTGTGGCTCAGCGGTTAACTTAGTAACACTTCACGTTCGAATTTTCAACCTCATCAATGGTGGAGTTGGATGGTGGTGCTTCATTAACTATCATTCTTCTTCATCAACTTCTGTGTTACCATAACAACATTATTAACAATACATTCGAAAATTTTCTTACTGCATAATTCTTACTGTACGATAAGTTCGAATTGTTACTTAAATATGTCATTTTCAATCAACAGTAAGATGAACATGTGTTCCGACAATATTACAGTTTACTACTCCGTTTACTTAGTTATCTATTGTAATTACTGTGGTAATGGAATTAATGTTTGATGTCTTAAAGCGAGTTATTACATTTGAACCGATCTAACAAACGATCGACGTCCGCTGGTTGAAATGGGACTTCTATTGTAGTCTAGAAGTTTCTAAATTTAACAAGTAATCATTTAGATGTAATTTAACTGTTCTATTAAAACTGGTGAAGATTGTTTGAGGTGGTATCGTATCGGTTCGAAATCAATTGGAGAAGCCCACTTAACGTTCAGGTTTCAGGTATCTCTTTCACGAGGAGAGAATCAAGGCTTTATATCATACATAATTGATTTTGGCATGATAGCCTAGTGGTTTGAACGCTGGCGTTCCACTCCGGAGGTACCGGGTTCGAATCCGGCCTGCACCAATGAATTTTTCAATTTATGTGCAGTTAGTATAACCAACTAATATCACGCGCTCTGACGGTGAAGGAAAACATCGTGAGGAAACCTGCATATCTACGTCATGAGCATCCGTGCTCGCACTAGTATGTGAAATGGAGAAGGCAATGGCAACACCACTCCATTATAACTGACAAGTAAGTCGTCGTGTGTTTCATAACACATGATGACCACGACCTTCAGTCATGAGGAAATACGACTTAGAAGAGAGAAGAGTATACCATCTTTACTAGCGCCGCGTTGTTATAGGTTAGCGTATCACTTACCATCAGGTGAACGTCTTGTTGCTTTGTAGAATAAAATAAGATTGATTTCTAATTATTCTGCGTCAGTCTAGATACAGTCTAGAAAGGTAACTCAGCATTAATTATTTCTGTCTAAAAACAGTCGTGTTGTGTTGTTTGAAAGGCGCTGTAGTTAGCGACATAATTTTAAAACATTTATACTTAAACAAAAGTCCCAAAAAAAAATTTTGTTAGATTTTGTTTGATTTACTTTTGAAACACTATCTCATTTACGCAGCAGTTAATCAAAAGCACTAAGACACTACCATCTCTAGGTTACGGCAAGAAGGATTTTTGGATACCTCCTAACTGTTGTTACTACCTTCGTATAGTAAATCAATTGTTAAAACATCCTTACTGTTCCCCAGTCAAAAAGAGAGCATGCTTCACCATTTACAGCTTCATTCTCAGATTGTAGATTCAAATTGGTTCAGTTGCTTGATTCTAACGATACATTTATTAACGTGATTTACAAAAGTAGTTCCATTACCATATTAAATAGGCAATTGTACCATATTCCACAAAAAATGTTCCAATGGTAGTATAGAAGACTGCGTGTGAACTATCGGTATAGCTGACTTTGATTAATAGTAAATAAATAAATAAACCAAGCGGATACGATTGCTTGTACAGTGCTGTAGTTAAACCACTTCCGACACTTAACATCAGTTTGCGTGAGCTTGTAGTAGTTACCAGTAATTTTCGATTTAGTCAACGAAATTATTTTGAGATTGACCAGCATTAGCTTTTCCTATGGATTAAAAATGGTTGGTCATCGAAGCTTTTTTTACTTAGTCGAAGTCATTATAATTTTTTCCAAATAGAAATACTTTCTTAGGGTAAATCAAGGTAATGATTTTAACGTCTTAAGGTTTGAATCAGGGATCCTTATTTGAAAAATGTGATAGGATATCCTGTTCCCGGTGGTTGCTACATCCATTCTTTATCACCCTTCCTCGTTGTGAAGACTTTAAGGACCCATATCCTTATCACCCCCGAATCCATAAGCTCCGTTAAGGTAAGGGAGGATCAGTTCTCAGCTCCGATCAGCTGCCTCTTTTTAACCATAACGTTTGCAGGAAGTAGTATTGTCCATTCCATATGATTTATACTTTTACTCTCTACCACCTGACTGCTTCAGCGTAAAAGAGACTGATGCGCTGACTTAAATACACCGTAACGCTTGTAACTTTTAAACCGGAAGAGTTACATGGATACTCTTTCAGGATAAAATGGATTACAGGATAAGGAGATTAGAAATCCAAATTAAAAAGTCTGTAGCTCTTCCGGTTAAGGAGATATGAAAGGTCGAAGTTAGCACTGTGGAATGAGGAGAAAAACAAAAATAAAGAAATGTGATTGAGAATCGAACTTATGACCTTTGTCACCAAAGCATACAAATTAGCCGCCAAACCATTCCGGCAAATTCTAATCTTATAAGGTAATAAGACGAAGGATGGGAATTCTTTCAGGCTTGTGTTTTAGTTAAACTATAGGATGTTAATACTCGAGCACTCACATGATATCCATTAAAACATTTTCCAGTATTAAACCTATATAATAACGTGCTTCCAGTGAAAGCTTCAACCTGTTAATTTTAACTTAGTTAACTTAGTGCATACGGGCTAATGTCATTATATTATGTAATGGAAATTAACATGCAGCAATGAGTACAGCGAAATAAGTCTAGGGTTCGAATATGTTGAGTATATATAAATTGAATTATAAAATTTACTGGTGGTAGGAATCCGTTGCTGAAGACAGTCTGAGTACTACCGCAGCTTCTATTTCTACCCTCAAACAGTAGTAAGCAAACATTACTGTGTTCTGGTTTGAAGTGCGCTGTAGCTAGTGTAATTACTGGGGTAACGAGACTTAACTCCTTATGTCTCAAGTGACGAGCGCAATGTGGTGCAGTGTATACCATCTTAACTAGCAGCACGTTGTCATGGGCAAGCGTATCACTTACCATCAGGTGAACGTCTTGCTCGTCTCGTCGCATAGTAGTATAAAAAAAATTACTGTCTTCCGTGAAGTTACTGGGGTAGCGATACTTAGTAGAGAACGTAGACGATCTCCGACAACAGAGATCTGCCACAAGTAATTATCACCACCAGATGAATGCCATCGTATTATAGCTTGCTAAATAAAAATGGTAAAGGTTTGCACAAACCTTTTTTTTAATGTAATAACATTTACCGAATATCCCTAAAAAACAATATCGCAAGATGAAAGCGTTAGAACAAAGCAAAAACATTTACCCGCTCGTAATTCGATCAGACGAATTAGATTACACGGTGCGGAGGTCTCAGCAGCCGGCGCCTCCTCCAGCTCCTGCTCCTCATCGATTCATTTGCCTCCTGACGCGAAATATCCTTATAAAGGAAAAGCTAGAGCTTAATGTGATTTTAGTTAGCGACGTTTGCATCACGACGGTGGCGATGCTGCAGAAGCTAACGAGCAACTAACAAGTCAGAATGGACTTTTAGACTAGTACTTGTCTATGCGATATAACATACTACCTTCTTAGTTATTGCAACAGGTTTTTTTTTAATCCTATGAAACTTTTGGACAAACGATACTTTCATCTGATGGTAATTATTGTGAAAATTTTTCATCTTTTAATATATGATGAAAGTTTGGGTATATTTCAATGTTTGTGTATTATGGGCTGTTTTAAGAAGTTTGAACGCCAGCCTTCCACTCCGAAGGTACCGGGTTCAAATCCGACCAGCACCAATGATTTTTTCAATTGATGTGCAGTCAGTATAACACCAACTAATATCACGCGCTTTGACGGTGAAGGAAAACATCGTGAGGAAACCTGCATATCTATGTCATGAGCATCCGTGCTCGCACTAGTATGTGAAATGGAGAAGGCAATGGCAACACCACTCCATTATTTTTTTTATGCTACTATGCGACGAGACGAGCAAGACGTTCACCTGATGGTAAATGATACGCTTGCCCATGACAACGTCCTGCTAGTTAAGATGGTACACACTGCACCACATTGCGCTCGTCGCCTTGAGACATAAGGTGTTAAGTCTCGTTACCCCAGTAATTACACTAGCTACAGCGCCCTTGGAACCGGAACACAGTAATGTTTGCACACTACTATTTGGCGGTTGAAAAAGGAGCTGCGATGGTACCCATCCAGACGGTCTCCGGCAACAGAGACCTACCACCTGGTGAAATTATATGTTAATTATATTATATTAGAATTATAACTGACAAGAATGTCGTCGTGTTTCATTACACATGATGACCACGACCCTCAGTCATGAGGAAATACGGCTTAAAAGAAGTATTATCGATTCAATTTGTGGAAAAGTATTAATTCTTGTGTAGGATAGTAACCATGTAGAACCACACATCCTGCCGCTGCTGCGGTGTGAGGAGTTGGAACTGGATCAATTCTCTAAAACCGCACTCTGTTTAGCATCAGCGCGAAAGGGAACGATCCAGAAATTCCGTTGTTGATCCATTAGCGAGCTTTGTTTAACTTTAATCGCCGAGTTCAAATCAAATACATTATTCCGTACATGCGTACCAAAATAGCTTATCAGCGGACAAGTTTCGTCCGCGGATTTGCTTACTATTATTAAAACGTAGGTAGCGGATAAAATCTGTTCACTAAGTTAATAATGAACAGTATCCTATTACTATAAACTAACTATACTAAACTAATAAACTATATAACTTACTATTTTTCGGATGAAAGTTAAAAAGTATTCCCTTTCATTATCTATATAAAAGTTAATTCATTATTTCTCTATTTTGCTTGTTACTCTATGTATTTGTGTATTTTAATTTATATATATTTATCGGAAATTTTCATTTGACTATCATTGATATATAATGTATATTTTTATGTGATATATTAGTATTTCCTTAAGTTTATCTCTTTTTCAAATCATGTTTCCTTTTATTGTATACGCCTACATGTTTGACACTTTTCATTGATTTACTTTCTTCACAGGTGTGATAGAAGAAAACTCTTTTAGGGTTAAGATCGCCTATGTATTTATATTTTGTCTTTTTGTGTATACAATAAAGAATATAAATGTAAAGCTTTTAGCATCATAATATATATTATCACTTATTAACCTCAGGAATCGAATCAAGGACCAACCTTTGCAAGCGTTTATCTGCTTCACGTAGGTATATTACTAAAGCAAGTGAAGTTATCGAAACTTTTAACTGCCTCTTTGGTGTAGTGGCTAAGCTTAGCTTGTAACACGGAGATCCAAGATTCGATTCCCAAAACTATATATGATAGTTGCACCGTCACTTAAGAGCATTAGAAATTTGTGGTAATATTGACCCATTCTCGATTAAAAAGAAAATTTCATACACGGCGACATATTAATTCTAGATGGTACGTTTATAACGCGAATTCGCGTGTCGCTGATTTCAAAGCTCGTGAAGTTTCGAGAAATGGTGAATAAAAAGTTCAGCCGGCTGTAATTCATGCGTGTTGAATACAATATCGTTTCACACGACGACCGAGCACGCTTCTTGCCTTTTTATTGAATTTCATATGCCGACTACACTGTAGCTACTAGGTACACGTGGAACAGCTCTACGGTTACATGCTGTTAATAATATTAAGGTAACACCTGCATGCCTTAAAGAGCACTTTGTGTTATGCATCAAGAAGGTGGAAGAGGGAAGAATTCGTAAAAAAATTAATAATCGTCCATCGAATTATGAATATAACTATGCCCGGTGTGATCAAATTAGATGTAAAGAGATATGAAGTATAATAAAGGTAGTTAAGATCGTATAGTCAATGTATAAAATAGAGTATGAAGGAGGAAAAGATATAAAGGACGAACATTAATGAAAAAAAGTAATTGGAAGAAAGAAGGTATAAAATAAGAAAACATAAATAAGGCCCGGCCTTGCTTTACCGAGGAACGGGTAATATAAACAGATCAGAAGGTCAATGATTAAAATAGGCAAGGATCATCCTTAGGTGGAGACCATGTATTAAGAAGTGCAGGTGGATGGGATACCTGGTGAAGATCGCAACGAATTGTTAAAAGCAGGTAACAATAGACAGGCGTTGGAAAATTATTGGGGAGGGATGTTTCTTAACAGTCTAAATTAAACTAAAATTTTGATTACGTTGAATAGTTTCAACTATAGATTAAATTGTTTAAATAGTTCCATATTGTTTCATATCTGCTTTTCGTCTATTACGTAACATGTTAAGTAATAAAATTATATATTATAGCTACAAGTACATAATGTATGTCTCAATGTTTGACATATAGCGGATATCCGACAGCAAAATGGAATCCGGGCCAAGTTTAAGATCATAGAGAAACATCCAATCGATTGCTTTACGCTGTCAGCACCACAGTTGAAGCTATTAATATGTTTTCTGATTATTCAAGTAGTTTATATTGTTACAAATTTCAGTTAAAATTTCTTGTGACAGAATTAATTGGAATTCTATGAAACTAGAAAGAGACATCTAAAAGGTGGGCCAAAAGAAGTCATCCAATGTTGCTTGGCTTTTTTTTTCTAAATGAAAAACTTTGATTCTGTTTTTGATTATGTTTATTTGAACCTTTAGAATTTTATTGGTAAGATGATATCGGCCAAATATGCGCCGCCACAATTTGGTGATTCAATTTGGGCTTCCAATAGGGTGATTTCTCTTGGCTCACCTTGTATAAATATATTTACAGGGTTTGAGCTATCAAAGAATGTGACAAATCAGGTTTCTTTATAGTTTGCTTATCTTTTGTCTACTAAAATGTCACATTAAGAGGTTCAATTTCTCTATTTCTTTCTGTCGTTCTTACCTACTTTAATCTATAAAAAAATGTAGTTTAATCGCTTTGCCTTTCTTTCTGTTTACCACCTCGATAGCGCTTTCATCTTATTCTCTTTAAATTTGACTGCAATATCAACTTTTTCTTGTATTTTTATTTAAAACATCACTAGCTGAATTTTAAAAACGCCCGGAAAGAAGAACATTCTGAAGTTAGTAATTCGATCAGCGAAATTAGATTACACGGGGCACAGATTTTTACAAGCACCGAGACCCACTTTATTGATTCATCTGTTTTCGTACCAAGAAGCGACGTAGCAATGGGTTTAAAAAAAAAACGCCCGGAAAGAAGAACATTCTGAAGTTAGTAATTCGATTAGCGAAATTAGATTACACGGGGCACAGATTTTTACAAGCACCGAGACCCACTTTATTGATTCATCTGTTTTCGTACCAAGAAGCGACGTAGCATTGGGTTTAAAAAGAAAATTTGTTTCTTAGTACATCATATTAATTAATTTTTACATCTATAAATAATTCAGAGAATTTGTTTTAAAAATGCATTAAATTTTGGGGATGATAAAAATTCGCCGTATACTACATTAACATTCTAAGATTTAATAAATGAGGCATGTTACGACGGCTCAAAGAAAATCATTTAAATTGATTTAAGTTATTACATACTCTTTTGGGATAAATATTTAGATTTAATCTTGGCGCTATAACATTTATATTAAAAAAATGTGTAGTATTCATCTACTTATAAAAACACAAATAAATATTTGCCGGCTTCATTTTCCAAGATCTTTACTGTAATATAAATGAAATGAAACAAATGCCGTTCCAAGCTTACTTCTGAATTTTGCCTTATTCAGTTCCGTCAAGTTTAGTTTATCTAGGCAAAACCAATTATTTGACTTTAATAACGCTGAGTTTCAGAACGCGATTACAGCGTAATTTTCCTGTAAAATAAAACAAACCCGTTGGGAATATTGATTGAAATATGAATACAATAAAAGATACGTTTTGGCCATTTGTAGTTCAATCAATCAAAATGGATTACAAGTAAAGAAAGCCCTTGCCGGCATCCGGCGCCGATTGTTATTGATTCGTCGGTTTTTAAGATGGAAGTAGAACAAGAGGATACAGAGTTTTTGAAATCAATGTAATTGCTCTAACGAGTTTTCATTTCAACTCAATCTAACGAATACATTCAACGGTATATATCTAACAGCTGATGGAAAAGGAAATAGAGAGTCAAATTATTTAAAATAAAATATCTGAAATCGTCTATAAACCAATACAGTATTTTTCCAATTAAAATTCAGCGCTAAACCCGCAGTTGAACGGGTGATTAACGCTCAAACGAAAATGGACCATAGTTTTATTTTTAGATACCTTCAACCCTTGCCCTTGTTCCAAGCGGTTAATAAATATTAATCCATATTCAAAAGTTAAATATTTGCTAATAAATATTAATGTTTTACTAGTGGTAGGTTTCTGTATTCACACCGTCTAGGTAGGTACCACCGCTAATCCTATTTCTACCACCAAGCAGTAGTGTGCAAATATTACTGTGTTCCGGTTTGAAGGGCGCTGTAGCTAGTGTAATTACTGGGCTAACGAGACTTAACACCTTATGTCTCAAGGCGACGAGCGCAATGTGGTGCAGTATATACCATCTCTAGCGCTACATTGTTATGTGCAAGATTATCACTTACCATCAGCTGAACGTTCTGCTTGTCGCTAAAACGGAATCGTGACTAGAAAAAATTTAGTTTTCGTTCAAATGTTTTAGTAGCTTTTTCTAGTTTCTGTTTTATTTAATTTAAGTTTTTAATTATGTTAAACTCATGATATATTTTTTAAATATATGGACTATTAGTAGCAATATAGTCTTTGATGCGCACTAGCTAAGAAGCAGCCAATTTTCTAAAGATTTCCACAGGTTTGGTAATGTTAGCTATTTAGCATTCTTTTTTATCTGTAGTGCTTTGCGTAAAGCATGACAGAAATGCTAAAATTATTTCACAAATCTTGCGAGCGGCTGTCATTTCATTAGCTAGGATTAAAGTATCTTTCAATTTATTCCCAGTCACGTTGTTCTCATTGCAGCGTCTTATTGATACTGGACGAAGGTCTTGCCGGAGACAGAATAGGTACCTCCAAACAGAGTGCAAATTTGAGTGAAATTATTGAGGTAACTTCGTGTGTCTCAATGTGACGATCGTAATTGAAGTAGATACATCCTAACCATTAATACGTTATTACGGATAGACTATTTACCATCAGGTGAATAAAATCCTTGTCTCCTTGTACGAAAGAAAAGGTTACTTTTCTAGTTTAAAACAATAGTTTTAGTAATCAGTTAAATCTGTCACAATGTCTTCATAATATAAGTTATTTCCGCCAACAGCAAATAGTTCGTTGAAATTCTTAAGCTCTTTTACATGCATTCTTCTCTTATTATTTAAGCTTCTCTTCTCTTAATTAGTTATAGCAGCCTTTTCAACTTCTGCATGATAATCATATTAGGTTTTGGAGTTGTAAATTGTTTATTTATAATATTGTTTGCAATATTCTTATGTTTATAAAGCGAAAATGAACGAGCTTAATAATAACAAACGTCTCTGTATAGTAGTTTAGATGGTTCATGATATATTTTTTTATCTAGTCCTAAAATATGTTCTAAAGAAAACATATAGTTCAGGGTTTTTAAAACAGATATAATTTTTAACATATTTGGAGGGTTTTAAAATTGTATAGTTAGAAACATCAAATATTTATCAAACATAAATTTTGCTCAACAGCGATAGGTTATGTCAAAATTTTCTAAACGCGATGCGAATCATCAAAGCAAAATTTAAACTTAGATCTAGTTCGAAAATGCGATATCGAATTGGAATTCAATCTATCAAAAGTTAGGAACGTCAGACAGCTGCGAGTCAATTCGGAGTCCCGTGATCACGAATAACCTAATCACGGGCCTTAACCTGATTTTCAAACGCTAAATTACATTTCAATTTCAGGTTAACAGCCTCGGGCGATGTTGTGTTATTTTTTTGTATATTCACTTCTAATAACATCGAAACAACTCGGAGAATAACAAATACGTATTTAGAAAATATATTTATTACAGATGATAATTTTTTTTGTAATAAGCTAAAACTTGACCTGAATTTAATATGGTTTTAATAGACAATGTAGCTAAGGATAGCGAAGCATGCAAAGCTTAGAATATTCTGATTCGGAATCAGTCTCCATGACATGATACCTAAGAATTAAATGAACTAGATCGTTATAACAATGTTTGTATTATTAATATTGTTCATGTTAAAATAATTGTTATAAATAAATAAATCGGAAAAATGCCTCAACAATCGATGCTTCAATTCATAACTCATAGTTATTACTATAAACCCTCCACGCTGCTCCGCTCTAGTGGTTCGCGTAATGAACCCTCCCCTCTCCTTCCCTCCACCCCACCTCCGCTGTCGTCCTCTCTACCATCGCTGTAGGCACCTCGACTATTTCTAGTTTCACAAGCGTTATTGTTCGATGCGACTTCTCTGATCGCCTTTTACTACGGAGATCAGGAAAGCTGTTTCATAACAAACTGATATACAGAGAGAATATATAACAAATTTCGCGACTACAAACAAGACTATGTACAGTAAATAAAAGTTTACTGTTCTAATATACTCCCGGACACATCTATCGGCCCACCACCCAGTGTTTTAAGTTTCGACGGTGTCTAGTTTAAAATAAATGTTAGGTGGAGCAATAAGTTTTAATGCACTTTTGAAGCAGATTTATTGGTCAACCCTTATGTATGTTTTTTTTTTTTGTAATTTCGAATTGATTTGGCCGGCAGAAGTTTTACAACTTGGCAATTTCAGGCAGAGTATCCATATTTTTTGGTCAAAACTTGCTCTAAGTTTAAATTTGCCTTTTTAAGGAACCAATAATCGGAAACATAAAAAAAAATCCAACTTGTGCGAAATAAAAAAAGTTTTCTCCATTCCTGGGTCGTTGAAAACAATGAACAGACTCGAATTTTCGTTTTTTTTTTTTCATAATCCTGAATTAAAAATTAAAAAAAAAAACATACACAAAGGTAGACCAAAAAATCAGCTTTAAAACTGCATTAAAACTTATTGCTCCACCTAACATTTATTTTTAGCTAGGCACCGTTAACACTTTTAAACACTAGGTGGGCCGATAGATGTGTCCGGGAGTGTATTTATCTATAAGTAGATAATAAATTCAAAGAGAATCAGTTCATAAATCTATCGAAAGTTTGTAACAAATTAGTGGTAATAATATTATTTATATTATTTTATCTCTTATGACACTTCCTTAAAATTTACAAAGCATTATATCCTTCGGGTCCTGGACAAAGCATAGCTTGTATATCAGGACCCTGGCTTATGTATTATTGCAGGATTTGATTTTGGTTCTTCCAATTATATGTTATGAAATGAGGGTGGTGTTGCTATTGTAATGAATATCACATAGACCGATAAATTTATTAATTGCCTCCATTGGCTTAATACTTTCCTTGTAACGGAAGGCCCTAGTTCGATTCTAATATCACATGTAGTTTAGATGATGTTTGGCTTCTCTTCCGTTAAAGTATAATTCATAATTTCTTTTAACTGTAAGGTAGGAATTAATTAAAACTATTACACTCCATATGGATCTATTTTGCTTCATATACCGAGGTTTTTAGATGATGTACCGGATTGCGAGGGTCCGTAGCTTTCATTACTTTAATAAACGGCTTATGATGTCGCAGTTTAAAATTATTTAACACCAAATTTAACGACGGTCGGGACGAGAGCGTTATAGTCGAATTAAACTAAACCTACATATTACTTATTTTAAACTTGAAATAATGGTGACATATTAAATTATGAACTATCGAAAGCTATAATGTTTTACATATATCGATGAGGTCCCGGAGTAGGCACTCAGCTCGAAAAATCAAATAAGTAAACAGCCCACTCGATATTCCCGCTATTGGGACTCGGTATTTTCTTTCATATGATCTAGGTTGGCTGGTTAATAAAAGCTGTAGTTCTCGTTAGCATCGGTTTCCTTACGATATTATCTTTCAGCGGAAACCGAAGTACAATGAGAATCGAACCCGCATCTCTTTTAGACATTCAGCGTCTACGAATATTTTACAAGCTGAGTCAACACGACTTCACTAGAAATTAGATAATTGAAACTCTAACATTTTATATTATTAACACAGTAAAAGTACTCCGTTATTACGTTGTGGTGTTTTATAACTGGATGTACAGTTCAAATTCCAGACCTAAATTTTAAACTGGTTTTGAGATTTGTAAATAAAAAAAACTCATGAAACTTGTATCAATTCGTAAAAACTTATAATCGATCTTCTCTTCAACGAGTTGTGGTTAGCTTCCGACTTCCAGATGCTAAGGCAACTTTGGCAAGCGGAATTTGAGACGTTTAAGTTAAAGTTACTAAACTATTATCTGAACTTATATAGAGCATTAATTATAGAAAGTATACTATTGCGTAGTTTTTAAGGTAATAACAGTTGCTTTTGTACGTTAGATTCAATTCAACTAAACTTTAAAAGTAAGAACAATTCTCAAACTAAACTTTACTGTAAACAAAGCTATACTTGTTTCACTATATAATGGCGCATAGTTGAGCAATTAGTTTATAAAAAAATATTAAAATACAATATTTAACTAATTCTTAAGATATTTTCAGTCATTAAAATGTTGTAAACAGTTGTAGATAATGGGAAGCTAAGAAGTTTCATGAGGCGGGCGGACGGCGGCGTCGGGCCGGCACATAATGGTACTAACGAGCTTCTAGACGGCTATTTACGGCAATGAGAAATTTAAAACATCTGATAGCTAAGAACGAAACCTAAACAAAAAATAGCTGATATTTTAACTACAGGATACATCTGATAACGGATATTAAAACTACAGTGTTATAGGCGGATTATACAACATTTTACTGCTGATAGGTCTCCATTGCAGGAGACCGTCTAAGTAGATGACTATTTTAACTGCCAAACAGTTGTGTGCAAATATTACTGTGTTCCCGTTTGAAGGGTTGTAAGCTAACATTACTGGGGTAACGAGACTTAACACTTAAGTCTTATGACCAGCGCAATGTAGTGCAGTGTATACCATCTTAACCAGCGCCATGTTATAAGCATGCGTATCACTTACCATCAGGTGAAAGCATTGCTCTCGTCTCTTCGTAGAATAAAAAGATGTCTTCAAATAAAAAACGGAGTTGTCCTTAACAAATTGGATGACAATTCTTTTCTAAATTATATATCTGTAAGTTGTTTCTCTTCCGGTTGTCGTGTCGCCTTTGTTTTTACTTAACCCCGCGGGCAAGGGTAACCTGAAACTGGCTAATCCGATTCCGCTGACAGAATTACTCAGCCCTTAATGCTTTTGATATTTCCTTTCGTCTTTCTTATATCATCATTAAAAATATTGTAAGTAATGTTAGAAATTATAAGGCAAATTTTTAGTCTGTAATGACATAACTATATTTTGGTAATAATGAAGCTGTTGAAATCTGCTTTGAATACTTCTTCTTCTAAGTCGTATTTCCTCATGACTGAGGGTCGTGGTCATCATGTGTGATGAAACACACGACGACTTATTTGTCAGTTATAATGGAGTGGTGTTGCCATTGCCTTCTCCATTTCACATACTAGTGCGAGCACGGATGCTCATGACATAGATATGCAGGTTTCCTCACGATGTTTTCCTTCATCGTCAAAGCGCGTGATATTAGTTGGTGTTATACTAACTGCACATAAATTGAAAAAATTATTGATGCAGGCCGGATTCGAACCTGGTACCTTCGCAGTGGAAAACTAGGCTATCACAGCTTGAATACTACTGCCCTCATACATTGCTGATGCTGTTATGCTGATAGTTTTAAATTATAAAGGTGGTAGCTAGCCAGGACGGTTATGAAACCACATTCCAACTTTCAGAACATGTCTTTCGGATCCATCGTTTTACCCAAAAATGTTTTTAGCTACAGCGACACAAAGGTAGTTAGTAAGCAGGCTTTGTGGTTTAGTTTGTGGTTAGCGTATCAAAGGTCATAAATTAGCATAAAATGATATGTACATTTGACCTGTTCATTTTACTTGTTTGATGGTCTATTTCGCGAAGGTGCATGAACGGACTATTGAGTGTAGTGTTAGAGAGATCGAGGTACACGTTAGAGGTTTTAGATATAAAAAATCTACTAACATCCTCTCTCGTCACAAAACAAATTATAAAAGTATTTTGCTACTTATACAATTGACGTCCCGAAAGACGTATCATCACTAAGTTAGAGCTATAATATCAACAGTTTATTTAAAACAAACGACAGCGTTTAATAAATTAACTGCTCCCTTAATATTCCCACTACTGGGACTCGGTGCTTTCCCTTACAATGCAAAAGTCAAGGTTATTCACCAGTTTGTGTAAACGCGGTTTAGTTGATATCATATCTAAGTTAGTTGTTATTGTAATGTCTTTCCCTCCATCGAAAATTAGAGATCAGTGGGATTAGAATCAGCGACTAATAAAATTATCATCACTTTCTAAATCAATGAGCTTTGGATTTTAAAATAAATGTACAGATTAAAAGCTTGGTTAGTTTCGCGTTGTTTGAAACTGATGTAACATTTTGAAAACTGAAACCCGCCGCGGCGGGAGTTTAACTTAAGTTGACGGATGAACAAACGTATTTATCAGCTCCTGTAATAGGATTTGCTCATATCGGACCCGGGCCGCGTAGCTGACCCTGGCCGGATTAAACCGGTTCGTTAAACCGGCGAGAGGGGTTCGCGCTAAGATTTCTGTATTTGTTATGGCAGCGGTGCAAAATTTTCGGATTGAATCTTTTATGTACAAATAGCTACGAGACCGTAGCGCGTGGTGTTGGTTTAACACTTCGTGATATGAACGTAAAGAAAAAACAACGACGAACGAGGAATGACGAGCGAGACGTTCACATGATGGTAAGTGATAACTGCCCATAACGTAGCGTTAGTTATGGTATACACTGCACCACATTGCGCTCGTCGCCTTGAGACATAAGGTGTTAGTTTCTTCTTCTTCTTCTTCCCAATTGATGGCATGAGCACGGTTTGTGCGTGAGCCAATGTCATGTGTACGTACACAATAAAAGAATATAAATCCATTACAATTTGTCTGCGTGGTCAATCGTTCATGTTCTCATCTTTTCATCTTCGCAATTGATGGCGAGAGCTAATGATATATATAGACGTATAAAATAAAAGGATACAAATTCTTAAGAAATTGTCTGCGTGGTCAATTCGTCCGCCATGTTTCAAGTCGGCTCTTCTCATTCGGTGTTAGTTTCATTTAAAAGATTTAGATTCACAGAAAATATAAATGTTGTTCTGTTAATATTTTAAGAGACAGTTTTTTTTAAAGAGGCATCCCTTATCACAAATGGGTAGTAAGCCAAACTGGGCGTGCTGTAACAACTTACGGACGACCGCCTCAGTACGGACAGCTAATTGGGTTATACACTTAATAAACGCGCTACGGAAAAAAATTAAGCTCAATTATAACTTATATCTTTATTTTTTATTTTTTTTTTATACTACTACGACGAGACGAGCAAGACGTTCACCTGATGGTAAGTGATACGCTTGCCCATAACAACCTGGCGCTAGTTAAGATGGTACACACTGCACCACATTGCGCTCGTCGCCTTGAGACATAAGGTGTTAGTTTCTTCTTCTTCTTCTTCCCAATTGATGGCATGAGCACGGTTTGTGCGTGAGCCAATGTCATGTGTACGTACACAATAAAAGAATATAAATCCATTACAATTTGTCTGCGTGGTCAATCGTTCATGTTCTCATCTTTTCATCTTCGCAATTGATGGCGAGAGCTAATGATATATATAGACGTATAAAATAAAAGGATACAAATTCTTAAGAAATTGTCTGCGTGGTCAATTCGTCCGCCATGTTTCAAGTCGGCTCTTCTCATTCGGTGTTAGTTTCATTTAAAAGATTTAGATTCACAGAAAATATAAATGTTGTTCTGTTAATATTTTAAGAGACAGTTATTTTAAAGAGGCATCCCTTATCCCAAATGGGTAGTAAGCCAAACTGGGCGTGCTGTAACAACTTACGGACGACCGCCTCAGTACAGACAGCTAATTGGGTTATACACTTAATAAACGCGCTACGGAAAAAAATTAAGCTCAATTATAACTTATATCTTTATTTTATTTTTTTATACTATTAAGCGACGAGTCGAGCAAGTCGTTCACCTGATGGTAAGTGATACGCTTGCCCATGACAACGCGGCGCTAGTTAAGATGGTACACACTGCACCACATTGCGCTCGTCGCTTTGAGACATAAGGTGTTAAGTCTCGTTACCCCAGTAATTACACTAGCTACAGCGCCCTTCAAACCGGAACACAGTAATGTTTGCACACTACTATTTGGCGGTTGAAATAGGAGCTGCGGTGGTTATGAAAATAATGTTTCTCTATGAAAAGTAATACCCTTCTCTCTATATTAATAATTCAAGTTATCTACCACATCTATTAGCAGGTTAGTAAATGTCCATTACAGAAAGCTGTTGTTCCCTACACATGCCAGTTTCCACGGTTTTCTTCACCACGGTGAAGTTTAGTAATGACAGAACCCGTATTCCACCGAGTCGTACACGACTGGACTTAAAAACATAGCTATCACAATGTTATGCATTATAATATATATGAGATAATCATAACTAGCGCCATCTATACACCAAGAGCACGACTCAAGCAAAAAAAACTGAAGTGACCATGACCTTAGCTATACTTAACTAATGATATACATGGACTTACCAAAAACAGTTTCGCGCTGCAGCCTTGAAACTGTCGATTTTTTTCAGAAAGCGATTGAGAATATAAAACTGTCGTTCTTCGTAATATATTTTGCAGAATGAAATCACGATTTTAATTCAATTCATTTTAATATTTAGTGTCTCCGTGATGCAGTAGTCACATGATCATAAGGTTTTAGCGAAACATAGTACAGAAATTGATAAAGGAATAAAACTGTAAACTTTTGCCTAGCCCTGAAAATAGCGTGTGGCAGTTAGATAAGTAATGCTACGTACTAGGACGTTATCGCAGGCTATCTGATCTATTTATTGCTTTACATGTCTTTCCGTGTACCTTTTGCTATTTTTCTTTCACGTACCAATAGCTGAAGATGTAACGCATAACATAAGCTATAGAAAAAATTATTACGCTTACAGAATGTGTCATGGATATACAAAAAGATTAATAGGCATTCTTTGCCAGATGAGATTTTGTACCAGCTATTCCAATGAGAGTTATATAAAATAAATATAAAAAAATAAAAGCCAATACATAATAGTATTTTTAAAAAGTTTTACACATATAATATAGTATATAAACTATATATAACAAAAAAACTTTTTTAAATATGAGCAATATTGGTATTAAAACATACTAGGTATAAATATTAGGTAATACATATAATCTTTACTATTATATTATGTATAAAACAACGATTAGATCGATTAAAACCGTTACTAATTGGACCTAAATGGAAGTCTAGATCATTTTTAGACTTTACTTACAAATATTTAGGTCTAAATGTCTGTGAGTAACGGTTTTTATTTAGTTTTAATGATAGTAAGTATTATCACTCTCACTATGAAAGAAAACTTCATATTTATCGTTATTCTCTGGTTGGCTTAGACTGTAATTTCAAAGACTATCTGCTTGTGATGCTATTATTAATAAAATTAAATGAATTATAGCATAGCACTAGAAGATTTTAAGACAGTAAACTTATACTGCGAAGATCCGACTGTGAATAATATACTTCCGGACACATCTATCGTGCCACCACCCAGTGTTTAAAGTTTCGACGGTGCCTAGCTAAAAATAAATGTTAGGTGGAGCAATATATATAAATAAGTTTTAATGCAGTTTTGAAGCAGATTTATTGGTCAACCCTTATGTATGTTTTTTTTTTATTTTTTTTTGTAATTTCCAATTGATTTGGCCGGCAGAAGTTTTACAACTTGGGCGACAATTTCAGGCAAAGTATCGATTTTTTTTTGGTCAAAACTGGCTCTTACTTTAGATTTGCCTTTTCATGGAACCAATAATCCGACACATCAAAAAAAAATCCAACTTGTGCGAAATAAAAAAGTTTTCTCCATTCCTGGGTCGTTGAAAACAATGAACAGACTCGAATTTTCGTTTTTTTTTTTTTCATAATCCTGAATTCAAAATTTAAAAAAAAACATACATAAAGGTTGACCAAAAAATCGGCTTTAAAACTGCATTAAACTTATTGCTCCACCTAACATTTATTTTTAGCTAGGCACCGTTAAAACTTTTAAACACTGGGTGGGCCGATAGATGTGTCCGGGAGTGTAGTTTAAAACTGCAGGTACTCAGTGAAGACTTTACAGTCCAGATACGTCAGATCAGTTCCTCGTGACAATGGCTGTTGCTTATCACTCGAAACAGCGGATTAATAAATAAAGAAATAAATAAACCAATGAAAATTTTGATTTATTATTACTTATTTGTTTTATTTCTTTATAATACGAAATCAGTAGACGCAATCACAATAAAACTGTAACGTATTCGTTACAGATAGTGCCGGAGCCAAAATTTAACAGTTTGGTACTAATCCAAATAGCGAGTATTATTTATATTACCAACGCAATGATTCCTATACAATTGATATTTGTATTTACTTAGCAATATTTCTAAATTATTATTTATTTACCGCAGTAACTATTTTAACCGCCAAACAGTAGTGTGCAAATATTACTGCGTTCCGGTTTGAAAGGCGCTTTAATTCAGTGAGATTACTGGGGTAACGATACTTAACATATGTCATAAGGCGACGAGCGTTTACAAACACAAATGTGAGCATATAACTCACACCGGTTTATATACAACTTAACTATTAAGCTACGAAACAAGAAAGCATACGATGTATTTACTACATATAAATAAACAGTAGCCGTGATAGCCTAGTGGTTTGAACGCCTGCTTTCCACTCCGGAGGTACCGGGTTCGAATCCGGCCTGCACCAATGCATTTTTTTCAATTTATGTGCAGTTAGTATAACACCAACTAATATCACGTGATTTGACGGTGAAGGAAAACATCGTGAGGAAACCTGCATATCTATGTCATGACCATCCGTGGTCAGACTAGTATATGAAATGGAGAAGGCAATGGCAACACCGCTCCATTATAACTGACAAGTAAGTCGTCGTGTTTCATCAGACATGATGACCACGACCCTCAGTCATGAGGAAATACGACTAAGAAGAAGAAGGTTTGTTTAACCACAATTTTTCCTCTAGTTTACTTACCGTTATCACATTTCTTTCAATTGTTATAGTTTAAGTTTAAATTATCAAAGTCATAAATCATACAGCGAAGACATAAATAGTCTTTCTACTTCTTTGATTAATTTGAATTCTTCTTTAATTTTTTAATTAAACATATTTCTACTTAACATCTGAATGTTTCTCTTTGAGAAGTATTTAGTAGAACCAATATATTTAATGAACACAGTTAATGGTCTTAAGTCCTTTGAACATAAGTTATCAATTAACCTTTTAGTTTTACATCTATCTATTTAAGTAATATAAATATAACGAAAGTATACTTTTGATACTTACTACGTTCGCAGTGATATATAAGTGGTAAGTTTAAGTATTGTTTAAAAGAACTTAAGCATTATTGGAGTACCAATTGCTGCAGTTTTGGTATACCTTTCATGGCATCCTGACGATCTGGTGATGAACGCAGGGAAACCTTGATCGTAACCAGAGCCGGAACCATAGATGAAAATTACGTAAAGACGTTTTAAAGTTAAAACTTATTACTATGTTACAGTAAAATTCATATTTACTTTTATTAGATAAACAAACCTGTTACGCTTGGCGATAACTAGATGGCGCTAGTTAGGATGATATACACAGCACCACGTTATTCTCCATGATATGAGATGTTAAATCTCGTTACCCCAGTAATTTCACTAGCTACAGCGCCCTTCAAACTGGAGCATAGTAAATTCCACAATACAATATATAGGTATGAATAAAGCAAACCATCTATTATTTTCGCTTTACAAACAGACATAATTTATTCATACGTTTCGATCGTGTTTAATAATTCAAATCGATTGTACATGCAATTATTGAATGTTACAATTATTGGACAACTTATTTCACCCCCACCACGAGCTCGTTACCGGGGCTGCAGGAAGTAATTACCGCGTTTCCAAAAGCAGATAAATGGCGCCCGATTACGCTTTACGATGGCAATATATCGTAGCGGTGAAGGTAACGTATATATACGGGCTATATGTTCATTATATATATTCACCAGGTGGAAGGTCTCTGTTGCCGGAGACCGTCTGGATGGGTACCACCGCAGCTCATATTTCAACCGCCACACAGTATTGTACAAACATTACTGTGACGGCAGTTACCACAGTAATTTCACTAGCTTACTTACCCTTCAAAATACAACACAGTAATGTTTGCACACTACTGTTTGATTAGAATTAGTCACTGCGGTGGTAGCTAGACGGTCACCGGCGACAGAGACATACCACCAAAGTCCATCGATTTTAGGAGCTATGTTCCGTTAATCAAAGTAACAGATATAGACAAGTTATTAAAGTTACAGTTAAAGTGAAAGTCATTGTTATTTTAATAGTGTAAGTAACTGCTGGTAGGTATCTGTTGCTACAGACCGTCTAGCTACCACCGCAGTGACTATTTCTGATCAAACAGTAGTGTGCAGATATTACTGTGTTGTAGTTTAAAGGGTGCTGTAAGCCTTTTTTTTATACTACATCGAGAAGAGCAAGACGTTCACCTGATGGTAAGTGATACGCTTGCCCATAACAACGTGGTGCTAGTTAAGATGGTACACACTGCACCACATTGTGCTTGTCGCTTAAAATAAGGTGTTAAGTCTCGTTACCCAGTAATTACACTAGCTACAGCGCCGTTCAAACCGGAACACAGTAATGTTTGCTTACTATTTGGCAGTTGAAATAGGAGCTGCGGTGGTACCCATCCAGACGGTCTCCGGTAACAGAGACCTACCACCTGGGATATGCCTATGAAATTACTAGGGTAACGAGACTTAACACCTTATGTTAAGCGACGAGCGCAATGTGGTGCAGTGTGTACCATCTTAACTAGCGTCGCATTGTTATGGGCAAGCGTATCACTTACTATCAAGTGAACGCTTCGCTCGTCTCGTCGCCAAGTATAATAGGTTAAAAAATTAGTTATATTCGTATCTAAGTATATCCCATGTTAAAGTTAAACTTTCAATCAATCGGTTAATCTGACGCGATTACAATAAATTAATACATCGTTTGTTGTGTACATGATGCGCTCTCGTGATTGCCGAGAGAAATTTACCGACCTGGACCCAGTCCAAATGGTTCACCGTGTAACGAAATGAGATTATATTGTACCGCGGAGGGGGGATTAGTGGGAGGGGGTTGAATAATTCAAAACCACAATGCACTTAGGAATCGAGACAGCTGTCGACTTATCGATCCAATGGTGACCTTGGACCGAGTCTTCCAAGCAGTAGCTATTAAACCGGTTTCGAACCTAAATGGTTCTAGCTACCACAGTAGTTGAATCTGTAAAAAATCGGGTATGTATCCATTGAAATTACCGTGGTAATAAGACGTAGCATTCAATTTAGAGGATGATCCATATCAAACAATCTAAATAGCGCTACAATTACCATATATGATCATGATACTCGTTTAGCAAAACCTTTTACCCCTTTCATTGTTTCGTGTTGTACACGGATAAATTACTGGTAATTTTACTCAGCCTTGAACATATCTTAAAGCGATCAAACTGTTTATACTTATATCTTTACAATGTATAATTATATTTGTTAACATTATTTTCGATTTCCTGAAACTTATCATAAATCTAGGATAATGTTCATTGCGTATAGATTTATTCAGAAGTTTCAGATTAAATATAGACACTAGATGCATCGGAACAGATAGATCTGTCTTTAGGTAATGATTGTTTTCTCGATTGCTTTTACAGTCCGCTAATGTATCTATTTGCGTTATATAAACGTTAAACTTAGCTGATCTATCCAGCCTTCGTAGAACTTCGCTAAAGAATCTTTAACACTTCGTTCTTTGATTCTTCACAAAGTTAAAGCTATGATAATAATTTAATGTAGTGTAAAACAAGATACCTTTAGGACTTCTCTTTCTTCAACAAAAAACTTACAACAGTTACCTACTTAACCTGATACAAAAAGGAATAATGACGTCATCAATTATATTCTATATAGTTACTATTAATTAGCTTCTTTATTGTATTTAAATTAAGTAATATATTTATATATATAGCCGTGATAGCCTAGTGGTTTGAACGCCGGCCTTCCAATGCGAAGGTACCGGGTTCGAATCCAGCCTGCACCAATGAATTTTTCAATTTATGTGCAGTTAGTATAACACCAACTAATATCACGTGCTTTGGCGTTGAAGGAAAACATCATGAGGAAACCTGCATATCTATGTCATGACCGTCTGTGGTCGGACTAGTATGTGAAATGGAGAAGGCAATGAATGGCAACACCACTCCATTATAACTGCTAAGAAAGTCGTCGTGTGTTTCATTTTTTTTTTTCATACTCATATCCCGCTTTCATTCTGTTTTGCTAACATCTATACCGCTAATTTACGTCATTCTCTCATACCTCGCGCTCTGTGGAGTGAAGACTCCGTCGTCCTTACAACTTCTGCTTCCGGAGAAATCTGTGGAGCATACCATTCCTGAAACAAATCATCCCATTTTCCCTACCTACTTATCCTCTAAACTCCCTTTCCTTCTTTTCTCTACATTTTCCTGACTTGTTTCCTATCCTACTTTAAAAACATTTTATATACTAAATTACATCACATTTCCTTATTGCTACTATCACAGATTCTCCTTACAATATTGTTTCCTTATGTCTATAGCCTATTCTATATCACAGTTTATTTTTCTTAATCTAGGTTATTGCTGTGTCCAAGGTTTTGTTGCGTCTAATGACGTCGGCTATGATCTCCTCACAATATTCCAGAAATTTTTGACGACTAGCGTCTTCACTCATCAGAGAGGCGAAGCTACCAGCGCATATCTTCCTACCAATCTCTATCTCACAGTTTATGCGCTCCCTGCCGTACAAGGGACGTGTGTTTCATTACACATGATGACCACGACCCCCAGTCATGAGGAAATACGACTTAGGAGAATATCTATGACTATAAGGTCCATTATTGCTCGGTGTGATTTAAGCTCTTCCGTTTAAGTTTAGAAGCCTTTCTATAAATAACCGCTCCATTATCTTTATACGCTTCGAATGCCTTCAGAAAGCCACTAGCTCGCTTACGCTGCGATAAAATAATTTATGAACCCGGGACTTCGCTGTAATGCTAACTTAAGAACACACGGATGTCGTTTAAAAAAAATACAATGATTATAATGAAACTACAAATAATAACAATTACTGTCAATAAAACTTTCTAGAAATCTGTCTGTTATATATAACAAAACCTTCAAAAGTCGTTTATAACAATATCACCACCATTAGAATATCCTCACATCACCACTCAGCGTGACATAAAAGGCGACTAAAAGTAAAAAATCTTAAAAAAAATTATTAAATTCCGTAATACTTTAACTGGTAAAAATTGTTGAAAAAATTTACTATAATCTCTGATTATAAATCTCGTACTAAAGCGCAGGAATAAAAAAACAGAAGTGTTATATACAATAAAGAGAAGAAAGCTGGAATACTTAGGACATATAATGAGAAAAGTAAAGTATGAACTGCTGCAGCTCATCGTGCAGGGGAAGATTCGAGGAAAGCGATGTGTGGGTCGAAGGAGATTATCCTGGCTAAAAAATCTACGCCAGTGGTATGGAAAGAGCACCTGTTCCCTTTTCAGAGCCGCGGTATCGAAAGTTCAGATTGCCCTAAAGGTCGCCGACCTTCGAAAGAAGATGGCACTTTAAGATGAAAAAAATGTCTCGTAATTAATATGTATTTTAATATATGATTTAGCTATTAAATAAACGCTTTTAACCGCTGATAATTTACCAGGTTATAATACAACCGTAACGCCGAACCCCGTTAATCTCTTTAAGCCGAGCGTTAACCGAGTAACGCTGTTATCTACGGTTCAGGGTTAGACATAATCGCGCATAACCTAACAACGGTTTATTAAACTGAAACGTATATCTTAAAGCTTTATTGTATACTATATGTACCTTCATTTACATATTAAGTATTAACATAATCCTTAAATCAAAAAAAGTAATTTAAACGTTTTTTATGAGTATATTTTGAATGATTTCCAAAACGTTTCGTCGATTTTGTGATTAAACTTTCACTATCATACAGATAATTTTGTATGGCTTAACTTAAGTTAGATTTATAATGAAACATCGTATAATAAACATATATTTTTTCTTTTATAACTTCCCAAACCAAAGCACTAAGTTAAATTTAGTATTTGAATGGGTTTAACCGGATAATGGTTTTATATTACTTACGTTATAACTTTTACCCGAAACTAAGTGTCACTGTTGTTGAAAACCGTGTAGTTATTTGCAGCGTTATATTACCACGGTAATAAGACAACATCTTAAGCCTTAAGCTTGCGACAGACAGCTAGTTAAGTTACTAACAGACCAGTACCACTACAGAAAATAAGCTACGTGATTAAACTTAACAGAGAAACGAGGTAACTTATCGACTCCATCCACAATTATTGAAAGGAATGTAAGAGGAAAATAATTGAATTACAAAAAGCTTAACTTTAAAACAACGACTTAAACACATCCGTGGCGTTGCCTAGGTCTTAGGTTCGATTCTTACCAGCCTGACTATCTACCCGTACTTTGTAAAGCTACCACCAAAACCAGCGGTGAATATTTTAAAACCGGAGTATTATGAATGAGTGATTTATTGTCACTTAAATCCTGTTCATCTCGTATATTTCATACTTATCACAATGAATAGCCTGAAAGCCTACGCGATGAGTTTTTAATTGTAACAGTAAGTACGCGAGCTATTATCGTGAGTGAATGACACCTTCAAGCGGAGCACCTGCTCCTGTTCCGAAGGGCGATAAATCTCGAGCCTCGTTAACGTCAGCCTGCAGACGGCACCAGTGTGGTGGCGAGGATCCAACGCGTGATTACACCTATCTACCCTCATAATCAGGAAGGAACCGTGCCGACATGAGCACCCTCGTAACGAGCCTGATCAAGGAACCATTTATATAATCTCTAAAACAATCTTTAATAATTTTAAATATCCAACAGACTTAACTTGATCTCAATTTTCTTCTTCTAAGTAGTATTTCCTCTTGACTGAGGGTCGTGGTCATCATGTGTAATGAAACACACGACGACTTGTCAGTTATAATGGAGTGGTGTTGCCATTGCCTTCTCCATTTCACATACTATGTATGATCATGAAATATATGTGCAGGTTTCCTCACGATGTTTTCCTTCACCGTCAGAGCGCGTGATATTAGTTGGTGTTATACTAACTTCACATAATTTGAAAAAAATCAATGGTGCAGGCCGGATTCGAACCTGTCACCTTCGGAGTTGAAGACCGGCGTTCAAACCACTAGGCTATCACGGCTTGAAATAAAGTTTGTTCTAATGTATTACACCGGATTTCTTTGAGACTTCTCTACATCCGTACCAGATCTTCGTCTTATCTGGTAATCACTTTTAGAATTACTTCTATTTTTAGATCTACTTCGGCTTATACGGTAAATGATTTCTTAACGATGTTTCTGAATAAATATTATCTATACAAAGATTACTGGAAGTTCGTCTAAGCAGAGTAAAACATATTAATCTCGTAACACCCACACAAGATTCAATATCAGACTTGAGATATAAATTAAAGCGATATACGATCTCCTTTATATACATCTGTATATTTAATATACACTACAATATATTTAGGCTACACAATATCTAACGTCAATCATGTTCAGTCTACATTCATGTCTGTATGTGGGAAGGAATCCTTATGGTTATGTCAGATCACTTACATGTATCATTAAAATTTAATTAGCAACTTATTTAAACAAGAAAGCGTGATAGATATCACGTGAACTTGATCACAATTTTATATGGTCAGTACCATTTGAGCAGACTGGAGAAAGCAAGATCTTTTAGTAAGTCTTAAACCGATTAGAGTTCAGGGCATATTGCTGAATTGATTACTGATGAAGCAGTAAGGTCTAGTACCAGAAGATCCTCCACAAGGATCTGGTTAATGTTGTTACGTGTTGGAATCAATCGTAATGGACATCTTTAGTAGAGAACTATAACCAGTAGTGAAATCTGGATTAGTATCAAGAAGATAGTTCCGACTATCTTCAAATTAATCATTATGATATTTAATAAAAATAGTAAACTCTTTTAGGTCAGTTCCTTATTAAGTGGTAAGTATTAGAAGAGAAGTAATTTTTAATGTATATACATATAAAATTTTAGTAATTAGTATTTATAATATTTATAATAGTATGTTATGTTTATTTTAAGTGTTCTCTTTTTTAACCTTTTTATACACCTACCTCATGAGCTCTTTGCACCACTCGAGGTAGACTATAATACTAAAGGCATTAAGTCGGCCTGTACACTTTAAGTGTATATATAAATAAAGGTAAATATAAATTAGGGCAGCGACATCAAGCAAGAACTTTTACAAATCAATGGAAGAAATTAAACGTAAACATTAGTCAGCTCAAAGTAAAACAACGACTCCACAATGGACGGCGATCAACGTCACGGGCACTTATAAATTCCAATAAATCCTTTAAAACAATAGAAAAGCTCGTCCCGCTGCCGTCGCAGTCAGACAAAGCTTTTCAGCCAATAATTAAACAGTATTGTATTAATATCGCGTAATCAAAACCCCTTTATTGTGTTACGGGTCTGCGGAGCGGAGGCTTTTTCTTCTATTGAGGCTTTGATTTCTGCAATAATTGGATCAAGAAGCAGAGATGTGACGGGGTGATGATGAATGATTGAAACAATACGTCTAAACCGTTTAACTTTTAGTCGTGGGGGTAGTGATAGTTTACTGCTAGTAGGTCTAATTTGGCCGATATCATATTCTCGTCTTGACCAACAAAATTCTAAAGGTCCAAATAAACTTAATTGAAATCAGAATCAAAGTTTTTCATTTAGAAAAAAATGAGAGCCCAACAATATCGGATGACTTCTTTTGTTCATCTCGTTACTTCTCGGAGCGAGCTGGTGCCGCAATATGAGCGAGGGCTGTACTTCCTCTCGGAAGTGCTTCTTTTGCCCGAAGCGTTGGAAAGCAATTAAGCTAATGCCCAAACTTTTGATACACGCTCCGTAAGCTACTTTCAGGCTCGCCCATCGTTTGCACGGTACGTGAAAACTTAAGAGCGTGTTAAATGAAAGCTCCGCCTAGCTCAATGACAACGTTTTCAAAGCTTTTTTGAAAGGTTGTCCTCAAATTTTTTATTACTTTCAGATCTCAAGCATTTTTCTATCTAGTCGACTATAAGTACTCCTCATCTACTAATGTAACTAATTCAGAGTTATATTATACTAGTACTAGTTACCTTAGAATCTTAAGCACTACAAAGCCATGATACTAGTGTTTATAGGTTTCGAAGTAGTTCGAGTTCGATTCCTATTGAACTAAAGATTATGGGAAAATCCAACAACTTTTGGTTATGTTGAACGAACAATTTTTATATTTCTGATTTAAAACTATTAATATATTATCATTCAGACCCATTATACCGTAATACAATAGTTAATAAATATACTTTAAATAATAGAAAATAACTGGTCTCTGTTGCCGGAGACCGTCTGGGTGGGTACCACCGCAGCTCCTATTTCAACCGCCAAATAGTAGTGTGCAGACATTACTGTGTTCCGGTTTGAAGGGCGCTGTAGCTAGTGTAATTACTGGGGTAACGAGACTTAACACCTTATGTCTCAAGGCGACGAGCGCAATGTGGTGCAGTGTGTACCATCTTAACTAGCACCACGTTGTCATGGGCAAGCGTATCACTTACCATCAGGTGAACGTCTTGCTCGTCTCGTCGCATAGTAGTATAAAAAAAAAGATACTTTTTCATGAAAAATTTTAAGTGACAGCATCCCATTGATGTACTTACTCATGATATAGTAACTATCAATTTTCGCGTATTGCGACAGAAATAATTTTTCGAGTGCTAATAGAAAATAAATATGTTTTTCATGAATGCTGAATGCGGTGAAAGCTTCATTCTTAATCGAGATCATCACGTGGGTGACGTCATCGGCATCACACAACACAGCCCATTCATACATAACGTCGGCACGTCACAAGATCTATTTGAATGGATGTAAACAAACGCTGTTACGGCCGTAATGAAATGGAACTTCCGTTTTATTACAGCGGTAATTCCGTCCGAACGTTGTTTGTGTTCCTTTGTCCGATTCGCAGTGTTCTCGTGGGTGCTATTTTAATGACTAAACTTGAAATAAAATTTTATGTAATACCTTATATAAACGGCTCATTGGTATATATAAAAGTTTAAAGAAACATTCACGTGATGATGTGTCTGCTTACAGCGTTGTAGCTTTCATTAGAATGGTATACACTACATTACATTATACTTGTCGCGAAAGCGTTAAAGCGTTAGAGCATTAACAGAATACTATCTTAAAATCTAACCTGTATCTTCCTCTCGCTGTTGCCTATTCTCAAATGTTTTTTATTAATCTAATGCACCACTGTCTTCTCTTTTTTCTCTTATTATTTATGTCCTATTTTCCAGTGGGTTGTCTGGAAGAGATTGCTTTAAAGCAATAAGGCCGCCCATTGTACATTGTCATTTTATAAATTTGTATGTTTATTACTTTACTTTGCGTGCAATAAAGAGTATTTATCTTATCTTATCTTATCTTGACGCTTTGAAACGAAATACACTAAATCTCGATATCCTAACAATGAGAACTTTCTACTGTTTTTAAGTCAAAATAGAAACTAAAACAGTCTTCGACGTTAAAACTCTATCACCATTAAAATGAATTCATATTATGAATATGAAAACACATATTAAATATTAAAAAAGTAGCTAAAGCTTCAAACAGAAATCAAAAGTTGTAACTTTAAAGTTTTGTATACTAAACTACAGACATACTTAATTTAACAAAAAGATTAATTACAGTCGAACTGTTCAAAAAAAAAATACGAGAACTTTTACAATTTACATACAAAATTAACTAGAATTTTTTAAATGTTTTATCTAACATTTCAAATAGTCGACTATAAAACTTACTAAATTTTTTACTGAGGACGTAAGTATTTTGAAAGCAATACAAATTTCGTTTCTTTATAAGAAAAATAGTAATACGTCTAATATTAATAACTCAAGTGGCGCGCAAAGTAACCGATACGGAATCAGGTCGCCAGCGACAGACAGAAATACATTGTACATATATACATATATAATATATATGTACAGTATCATTGTACCCGCGCCTCCGCCACCGCCTTGAGTGCGCGCCACAAAAGATTCTTCATGAAAGTAATCAAAGAAAAACTATAAAAAAATTGTTTACCTTTTCCTATCTAAAGAAACAAAACTAGAATGATTAAAGAGCTATTAATTTAACCGTTAATAAATTAGTAAAACTATTTATTAATGGTTAAATTACTATATAAATTACTATATATTTTTACCAGGTGGTAGGTCTCTGTTGCCGGAGACCGTCTGGGTGGGTACCACCACAGCTCCTATTGCAACCGACAAATAGTAGTGTGCAAACATTACTGTGTTCCGGTTTGAAGGGCGCTGTAGCTAGTGTAATTACTGGGGTAACGAGACTTAACACCTTATGTCTCAAGGCGACGAGCGCAATGTGGTGCAGTGTGTACCATCTTAACTAGCAGCACGTTGTCATGGGCAAGCGTATCACTTACCATCAGGTGAACGTCTTGCTCGTCACGTCGCAAAGTAGTATAAAAAAAAAAAAACATATTTATTATAACGGATTTATTTGTCTGTTTGTGAATTCAACAAAGACATCGGTCGTGATAATTTTATATGTAACATAAAGATTGTTTTATATAAAGAAACTAGCTGACCCGGCAAACTTCGTATCGCCTCATAATCAATAAATAAAAAAGCTGTATGGGTAATTTCAGAATGTTTCAACTTTAGTAAAAAAAATTGTAAAATGCCCAAAAAGCCCCATTACTTCATCACACGTAAGAAATACTTCTTAAATTTTTTAGCTGCTTAAAACCTAAAGATTATAAATATATGAATCTGTTGAATATAAACTTAAACAAATATTTCTTATCTTGAATACAATTATTTATCGTTTACTATTTTTAGTATCTTGAATCGACTCCTATTTATAGCTAATATCTAATAAAACAAATTACTTAAGCCTCCCCCTGCTCCGCTGCTCTGTAGTAACGTCGCCCATTCACTTCCTCTTTCCTCTCTAATTGATTCATTCCGTAATTAATTCATTATTATTTTGCCTATTGAATACGAAATCACTTCCTCAACTTGTCTACTTCTCGCAATTAATAACACTTTTCATTATTCCCTACCTTCTAGAATTCTGATGAATATTACGTAGAATGAAATTGAAAGAGGAAATTTAAAAATTTTTCTTAATATCAACTTTAACCAAAAATTAAAATAACCACACCTACAAATTAAGATTTTGTTACCATATTAGGAGTCTGATTAAAAGATAAATTAACCTCCTCCTTTTTTTTTATACTACTATGCGCCGAGACGAGCAAGACGTTCACCTGATGGTAAGTGATACGCTTGCCCATGACAACATGACAACGTGGTGCTAGTAAAGATGGTACACACTGCACCACATTGCGCTCGTCGCCTGAGACATAAGGTGTTAAGTCTCATTACCCCAGTAATTACACTAGCTACAGCGCCCTTCAAACCGGAACACAGTAATGTTTGCACACTACTATTTGTCGGTTGCAATAGGAGCTGCGGTGGTACCCACCCAGGCGGTCTCCGGCAACAGAGACCTACCACCTGGTAAATGGTAATTAGTATGTCCTAATTGTTGGGTAAACTATATTTCGTTTAACCATATCATTTATTACACACCTGTGTACCACAGTATACATAAGGCTTCAAGTTATGTAAAGTTACATATATTTTTATAACATCTGATCTCTGCTCGTTATTATACCGAATCGTATTTTCGGTAGGTAAAAAATTTTCGGTAGCAACGCGGCCGCTTAGAAAACTCGCGAGTAACCCGAGCCAGGGCACCGAACTTGTTATATCAAATTTTAAGTGGTGATTTAGAAAATAAGGTTATCGGAATACATTTGATAATACTAAGCAAGTTTTTCCACTAACATATATATGAATATCACATTCTCAATTTCAATTTACAAGGTTTAAACCACTGGTTATAATATTCCTTACGAATGGACTAGATAGCTAAGACCCAGATGTTGTAATTCAGGTAACAAACTAACCTAAAATTATTACAGACTAGATATAATTGACTACCTTCATCAAGAACTTTCTATATAGAGAATTATTTGATTGTGGTTCACATAACTTTGTACCACTTTCACAATATTGATTTACTACCATATCAATATTGACGAGCTCACGTATACATAAATAATATATATATTTAAAGGATTTACAATATTCTAGACGATAATAATCCGCCGTCTCAAACCTCCTTAACGCTCAACAAAATTAAAAATTAAGGTCAAGTATTACAGGTTATCTCAAGGTGTTACAAATTGGGGTACTTTAAAAAGGTGTCTTCTGTGATAAGATTTCACAGGGGTCGGCAACGAATTTGTAATTCTTCTTGTACTAGACAAATACAAACTACTTACTGTCAGGTAGCTACTGATGTAAAGATACAAGGTGGGCCAAAAGAAATCACCCTATTGGATGCCCAAATTGTGGTGCCCATTTAGCCGATATCATCTTCTCGACCTGTCCAATAAAATTCTAAAGGTAAATAAACATAATCATGAAAAAGAATCAAAGTTTTTTATTAAGAAATAAAATCAATGCCAAACAACATCGGATGACTTGTTTTGGCGCACCTTGTATAACAGCTAATAAGTATACTCCCGGACACATCTATCGGCCCACCACCCAGTGTTTAAAGTTTCAACGGTGTCTAGTTAAAAATAAATGTTAGGTGGAGCAATAAGTTTTAATGCAGTTTTGAAGTAAATTTGTTGGTCAACCCTTAGGTATGTTCTTTTTTTTATTTTTTTTGTAATTTTGAATTGATTTGGCCTGCAGAAGTGCAACAGCTTGGGCGACAATTTCAGACAGAGTATCCATATATTTTGGTCAAAACTGGCTCTAAGTTTAGATTTGCCTTTTTAAGGAACAAATAATCGGAAACATCAAAAAAAATCCAACTTGTGCGAAATAAAAAAAGTTTTCTCCACTCCTGGGTCGTTGAAAACAATGAACAGACTCGAATTTTCGTTTTTTTTTTCATAATCCTGAATTCGAAATTAAAAAAAAACATACATAAAGGTTGACCAAAAAAGCAGCTTTAAAACTGCATTAAAACTTATTGCTCCACCTAACATTTATTTTTAGCTAGGCACCGTTAAAACTTTAAACACTAAGTGGGCCGATAGATGTGTCCGGGAATGTATTTCTGTTTCGATACAATAATAATGTAATAGTAAAATCATAATGTAATAATAATAATTGTAGTTGAACTTAAACTACAAAGGGTTAAAGAAAACATTTTCTTTGTTACACATAAAGGGAGGTACGTATTAAAGTGTACGCGAGTTCCCATTTCACAAACACGAGAGCATCCAAACTTAGCGGCGGAACTCTTCGCACCCATTGTCTAAGAACAATCCATTCGCATCGCATTTAAAGACAAAAGCTGCTGAGCAGACTTGCGGAAAATTTATAGACTACAATTTAATACTGTAGACCTATTTAAGAGGTGGAAACTTCATTTTACCAGTGTACAGTTAGAATTAATTTCAATGGAAAGGATTTTTGTTACAATGATGGTGTCTTGCCGGACAATATGCAGTTAGTCTTTCGATTCATGGTCACGGTAACTAGTAAAATTACTGAATTAAAGAAACTTAACGCTATCATCATGATTTACCTTCTTCAAACTAAAGTATGGCGGACAGATTGAATATACTATATGTGTCTTCAGCTATCATTTCAAGTGATCGAATTTAAACTCACTCTACTCCGTTATATCAACTTCTTTTAAATTTCTTCTGCTGTCAACTTGGTGCATATTATTCTTTATACGGCGGTTGTCATCTTCTTCTTCTTAACGTGGCTCTCCAATTAATGAAGATTGGATACCAATTCTGCGTATATGTTCCTATTGCGCGCTAGGATCAGCTGCGCGGTGCTTCTGATGATGGTCCACTCCTTGATGTTGTCTAACCACAATTTCTTTCTGCGGCCCTTCTTCCTCTTTCCGGCTACTTTCCCCATTATTCCTATCTGCGGAAGACCGCATTTGTCATTTCGGGCTAAATATCCCAGATTTGCTGTCTTCCACTTTTTGATGGTTAGGAAAAGCTCTCGTTTCACTTTCACTCGCCGCAGAACTTCTTCATTAGTCACTTGTGCCCAGGTGATTTTGAGAATGCCGCGATATGCCCACATTCAGGAGGCCTCAATTCGCTTCCGAAGGTCATCAGCCTACGTGAACATTTTATGTCTCCATGATTCCATCAAGCATTATATTGTAAAGAGCCAGCGTGATCCACCATCAGATGGACATCTTTCTCGTGTCGTCGCTGCATCTAAAAAAGTACTGATACAAAACTAATTTTATAAGCTGTTATAGTCTAAGATTTGTTATATTGATTGAACTTTATAATACTAGTAGTTTACAAACTCTAATAAAACATTGATATTTATCGTAAAGGTCCAAAGCTACTTCGAGACTTTGCCATATTATAACAAAAGGATTAACGAGAAACTTATAATGTATAACCGTGTTCTTATTGCAAGTATTCACCTGCACAAAATAATTAACCTTTATCGTTCAGGTTACTGAAGAAATACAGTCCGACCTTTAACGCGGTAAAGGTTATGGAGGGGTAACAGGCCGTGGTAACATTCATTAATCTTCGGGGCAATTAACCCGTACCGACAGGCTTCGAACGTGTACCACACCTAAAGCCTGCAATTATATGTGGTCACATGCCATTACAACAAACACCATTCAGACTTCACCTAGTTATTAAACCCTACAATTCCTTTGTTGTAGTTTGACACAGGTAACCCCTGAAACTCCAATCCGATAGATCTGAAAAGGTTTTCTGAAGATTTATACGTTTTTCATTGTTAATTTCCTCTGCGGACCTTTTTCGTTTATTGTTTTTATTGCTACATCGAATGCTATCATTTGGATTTATTGCTTTTGCGATTTGTTTTAAAAATAATGTCGGTGTAAGCAATGTTGGCTTTAACTGATCAAAATAATCTATATCTTGTACAAATGATAGAATTTATACTAAAATATTATATGTGATTCAATTATATATATAGCATTTAACACATAGACTTTCATCAAAGGTCTCTATACTGATCCCAACCAACATACTAACATCAACACTAAGAAAACTATACAAGAGAACATAAAAACAACTTTTATTTTCTCTCACGATGGTAATTGACACATCTGCCCTTAACAATGTAGTGCAAGTAAGAATGAAATTACTGGGGCAACGAGAATTAACAACTTATGTCTTATGTATACCATCTTAACTAGCGTATCGCTTACCATCAGGTGAACGTCTCGCTCGTCTCGCCACTTCGAAGAACAAAAAAAAAGATTAATCCTACACCACATTGAACTCTTCAGACATAAGATATAAAGTCACATTATCACAGTAATTTAACTAGCTTCATTACCCTATTATCCAGAACACAGTAATGTTTAGGGTCATTGCCGCTATCGAGGTTTCCGACAATTGAAACGTACCATCAGTAATCTTAATATCTTGTTCAATCGATATAAAATAGCTTTAAATCAGTCGACGTCCTTGCAAGTGACCTCTGCCGTTAATCTTGTACACGATGCCAGAATTTTCCATTTGTAACTAAATTACTTCGTAACGCCAAAGGTATTTGGAAACGAGCGATTTATAGAGCACATTATCTCGCGGAGCCATTGTTTGAAAATGATAATATATATAACGTTCACCTGTCCAGTTTAAAGCCTTAAGGTTTTCATAATAGAAAACTGCTGGCGGCGAACCCATAAATTCTACATCATCCGATTCCCAACCTATTTCATTCATATTCATTGTTTTGGCGCCGTTACAAACGGAGAGTATTATTTCACAAAATAAAATATTGCCTACTGCTAGAAATAGAATAATAACAAAGCCTGAACATAAATTATTCAAAGAGCAATATATTTTCTTACCCACGGGTCAACTTCGTGGTCTCTTACGTTATAACTTTAAATACTCTTTTCAAAAAGAAGAAACCTATCATCTAACCATTTTGTTATCTCTCAAACAGAAATTATCTTTGCATCATTGTTTTACTAATAACTTAATGACGAGCTGATGGTAAGTTATTAACAATTCACACATCAATAAATTGTACTCATCATATTAAGGCATTAGGAGTAATTTCATTAGCTAAAGTTTCTTTTAAATCGTAACACAATAATTTTAGCACACTACGACTGGTGCTATATAATTTATCGATACGATTTAGTCTCAAATTAACTTAAAAATTGCACACTCTGGAGACAAAAAGATCAAGTAGATTGTTTCCAATAAAATAAAACTACCATTAGAAAACAAATGTGTAAATAGAAAATATAGAAAAGCCGTGATAACCTTGTGGGATGAACCTTCCAATCCGAAGGGACCGGGTTCGAATCCGGCCTGCACCAATAAATTTTTCAATTTATGTGCAGTTAGTGTAACATTAACTAATATCACGTGGTTTAACTGTGAAGGAAAACATCGTGAGGAAACCTGCATATCTATGTGATGACCATCCGTGCTCGCACTAGTATGTGAAATGGAGAAGGCAATGGCAAACCACTCCATTATAACTGACAAGTAAGTCGTCGTGTGTTTCATTACAATGATGACCACGACCCTCAGTCATGAGGAAATACGACTTAGAAGAAGAAGAGATTAATTTGAATTCTGTCACCAACTCGCAATTAACCAATGCGGTGGATAAATGGTGTTGACTCTTGTAAACGAGTGCCTGGGTTTCCGCAGCGAGAATATTTAAAGGGCTGTTTATATATTTGATGTAAAACAAATTATTTATATTACATAATAACTTGTATGTATATGTATATAAATATATGTATTTATCTATATGTATGTAGACACATTTCTTTCTTTTAATTTTCATACCATATTTTTATGCTAGATTGCCACCTACCACAACATCTCACCTCACCAAAGGTTGGCTGGTAGAGAATGCCTTCAGGCATTAAGCCTGCCTTTTGTATTCCTAATGCGGTACAATAAAGAATAAATAAATAAATATAAAAACATGCTAATTTTTCGTTAAAACCTTTGTAATTTTCATTTATTATATTCGAACGCAAAATTTTCGTTGAAAAAGTTATATTAGATGTCAGTTTTCATTTGAACGTAACTATAACAAACATATTACATTTGAATTTGAATGACTTTCACTATTACCTTTTGGGTATTACGTATAAAGTCTAATGCAGCCACTCCAGGTATATACCGAGAACAAGTTTTAATACATATATTAACTGACTATGTGATTCAGTAGCTAAACTCCTTATAACACGAAGTTCCTCGTTCGATTCTATGATCACATGTTATGTTTATTAGGTGATTGATTATTTTCGAAACCTCACTCTTGTTGTAAATGGTATCATTGTCACGTCACTGTGAATATGTAGGAAATAAAAAAATATGCAGTTGAAAGCTGAAGCCTTATTGCACATAATGCCGAAGCTTTCAGAAAACTTTTAAAGAAATATTTATTTGTTTTATTTGATATATTCATGTAATTTTGTGATCGAGATGAAAGCGTTGTTAATGTAACTGGGACTACGACTAGTAATATATTAGTATTATTATAAATTGTTTTTAGTAACATTGAGCTATTAGTTTGCTACGTTGCTCGATGTATCGATTTTATGTGAGCTATTTTTCAACAGCCATTGGACAATTAAGGCTTGAACGCAATTTTACTAATTGTAAGAGACAATGGAGGTTATAATTTGTTAGTCGGGGTCAATTGAACCTTGCTACCTCCCAAACTTCTTCTTCACTTATTAAATCGAATTAAAGACTTTAGTTTAACAAAGGTAAAGATTAATCTAAAGAAGTCACGGAGGTAACAGTAAACAATTGTACTGGAACTATTATCATATATCACAAAGAGTAAGTCGTATTATAGTGATATGTCAATGTCCTTTATCTAGGTTGTCGTAAATAATTTGTCACTAACCACCACGTGAACTCATGCCTGTGTTCTAGTACTGTAATAGACCGTACAGTAAATAAATACTGATAAGTAAAGTGAATAGATATGAATGTTTTAATATAGTAACATTGATATTAACCATCATCTATGATTCACAGTTCTCTATAATTTCTGCTGTTTTTAAATCAAAATTTGTTGATAACTCTTAAGAGACCGCTAATTTATAAGTCACTACATTTAGATAATTGTAGCTGTTGAAATTCATGATGAGATTACATCGGTGGTGATTATGTATTCCATTACCTTTGATGTGTATAATACAAGACTAAACATCTTAATAAATTTTCAAAACAGTTTTAGAGACTACAGAACAATACAACTATCAATTTTGATCAATGATTATTCGTTGAAATTGTTCATTTTTTACCCAAATTTCTAGACTATTTATCTATATATTTCAACACTATTATATAGTTTATAATACCATGATATCCGCTGTTCTATAATCTTTACTAAAATTACTAAGGTAACTTGGCTAAATTGTATCTCAAGGCAAGGACGATCAATGTGTTACTTTGTAATGTTGAATCCTTTAATTGTAATAAAATTGTAGCTCAGTTCTAAGAGTTTAAGTAACAAGGGAACTATAGAACAATTGAAATCTAGTTCTGACATGTTTGATAGAATTCCGTTAGCTTTGTATCGAAGTGTAATCCAATTAAAAAGGATTAGGCGCGCCGCGTCGCGGAACAGTTTGAGACAAGATTCTCAGCTTACGTTCAGTTCAAATTGTAAAACGGGATAAATACTTATCCATACATATAAAAATTAAGCCATCACTAAGTTTGCTGTAAGTGTATGTCTAATATAACTTATTTTCTAGATTGTTGGATCAATTTTGATCTAGATTTTTATTAATTGAACTCGGTTGCGGAATTTTTTTCATTTTATTTTATCTTTCATTTTATTGTACTCTCTCTGTATAGAAAATGTTTTGTTGTATCATGCAATTTAATTTAATATTTGATTTAATTTTTATTAAATTTTTGTATGTTTGTTAATTAATAGTTTTTTTTTATGTGCCTATATATAAGTAATGCAAGCTGTGTCTCCTTAAACTTAAGGTGCACAATGTTTTCTATATTGCCTGGTTTAATTTATGTAAGTTGTATTGTGTAATCTTTTTTGGAGACCTTATAAATAAATAAATTATCTGTTTGTATGCGGAGAGCTTTTCTAAATTTCGATTCGTTTTTATTTCAGATCTGAAATAGACTAACATCGCGTCTTCAGTGGATTGGCGTGACGGATGTACTGTGGTAAGTATTTTAAATATGAAACGGAAATATAACTTATTTACTTCATTTATTTTCGTTTAAGTTCTTCCCTAAAAAGTAAGATCTCTCCTATCGGTTTGAGAGTTAGCAAGGATTCTTAACGGTGATTAACGATGAGACTTTTAAAATTGCTGGAATACAAGTAATGATTTACATTTCTTAAATAGCGAAGGCAAGCGAAACAGCTAGCAGTTCACATGATGGCTTGTTTTTTTTTATACTACTTTGCGACGAGACGAGCAAGACGTTCACCTGATGGTAAGTGATACGCTTGCCCATGACAACGTGGTGCTAGTTAAGATGGTACACACTGCACCACATTGCGCTCGTCGCCTTGAGACATAAGGTGTTAAGTCTCGTTACCCCAGTAATTACACTAGCTACAGCGCCCTTCAAACCGGAACACAGTAATGTTCGCACACTACTATTTGTCGGTTGCAATAGGAGCTGCGGTGGTACCCACCCAGACGGTCTCCGGCAACAGAGACCTACCACCTGGTAAAAGTTGTGAAGTCCCAACTGCGTTGTTGACCTGTGAAAAAGAGAATATGCTTCTTTTGAATATTCCACAAATCGAAATTCGACAGCTCAAGTTAAAAGGGTTGATTTAAGTCATTATGCGCAAAATCGTTAGGCTAACGGCGTTTGAAATTCCAATGTTAAATTAAGAATCAGTTTAGCCGTTTATTCAGACATCCGATATTTCCGGCCCGCTTCGCTTTGGCTTAATGAATCGACGCGGAGCCTTACTTTCGCCCCTTATAATCTGATTCTGCTGATAGAATTGTATTTACAGTGGTGCAGAACAGTTCTTCGATTCCATCATCATGATTTGAATTATCTTTATCAATTTCACACCTCCTCATTACATCAAACTTTAATTTAGATTTCTCCATCTATAAAGCATTACTGTGTTAAACTGTAACTAAATCTACAAAGATACACGGATGTGTTTTCCTATATTCTAAAGCAAATCAATAAATGATTTTTTTTTAAAATCTTAACTTATAAATGTTATAGTTTTAAGTCTTGTTTGTTTTATCGCTTTGTTCTTTAAGTAGTGTTATTCCAGTAATTTAATAAATTGTAGCAGCAGTTTAAATTTAAATAGAAAAGAAAGTTAATTGAACGGAGGCAGTAACACTTTCCTAGAAAGCTCCAAAAGATATCTATCAAGAGTAAACAGCAAATAACGAAATTATACAATCAAATATAAAATATCAACGCAAAAATCGTTTTAATATAAATGCTTTATAAACGGGCTTTCAAAGGCCCCAAATAAAATAGCATGGAGGCTATTATTGAACAACTCGGGTACAAGCCCCGATATCGCAGTCCCCCGACGTTTATGGCCAATTGTTTAATTTTACATGCAATAAACATAACTCAATTGTCTCTCCCCCAGCTTATGGTTAAATATTCTATAAAGCGTTGTTTACTCTCTTTTATTATGCTCGCTATTGTTCGAGTAATAACGTGATGTTATGATGATGAAGAGTATATACGAAACAACATTGATACCTATTCGAGTAAAGTCTTTTTAAAACCAATTAATATTTATAAAACTTCAGAATACTGCCACATATCACTAATTTTATCTTCTTCAATATTTTTAAAGGACAATCCAAAAAAGTCTGACTTCATCTTGGATTATCTTGGATAAATAAAATCATTAGTGGATCTGGTTTAAATAATAAGGTATGCGGAATGAAATTTGGACAAAGTTTATATATTTAAAATATTAAAAACTAAAATCTAAATAATAAAATTATGTCTGTCAATGTAAAGTCAATATATCTGGCAATCAGTTTGGTAAGTTTCATAAAGATTGGGTGTTTAATTTTGTAATTATGGTAAATCAACAAGAACGCCGTCGTCAAACAGTATGTAATTTCTATTACAACTAATATTACCCCTAAGGCCGAAATCAAAGGTGGTGGAACATTTTGGGCAAATGAGAGAGATTCAAAGCACCATTTACAATATTTTGGCGTTCTTTGAAGAAAACCACTGCTAGAAACCCTGGTTCTGGAAATTATTCCAGCTTGAGCAAGTTTACTCAGAGCGCTCGATTTAAGAAAATTACTTATCAGTTGAAAATACTAGCTTCAGACGAGATTAGTTTTCTCAATCTAACCGCCATACTTTTCGTTTGAAGAAAACACTTCGTGGTGAAGGTAATGATGAACGTCATAACCTCTATATAAGTTTACATAATTCTCTAGTATCAAGACAGCATAGGTTAAATATTCGCATGTGCACAATAGACACTAACAAGGAATATTCTGCGGATGCTCCGAGACTGAAGGACACTTCAACTTGAATACGTTTTGTTATCCTGCACCGCGATCTGCAGACTGCTCCATAGAACTCTGTAGAGAAGCAACGCTCTGACGTCTATCATTACACTAAGTATTCTAGACTTGAATTTCAAAAGATGGAGATGATCTTACAAATATTACATTATTAAATAAACTGTACAGCAGTAAAGTGAAAGAAGACTTAGAATATATTACTTCATCGGAATAAGAAAGAGGTGGGAGTTGTTATGAATAAAACAGTATACAGGAAAAGGTTATAAAAAAAAATAAAAAAGGACTAGAAACAGAAATAGAAATGATAAGAGACGGTAATACCGAAACGGTAGAACAGATTTTTTGGATCACAGCTACGATTACTACACGTGTGATATTTTAGACAAGAGAATACTGTTAAAACATTTAGTGTATTCTGGGTTAAACCATACACGAACTCTTAACATTCCCACTACTGGGATCGTTAGTTACTCTCGCAATGAAATATTAGAGACCTTCAACCACGATAACTAAGCGCAGGTTTGTGAATATTTCGTACTCAAGATGCCTCATTTTCTAATGATGTATATGTTTTAGTTATGCTAAATTTTAAACATCCCTTTTTTTAGGCGTCGATTTAAAAGCAATTCTGTTATTATAACATTTTTAATTTGATCGCGATTTACAGAATAATAGATCTAACAGCTTTAGTCACCGACATCGTTGGTTATATTCGGATCGAGTATAATTTTTGGAATTGGTTCAGCGTTACCGCGTAATGCATGCCAGTTATACTGTTGTAATACTAAAGGTCACAATGTCATCCGCAAATCGTCCCACGCTGGACACACTTAGAGCAAGCTTTACCACAAACCCGGCATCACATCCGGAATGACAAATAGTCAGAACCCACACACTGCCATGGCGGAAGGAAAACGTTTTACATACAAATGATACTTAACATTTTCTCTGTCTATGATCAGTACGCAGCCGTGATAGCCTAGTGATTTGAACTCTCCACTCCGGAGGTACCAGATTCGAATCCGGCCTGCACCAACGAATTTTTCAATTTATGTGCAGTTAGCGTAACACAAACTACAATCGCGCGGTTTGACGGTGAAGGAAAACATCGTGAGGAAACATATCTATGTCATGACCATCCGTGCCCGCACTAGTATGTTAAATGGAGAAGGCAATGGCAACACCACTCCATTATAACTGACAAGTAAGACGTCGTGTGCTTCATCACACATGATGATCACGCCTCTCAGTCATGAGGAAATACTACTTAGAAGAAGAAGATGATCAGTACATTATTTTTGAGGATCGTAGGACGATGATCAAGTACGATTTGGTGTATACCGTACGCATGGAAACTATTGTCCTTGGAAGATTGCAGTAGTGGTAGGTCTCCTACCGGAGACCTTCTATTACTGCCGCCAAACAGTAGTGTGCAAACAATACTGTGTTCCGGTTTGAAGTGTGCTTTAACCTAGTAAAATTACTGGAGTAACGAGATTAAACATCTTATGTCTGAAGGCGACGAACGCAATGTGATGCAGTGTATACCATCTTAACTATCGCACTGTTGTAGGCGTATCACTTACCGGTAACCTCACGATGTTTTCTTTTACTCGAATTTCAATAGGATTCGAACCTACGCCTCTTTAAAATGTTAATGAAATACGACAGCCTTCCAATAACAACATTATTAAAATTTACTCTATACATATAGTAAATTATATTTATTACACTAGATATATTGAAATCGCTCTTACAGTCCCAACAGTGGGAACATTAAAATGACTGTTGATAAAACTTTTTTTTTCTACGAGAGACGAGTAAGACTTTCTCCTGATGGTAAGTGATACGCTTGCCCATAACATGCTCCTAGTTAATATGGTATACACTGCACCACATTGCGCTTTTCGCCTTGAAACACAAGGTGTTAAATCTCGTTACCCCAATAATTTCACTAGCTTACAGCACCATTCAAACTGGGACACAGTAATGTTTGCACACTACTATTTGACGGTAGAAATAGGAGCTGCGGTGGTACCCACCCAGCCGGTCTCCGGCAACAGAGACCTACCAGCAGTAAAATATATAATAAATTTGGTCAGTAACAAGGAACTAATTTATTAGACTTTAATTAAAATTAAATATAAATCTGTCAGGATCTCCTCCTGGCGCTAATGAATGGGTGATCATCACAAATAAACGACTTAATTTTGTTAATGGTGTAGATTTAATTAAAAACTTGAAAGCTGAGATTAGATCAAGTTGAGATGGGATATATTTTTTCATTTACACTTCGCTGTACTGTTATTTTGTTAATTTTTTTTTAAACTACTAAACGACAAGATGAGCAAGACGTTCACCTGATGGTAAGTGATACGCTTGCCCATGACAACGTGCTGCTAGTTAAGATGGTACACACTGCACCACATTGCGCTCGTCGCCTTGAGACATAAGGTGTTAAGTCTCGTTACCCCAGTAATTACACTAGCTACAGCGCCCTTCAAACCGGAACACAGTAATGTTCGCACACTACTATTTGTCGGTTGCAATAGGAGCTGCGGTGGTACCCACCCAGACGGTCTCCGGCAACAGAGACCTACCACCTGGTAAAAATGGTTAATGGCTACTACTTAGAAGAGCTTTAGAGTTATTGAAATTTGATTCTTCACATCAGCACATATATACTAGCTGACCCAGTAAAGGTTTTTTTGCTACAAAAATGGTTTTCGTTTTATTATTTAAAAGGATTTTTCTTTAAATAAGTTTATCTGTTATTGTCATTTAACTATCATTCTTACTTCTAAGTTGTATTTCCTCATGACTGAGGGTCGTGGTCATCATGTTTTTATTGAAACACTCGACGACTCTCTTGGCAGTTATAATGGAGTGGTGTTGCCATTGCTTTCTCCATTTCACATACTAGTACGAGCACGGATAGTCATGACGTAGATATGCAGGTTTCCTCACGATGTTTTCCTTCACCGTCAAAGCGCGTGAATGTTAGTTGGTGTTTTATGCTATCATCATCATCATCATCATTTCAACCGATGGACGTCCACTGCTGGACATAGGTCTCTTGTAATGTATTCCACAAAATACGGTCTTGTGCTGTTTGAATCCAGTGACTCTGTTTTATGCTAACTGCACATAAATTGAAAAATTCATTGGTGCAGGCCGGATTCGAACCCGGTACCTTCGCATTGGAAGGCGGGCGTTCAAACCACTAGGCTATCACGGCTCTATTCTTACTTAAGATATAACAAATATTACTAATGGATTACTCCATTATGATATAATATACAATTCTTGAACGGCGTATATCGTTCGGATATACACTATAACGTTTTTTCATCTACTAATTAATAAATAAGTATGTGACGTACGCGATACGCGGTGCTGGATATCATAAAATAAATACTTGAAAGTACTACTACTTCAGGGTACTCTAAGCTTCGCATTGCACTTTGTGTATGTGTTTTGTGTTGTGTATAATAAGTAATAACTTCCGATATCCAATTCGTTAGATATATTTCAATTGTAACCAGGTTCACTAGATGATAGGTCTCTGTTGCCGGAGACAGTCTGGGTGGGTACCACCGCAGCTCCTATTTCAACCGCCAAATAGTAGTGTGCAAACATTACTGTGTTCCGGTTTGAAGGGCGCTGTAGCTAGTGTAATTACTAAGGTAACGAGACTTAACACCTTACGTCTCAAAGCGACGAGCGCAATGTGGTGCAGTGTGCACCATCTTAGCTATCACCACGTTGTAATGGGCAAGCATATAACTTACCATCAGGTGAACGTCTTGCTCGTCTCGTCGCAAAGTAGTATAAAAAAAAAACCGTTTTAATTGCGATATGCACACGCTCCAGCACGAACCCGAATATCAAACAACTGTCACTTTGTCACAGATTATGAATGCACTAGCTAATTGTAGTATATACTAAACAAAGTCATCTAAAAAACGGTTTTCAATAATTGCGTGAAAGAGAATACAAACTTTCTCGCTTCCGCAAATGTGCACTAGTTAAGCAAAATTTAAATTCAAAATTTATAAACTATTTTCGGAGTTAACATACAACTTTCAAACTTGAACGCAAGAAGAAGAAATCCAAAATGAAAATCCTTGTAGCTACTTAAAATAGTAGAATGATCGCGATAATATATTTTTATGGATAAATTTAGGAGCAATGAATCACTTTAATCGCCACCGCACCCTTGGCGGTAGTTGAAAATCAGTGTTTCACCTCCAGCAGGTGAATAACTTACTGAACTTCAGCTTTTTGTACTATTGCAGCACACACACTATCTATATTTATGTCTTATACAATTTGTCTAAACATTTAACTATTTTCATGTTAAAAAATCTTGTTTGTATGTGTGTGTGTTTATTTATTTATTTTTTATTTAAGCTTTTCGTAACACCTTAAGCTAAGGGTACAAGAGCGGACTTAATGCCGTAAGGCATTTTCTGCCAGTCAACCCAGGGGAAGAAGTAAAGTTGGAAAGTAGGTGAGAAAGCGAAAAAAAAAATTATTGACAGAAAACAAATAATAAATACATTACAAAATATACTACACATAATCCAAAAATAAGTACAATTATTTAAATATATATGTACTCATATAAAAACAAATAGATAAGATGTAATATAGCATCCAGAACAACACTGATTATTGAGATTCTTTATGTGGTTACAATTAACGTTTATAAATATCTCTCAATTGTATCTTCTAAGTCGTATTTCCTCCTGACTGAGAGTCGTGGTCATCATGTGTGAAACACACGTCGACTTACTTGACGGTTATAATGGAGTAGTGTTGCCATTGCCTTCTCCATTCCACATACTAGTGCGAGCACGGATGCTCATGACATAGATATGCAGGTTTCCTCACAATGTTTTCCTTCACCGTCAAAGCACGTGATTCAAACTCCTTGGCTATCATTGCCTCTATCATATACAGCTGTGTAAATATTTAAACTAATGCTTCGTTGTTATGGATTACTGATATTTTTATATCTTCTCTTACTGCATTTAATTTCTTCACATTTTTACCTCAATTCGCGTTCGAGCCGAAAAAGCGTGTTGTAATTTCCATTTCATATTTGTGTTAAATCAAAACGTTCAGTTAGAGAAGTAACAAAGAAACGGGAAATAAAAAAAAAACAGCGTTAAACTAAAGTTTGGAAACGAAGTGAATATTCAGAAGAAAGTAATTATTCGCAGCAATTAAGCGGCGAAATGAATATTTTCACAGCGAAACTTGCAGAGCTTCCGCCATTTGCATTAAAGTTAGACGCAGTCAGTTGCCAATACTCCTTGTTATTTGTTATTGCTATTTAATACCAGGTTTCTGTTGGAGTAATGTATCCGATTAATACTCTTACATCTTTCATATTCTTTGGTAGTTTTTCGGTACGACCTAGACAGTCTAATAACTACTATATTTTGAACTAACTATATATATAAAAGTCCTCAAAAGTGTTTATAATGATAGTATTATAAAACTTAAAAAAAAACGTTCTTAGTATTTACACCGAAATAGATTCTTTTATAGATTATTTCTGCTTTATATTATAATTAAAGATTTTTTTTGTTTTTCTTTTCTTTTAATGTTTATTCTGTGGGTTTTCATTCTCATTTCGTTGTATACTATATTTTGAATGTTGTATGTATTTGTTATAGGTGTACATAATAGAATTAGTAAGCCATTAGATATATTTTTATATTTCACTCCCGGACACATCTATCGGCCCACTTAGTGTTTAAAGGTTTTAACGGTGTCCAGTTAAAAATAAATGTTAGGTGGAGCAATAAGTTTTAATGCAGTTTTAAAGCTGATTTATTGGTCAACCCTTATGTATGCTTTTTTTTTTAATTTTGAATTCAGGATTATGAAAAAAAAAACGAAAATTCGAGTTTGTTCATTGTTTTCAACGACCCTGGAATGGAGAAAACTTTTTTATTTCGCACAAGTTGGATTTTTTTTTTGATGTTTCCGATTATTGGTTCCATAAAAAGGCAAATCTAAACTTAGAGCCAATTTTGACCAAAAAATATGGATATTGTGCCTGAAATTGTCGCCCAAGTTGTAAAACTTCTGCCGGCCAAATCAATTCGAAGTTACAAAAAAAATAAAAAAACCATACATAGGGGTTGACCAATAAATCTGCTTGAAAACTGCATTAAAACTTATTGCTCCACCTAACATTTACTTTTAACTAGGCACCGCCGAAACTGTAAACACTGGGTGGTGGGCCGATAGATGTGTCCGGAAGTATATATATAAGCATTTAGTAATATTGTTATGATAATACCGACAAGTTATTGTTCAACGATTGTACTTGATAATAGTATTTGTTGGTTAAGCGTAAAAGTCTAAAAGTAGTCCTTTTTTTCTTTTAAATACTTAAAACATCTGGACCGAAACACTGATGTCAGATTATTCCAATCCTTCTCTACGTTTCAGTTGTGAGCGATTATCAAACTTAAGTTACTCGTGTAAGTTATAACTTAGTTATAGCGCTGAGCGTTATATAAATAAACACTCCTCGTACTCCAACAACTGGTACTTGGAGCATTATATCGATTAGTAAGCTTTTCTTATTAAGATTATTTGAGTGTAAAGCCGCTGAACCGATTTTGATATTTTTATTTACAAGCAGACAATTTAAAACAAAACTGAAAACGTTTGAAAATTATTAATTAATTTCTTTATGTAATGAAACAACCACCGTTAGATTGATGTACTAAGATAGTGCTAGTAGTTTTCAGATAAAACATATATTTTTTTTTAATTTATTAGATTTACCAACGCTTGTATACATCAATTCTTTGACAAAATACTTGCAAATACAAAAATCATAATGTAACAAAACACTTAAAGGTAAATACAACATGCATTAATAAACTATTATACTAGCAATTATAAGATATGTGAAAGGAAAAGGAAAACATACCTTGTAACAATTAAAATTTAAGCTGTGTAATGCATACCATTACGACTAACAACTGCTTAAGAAAATATCCCTGACTATTTGGCGGAGCTTGCTGGGTGAATCACCGTAAATGTCCAGGAAATCGCTATACTCGTTGAGTAATTTGGAAAGTCTTGCAACTGGGGAGTTTGATCCAAAAACTGTTCTACGATAGGGTAGTTGGAACGGAGTTATTCTAAATCTAGGATATCTAACTGGCACACGTAACTGAAAGGCTTTTAATAATTCAGAACATTCTAATTTATTATTAAAAATTTTTGAAGCGAATAAAAGGTCATTTAATACACTGCGATTGATTAAGTATCAATATCTTGTAATTTTCTTGTACTTAGCTACAACGGGCCTCAAATCGGAACAATACATTTTACAGCAGAAATTATCAACGACGGTATCTAATAAAGAAGACACCATTAATTTACTTTCTGATTCAATATGATAAAATATTTTTATCTAGTATTTTTAAGATCTCTGTGTATTTTTATTATTTCATTCGCTTTGCTGCTTTATACCCAGCAGCCGGTGTCAGTTAGCAAGCAATCGTATCCGAATAGCTTTCCAATTAACTGAAACGGTAATGGAAACGTTGAATTGAATACATTGATAAACAAGTAACTTAAGTTATACTGAAGTGCATCTTCGACCTCGTTCGAAATTAACGATTATATCCTGGTAACATGTGATAACATATCGGTGCCAGTTTAAAATGTTTGTATTATCAATACTTTACTAGTCTGTGTATCATGTGATTGTCTAAGTTAAAGTTCAAGTCAGTTTCATTCTACTTTCAGGATTCCTTAGTGCAGATACAAAATATCATATATAATATAAAGTGTAAAACATTTTTAATACTTTATCTTATTAAAGACAGTTAAATTTACAGTAAAGTAAAAAGTATACTTACTAAGTAAACTTTCACTTTAATGGAGTATTTGTGGATTTTTCATGTATATTAAATAAATTCTTTTTTTTTCTTAAATAACCTCTGTATTATAAGTTGGCCAACACATTTCCGATAGTCCTTTAATAAATATGTATACTTAACTATGGTAACTATACCAGGTGGTAGGTCTCTGTTGCCGGAGACCGTCTGGATGGGTACCACCGCAGCTCCTATTGCAACCGACAAATAGTAGTGTGCAAACATTACTGTGTTCCGGTTTGAAGGGCGCTGTAGCTAGTGTAATTACTGGGGTAACGAGACTTAACACCTTATGTATCAAGGCGACGAGCGCAATGTGGTGCAGTGTGTACCATCTTAACTAGCACCACGTTGTCATGGGCAAGCGTATCACTTACCATCAGGTAACGTCTTGCTCATCTCGTCGCTTAGTAGGTTAAAAAAAATATGTACTAGAGGCAAACCAGAACACTTTTAATCCGATTTTTTTCTGTAAATTTGTACTAATGACTGTTTAAACACTTTAACTACTAGTCTGAACAGACCACAACAGTACAGTTTCTTTCTTTTTTTATACTACTATGCGACGAGACGAGCAAGACGTTCACCTGATGTTAAGTGATACGCTTGCCCATGACAACGTGCTGCTAGTTAAGATGGTACACACTGCACCACATTGCGCTCGTCGCCTTGAGACATAAGGTGTTAAGTCTCGTTACCCCAGTAATTACACTAGCTACAGCGCCCTTCAAACCGGAACACAGTAATGTTCGCACACTACTATTTGGCGGTTGCAATAGGAGCTGCGGTGGTACCCACCCAGACGGTCTCCGGCAACAGAGACCTACCACCTGGTGAAATTTTTACTATCAAGCAGTAATGTTCAATTATTATTTCGAATTAAAAGCAACTGTACTTACTGTTACGGGAGTAGTTGGGCATTAAGTCTAATTTTTTTCAATCGCCAAACAGTTATGTGCAATTACTGTGTTCCAGTTTGAAGGGTGCTGTAAGTTAGTGAAATTACTGAGGTAATGAGACTTAACACTTTATATCACAAGGCGAGCGTAATGTGGTGCAGTGTATACCATCTTAACTAGCGCCGTTACCATCAGGTGAACGTCTTGCTCGTCTCGTCGGTTACCAGATTAAAAAAAATTGCTCTGTTAAAAGTACTCAATACTTTAGTGTTTGAATTTATTTCTTTTATGTGAATAAATCAAAATGAATTCACTTGAATTATTTCAATTACACATTTGTCTCTCTATAACATAAATTCCCGTGAACACTTTTACGGGGTGCGAGTGAATGGAGTTTTTTTGTTTGTTCGTAAATAATTTCACAAATGTCGCAGCTTAAATATATTTCACGTGAACCTTTTTTTTTATTATGTAACAAAAACTAGGATTTTGCGAATCGAAATTTTTAAAATATAATTAAGTAACAATTTAATTTTTTTTTTTATTTAGGATAGACTAGTGCTTGACTAAGATGCCATCTGATGGTAAGCGGCGATGTAATCTAGGTGGTAAAGCGCACTAGTCTAGAAGAAGCCTGTTCTAGACTATATATAGCCTATTAAAAGCCAGCTGCTGTCTCAGTTCATAGTAGCCTTACCCCACTGATATTGAACATAACTGACAAGGAATATATTACAATAACAACATATAATGAACAGCTTTGATAAACGTTGATATTTCTTACTAGTAATTAGCTAGTGTCATTACTGGGGTAACGAGACTTAACACCTTATATCTCAAGGCGACGAGCGCAATGCGGTGCAGTGTATACCATCTTAACTAGCAGCGCGTTGTCATGGGCAAGCGTATCACTTACCATCAGGTGAACGTCTTGCTCGTCTCGTCGGTTACCAGATTAAAAAAAATTGCTCTGTTAAAAGTACTCAATACTTTAGTGTTTAAATTTATTTCTTTTATGTGAATAAATCAAAATGAATTCACTTGAATTATTTCAATTACACATTTGTCTCTCTATAACATAAATTCCCGTGAACACTTTTACGGGGTGCGAGTGAATGGAGTTTTTTTTTTGTTTGTTCGCAAATAATTTCACAAATGTCGCAGCTTTAATATATTTCACGTGAACCTTTTTTTTTATTATGTAACAAAAACTACGATTTTGTGAAATGAAATTTTTAAAATATAATTAAGTAACAATTTCATTAACAGCTAGCTGCTGTCTCAGTTCGTAGTAGCCTTACCCGATTCGCGTGTTGCGATAACTGACAAGAAATATATTACAATAACAACATATAGGTCTCTTGTAATTTATTCCACAAAATACGGTCTTGTGCTTTTTGAATCCAGTGACTCCCTGAGATTACAAGAGGCCTATGTCCAGCAGTGGACGTCCATCGGTTGAAATGATGATGATGATGATGAACAACATATAATGAACAGCTTTAATAAACTTTGATATTTTATATTAATATAAATAAACCACCAAAATCTTTGAAAGCTATCATATATAATATTAAATATTAGAACTTGGTGGACAAATAGTCTTGTTGTACTCTCCTACAGCCGTGATAGCCTAGTTGTTTGAACGCCCGCCTTCCACTCCAGAGGTACCAGATTCGAATCCGGCCTGCACAAATTAATTTTTCAATTTATGTGCACTTAGTATAACACCAACTAATATCACGCGCTTTGACGGTGAAGGAAAACATCGTGAGGAAACCTGCATATCTATGTCATGTCATGACCATCCGTGCTCGCACTAGTATGTGAAATGGAGAAGGCAATGGCAACACCACTCCATTATAACTGACAAGTAAGTCATCGTGTTTCATCACACATGATGACTACGACCCTCAGTCATGAGGAAATACAACTTAGAAGAAGAATAGTGTCTCCTCATGAGAGAAGACTCGGAGTTCCTAAATCTAGCAACTTAACGCACACTTAACTACTCCATTACTATTGCAACGATAAGCTCATAATCTTAACTATAATATGTTGATTAAGTCTGTACTTAATTTTATTGAAATTTACTTAATAATTATTAAGTATAAGGTAAACATGACATGGCTATTTAGTTGACTTATTAGTTAGTAACTAGGTTAAAGTAGTTGGAATAATTTACTATATACTGGTAAGTACCTACAACTATTTCAACACACTAACAGTAATGTGTAAATGTTATAGTGGTTACTTGATGTTGTAGCTGGAGTACTAATTTTAAGTTATTCGACTAGCACAACGTGATGCAATATCCTAGCTACTAGCTATTACTATAGCTTAATTGTAATGAGCAGGTATCAGATTAAAGTCCTGCTCCTTAAGTAGCTTAGCGAATTAAAAAAAATTAAGAATATTTTTAAATAATCATCCAAAGAAATCCCAAAGCGAGGGACGTCTGCGGATCATTTCATTCCGATTCATTAACATCGCAAATTTTAGTGGAGCTAATTAAAAGAAAAAAAAATTATCTCCGTAATTAGGCGACTGTAAGTGAATCCCGCTCGTTAATTATTCAACTCATTTGCCGCTCGACTTTTCCTCGAGGATAATCGGAAAGGACTCTATTAATCTTTCAACATTCATCTGATAATTTCACGTGGGCTGATATAACGAAGCGATTCGTTATTACTTTGATTCGTTATACAGCGATTTCTAAATCTATGCACAGTCCATAGATTTAGAAATCAGGATTAAATTAATCGCAAATATTAGTCGTAATAGCTAACTTTTTAAGGAGTACGTGTAGAAGAAGAGTTTGATCCCCCACTGAGTTTCAAGTTTAAGTGATTAACAAGAACAGGTATTAGGTATGATTTGGGGGTCTTAAAAAGAAGAGTGAACAGGCTTCTTCTAGACTGGTGCGCTTTACCACCTAGTTTAAATCGCCGTTTACCATCAGGAGGGTCGTAGTCAAGCACTAGTCTATAAAAAAAGAGCCATGGCTTACTCTTACTCTTTGTAACAGAAGATCTAGAATCCCAGAAGTGGGAACATTTTTATCAGTAGTTTACTCCTGGTAGGTCTATAATAGGTCTATATATTAGGAATAGTTCCGCCGCCAAACAGTAGTATGCAAATATTACTGTTTTCCAGTTTAGAGGGTGTTGTAATGTAGTGAAATTACTGAGGTAATGAGACTTAACACCTTACGTCTAACAGCGAGTGCAATATGATGCAGTGTATACCATTTTAACTATCTCCACGTTATGGCAAGCGTATCACTTACCATCAGGTGAAAGTCTCGCTCACGTCGCTCCGTTGAATAAAAAATGCTAAATTTTTTTTTTTACTATGCGACGAGACGAGCAAGACGTTCACCTGATGTGTAAGCTACAGCGCCCTTCAAACCGGAACACAGTAATGTTCGCACACTACTATTTGTCGGTTGCAATAGGAGCTGCGGTGGTGCCCATCCAGACGGTCTCCGGCAACAGAGACCTACCTTGTAATTTTAAATGTTAACACTTTCCAGCAATTCATGCTTTCAGGAACAAGCAGAAAAAGAAATAATGTTGAAGCGATGACAATGTCTACAGCCATTAGCGAGATGTATGGAAGAAAGAAGTAAATTATAGGAATAAATGTTAGTAGAACTGTATGTATGCGAGAACTGGTATGGAAGCACTAGGCCCTGACCCATAATACGCAGAGGGAATGACAAAAAAAAAACCTACCACCAGTAAGTATATATAAAAGTAACGGAATTTGTCTAATTAAGTACAATTCACATTGCAGTCGGTTAAAGAACGAATCGTTTGCGACTAGCTGAATGTATACCTGGGTAGAGTGGACGATATCGTTCAGAGCGATCCGTTTCGAATTGGTTTTTCAATTAACTCGACCGGTAATGGATACTCCGCTCCAATAGATACATCCCGCTCATATTTGTTGTGTATACGTCGCATGTATCCTATTACACGTAGCCATTAATGTGTGTGTCGTTCATAACCGCCACGCGTCCTCCACATCTTTTAAAAGTTAAACTTATTTTAGGACTGTGCGAATTGTATTTTATGAAACGAAAAATTTAACGAAAAAAGACAAATGTAAACGAAAAGAGACAAATGTAAACGAAAAGAGACAAATGTAAACGAAAAGAGACAAATGTAAACGAAAAGAGACAAATGTAAATGAAAAGAGACAAATGTAAACGAAAAGAGACAAACGTAGATCTATTTATGGAGTTTAAGGTAGCTGTGAGAGAATGACAAAATAAATTGACACTAATCTAAATACTACTCGGAGTGAATTTAATGGAAATATATAAAGAAGAGAGAGAGGAGGAGAGAAAGAGAGGAAATGAGAGGGAGAGGTAGAGTGATAGAGAAGGGAAGAGATCGTTAGAGAAGGGTAGAAAGAAAGAGAGGAAGAGAAGCAGAGAATTCCAAATATATTGCACATGATTTGACTCCCCTATCTCTTTCGTCCTTTTTCTACTTCAAAAAATGTCTATCATCTGTGCTATCTCTTTCTCTCTCTGTTTACAATAACCATCTGTTTCTATAACAAATAACTAGAATACGTTTTTACTTTAATCGCGTCTGAACTAACCGATGATTCCATTATACAAACCTAACACTATTACAGGCATCCAGCAGTTTTCGTTGAATCTATCTACTCGTCGCTTAGTGATACTATAAAAAAGAAATCTAATTCATTGCATACACTAATTAAAAATTGTTATTTATGAAATTCATACACTACACCGATATAATTCAAAGCGAAATCGCCGACAAAAAATAAAGGTATTCAAACAATTACGCATTTATAAACGAGTTTCTTTTCATACTACATTCAAATCATTTATATCTCGCCCGCTCCGTGGAAAATTCGAGAAGAGGGCGAGAGCTAAAAAAAAATCGCTGCTCATTACGGCGAGGTTTTAACGTTTTTGTTGTTGTTGTTTTTTATTAATTCGCTTTAAGAATTTTTTTCAGTTTGTTACCTTATTTTCAGTACTTCTGTATCACAAATACGAGTTCCGTATTCGGCGGAAAGTTTAAGATTAGTTACATGTAAATCATTTTACATTAAAACACAAGTTAATAACTTCTAAGTCGTATTTCATCATGACTGGGGGTCGTGGTCATCATGTTTAATGAAACACACGACGACTTACATGTCAGTTATAATGGTTTGGTGTTGCAATTGCCTTCTCCATTTCATATACTAGTGCGAGCACGGATGGGTATGATATAATATGAAGGTTTCCTCACGATGTTTTCCTTCACTGTCAGAGCGCGTGATATTAGTTGGTGTTATACTAACTGCACATAAATTGAAAAATTCATCAGTACAGGCCGAATTCGAACCCGGTTCCTCTGGAGTGGAAGGCCGGCGTTCAAATCACTAGGCTATAACTAATAATAGCAAGAAAGAATATTTTAAAAGTTTACATTACTCTTTGTCAGTGTCGGATCTTAGCTTTTTTTTTTATTCTACTTTGCGACGAGACGAGCAAGACGTTCACCTGATGGTAAGTGATACGCTCGCACATAACAACGTGGTGTTAGTTAAGATGGTACACACTGCACCACATTGCGCTCGCCTTAAGACGTAAGGTGGTTAAGTCTCGTTACCCCAGTAATTACACTAGCAACAGCGTCCTCCAAACCGGAACACAGTAATGTTTGCACACTACTATTTGTCGGTTGAAATAGGAGCTGCGGTGGTACCCATCCAGACGGTCTCCGGCAACAGAGACCTACCACCTGGTGAAGCTCTGAAGTGGTTGTACCGATTTCTGTATACTTTTTCATTGATTACATTGAAGAGGCCTCAAACGCGAGTATTCTTTTGAGGTCGAGTCTTTTGAGGCTTTTACGTTATTTCAGTTAAAAAAAATACTTGAAGATTATGCTTGAAGCCTGTAATTTAACTGCCTTAATGACGCAGTGGATAATCGCTTGCATAACATTAAGGTCCCAGCTTCGATACAAAATATACATATGTAATTAGTGGTGAGATTTCTTCAAATCTACCTACTACCACTCATTGTAAATCTGCAGTAACAGTATTACTATGTTCTAGCTGTGAACATACAAGAGCCAGAGTATTCTAGGCCAGCAAGCTTGACCATCCACTGTCTCATTGTCTCTTAACACCATTTTTTTTCATATCAACGCGGCGTTAGTTAAGATGGTATACACTGCACCACATGGCGCTCGCCTTAAGACGTAAGGTGGTTAAGTCTCGTTACCGCAGTAATTTCACTAGCTAACAGCGCCCTACAAACCGGAACACAGTAATGTTTGCACACTACTGTTTGGCGGTAGAAATTGTCACTAACACAGTAATCACAGTTTAGTCGCTTCGTAGAATAAAAAAAAAGTTTACATCTAAATCGGATACTATAATAAATTAAAATTTTTAACGCAAGGCAAGAAGATTTTATAAGAAATTTCTAGAAGGTTGTAAATTTTATGTTAAATATACACCCTTGTCAAGTGCTTTATGGCGGCGCCGAAATTAAAACGTATTTCGGAGCCGCCTTCAATCATTCTCCGAATTAAGGTTCAGCGTTTTATATTGTCGCTGAAACTTATTTTGAAAAGTGAAACCAGAAAATCTATGAACAGATCATCATCAGACAAATTGATTAGTGCATTTTACTATTAACAAAATACCGTTACCATCAGGTGTAATCGCAGAGCTATGTAATTTAAAAAAAAACACACTGCTTGTCATCTTCGACTTTCTAGTTCCGGCGGTTCAGGTCCTCATTCTTAATAGGAACTGCAAAAGAGAGGAGCAATTTACCGGCGTCAATATTCCTGTCTAAATATGACAAGAAATAGGCTGTCACCGTGATCAAGCACTAACATTCATCACTTAAACAAGCGGTAAAGACTACTCATGCTTCTTATTATCTTTGGAATAGTTCAGCGGCTAGTTTTCATGTTTTGGACAAAGCTCATGAGTTCGAATCTCAGTGATTTTTTACTTTGTGCTTTTTTTTACAGTACTAAATTTGACTTACTATTACCAGGTGGTAGGTCTCTGTTGCCGGAGACCGTCTGGGTACCACCGCAGCTCCTATTTCAATCTCCAAATAGTAGTGTGAAAACATTACTGTGTTTCGGTTTAAAGGGCGCTGTAGCTAGTGTAATTACTGGAGTAACGAGACAACACCTTATGTCTCAAGGCGACGAGCGCAATGTGGTGCAGTGTATACCATCTTAACTAGCACCACGTTGTCATGGGCAAGCGTATCACTTACCACCAGGTGATTGTCTTGCTCGTTTCGTCGCAAAGTAGTATAAAAAAAAAACTTTTTCATATCTCCTTAACCGAAAGAGCTATAGACTTTTTATTTCGGATTACTCGCCTCCATATCCTGTACTTCATTTTATCCTAAAAGAGTATCCATGTAGCAATTCCGGTGTAAAAGACAGCGTTACGGTGTATTTAAGTCGCAATCAGGTGATAGACTAAAAACATCTTAAAAAAGCACGTGTCTGGTTACTATATATAACTTCCTACGAGATGTTGCCTTTTTAATCCAGAATTAAGCACCACTAAGCATCACTCTAGAAATATCTTTAAATCCAATAAAAATTTCAGGGGAACCAATTTCCACCGCCGTGGGCTGAAACGGTTCATAATTTATTCCATTAGCGTCCTTCACAGAAGCGTAATAATATTAACATAAATTTTTTAATATAATTATCAAGTGAAATTCGTATTCAAGTGATAAAGTATAATTAGTTGCTATTGAAGGCAATGAAATCTTTCGAAAATTATCTGAAATTTCAACCGAAATCTTTAGACGTTCATTTATCATCAATAACAACATCATTTCATATATGTCAGTCATACAATCACAACACTCATCTTCAACATATATCAATTGCTATATTTAATAAAACTTAATGACAAGTGTGTTGTAATTTTTATATGCCTCCATTCCTCTTGCAGTCATAGACCACGTCCCCACACAATAAATTAGTTATTTTTCATTTAACATCCAAAATATTTACTAGAAATAATATATATGGTAAAACAACGTTTGCCCGGTCAGCTAGTCATATTTTAGCACAGCATTTCAGTTTCCGTTACAGCATCAGGTAATTTGTTAAAGGATAAATAAATGGTATACGAAAGCAATAATCTTCCACGATACACAAATACGGTGAGGATCGCCAATAATTACAAAAGAATATTATTCACAAATTTTATTTACCGCACTCGAACTGGAACAGTAAATTTTGCTTATTACTGTTCATCGAGAGACAAATGAAATGAGTCAGAATTATATAGATTATATGAATTATCATGAGCTGCAAAGACTTACAAGTAAAGAGTTTTAAAAATGTTTCTATTATTACTGATGATATTACGCTGGGCAGTAATGTTAGTCACTGAAGCTCGTGCTTAGTGTTTTAAGAACTTTAACTGCAGCAGATCTATTTGGTGGTAAATCATAACAATAAGTATTAAAATCAATTAATGTAGATCGATATATGAAATCGATTTTAATGTATCGTGATGTTCAATGATTATTGTGGGTAGTTATTAAATAATCGATACAGAGAATTGGGTAATTCAGTAAAACATGCGCATAATATATAAAATTGGAAATTTTTATTGTGATCTATTGAATGGTTGTGGTCGAAAGTTTGTAATACCGAAGACCATATACTTATGTAACACTGCAGTTCAATCTGCTATCATATATGGAGTTGTAGCTAGTGAATTACTGTAGTAACGAGAATAGTCTTGTGGTATTGTGTGTATCACTTGTTTTTTTATTCTACGAGGCGATGAGACGAGCGAAACGTTCACCTGATGGTAAGTGATACCTGCCCATAACAACGTGGTGCTAGTTAAGATGGTTTACAGTGCACCACATTGCGCTCGTCGCCTTGAGACATAAGGTTAAGTCTCGTTACTCCAGTAATATCACTAGCTTACAGCGCCCTTCAAACCGGAACACAGTAATGTTTGCACACTATCTAGATGTTCTCCGGCATCAGAGACCTACCATACACTACTATACATTTATATGTGTCTGCATGTATGTACTAGTTTGTACATGTATGTACATGTACATATAGAAAGAAAGTTATATATAATTATATATAAATATCAAAAAAATATTAAACTTTCTGCACATGTTCTCCGTTCTTCATGTCCGTGTGTAACGAGGTTGTTATAATTCCGCGCGGAACGCAACCCGCTCCCCGCAGCAATCGTTATTCAGCATCCGTAGAAATGTTCGAGTTAGTTAATTTGGACCTTAGGGTCGCTTGTGCTAAATTATTTACGTCAACGACATACGCTATTTATTACCGGTACACTAATTTAACCTTTTTTTGGACATAAACTTTCGCTCTATACAATCGTTCATAATTTGTATAACGCAAATACGTAAAAACGAAATTTGTTTGTATGTAATATCAGAAAAGAGATTTTTAATTTATTCGTTTTTATATTTACATGATACTTGTATTAAAAAATAATTATTTTTTCGAGATATCTGTGGAAAGGTTAAATCAATTTTTAACGAGACTAATCACTCACTGGATATAAACCAGGTACCACCGGAAGTCCTGTTGCCTCCGTCAAACAGTAGTATGCTAGTATTACTACGACCCAGTTTGAAGGAGGCTATAGTAAAATTACTGCGGTAACGAGACTTAAGAGTCCGTGTTTTAAAGCAACAAGTAGTGGTGTAGTTTATATTATATTAATACAATAGGAAGAGTATCACTGAGGTTTATCATGAGGTTGTGTGTTCAATTCCCAACATCCGGTGTTCACGTGGCGGTGTTTCAGTTTAATCTGAACGTAAGCGATCGTATCAGTGACGAGACGGGGTCTAGTGAAAGCAATTAGAAAGCCAAACAAAGCCTTCAGGCGGGACAGTTAATTAGAAGGCTGGTCGTATGGGCTCGATGTGGTCCGCGGCCACAATCGATCAGCCAACAGCGGATATTCGGTAGTCTCAACATATAGGTTGGCGGTAGATATAATTAACTTTAAAAGTGATTATGTAATAACTAGACAGGTACCACCACCACCACGGAGTATACAAGTACAGGAATATTTTTTTTTTTTCAAAAAATCTATGACCAATAAAGTATCATGATTGTTTTTTTAATCGTTCCCCTGTAAAGTTGGGCAGGCTTCGTCATTTCTTTCTTTTCCTTTCTTTCTTATTTTGTGTTCTTTTCTTTTCCCTAACATTTATACATTTTATCTTTCTTCTTTTATTCTTCACTCTTTCATTCTTTCACTAGTTTTTATCATTTCCATTTCTTCTTTCAGGCATCACCTCTCAGACTACCGCCGCATATTCTACTTATTCTACTTACATTTCCTTTTCCTTTACTTTTAATTTTACACTTTTTACATTTGTATTTACATTTTCTACAACACAAAAAAAAACCCCTCTTCTCATTCTTATACATTAGATAACATCTTTACATTTTTGGTAATTTCTTTGTATTTACAGTTCTTTATACCTTATCTATATATACATTTCTTTTCTTAAACATTATTTTCTACATTTTGCTCTTAAATATCTGTCTGTCTGTACAATTTCTCTTTTTTGTATCTTTGACCTTTCCTACGATTTCCCTGCAATATTCTAAAAATATGCGGCGACATCCAAAAGTATCATGATTAGCTTCTTAATGTCTATTGGATATACACTTTAAACAGTAAACGTTAATGTTATTTTAGCCTTGTTTGTTTGAGGGTGCTACGGCTATGATTCTCAAAGTCATGACATCGCCTGTGAGTTGGAGCACATCCCAAATCCCGTGGTACATTTCAATAGGCGCAACCGGTCTTCAATTAATCCATTTGTGTATCGCCTCAGCGAATTTACACAACGCGGCCTCTTGCCCCCAATCATTTTCTAATTTACCAAAACAGCCTGATGTTTTCCGCAATTTCATAGTGAAATTAATTTACAGACAAACAAATATTACTACGTACGACTTTATTATCTGGGGAAATCAGTATCATGCGGTATTTCTGCCTAGGAATGCTCTATTGGTGATCTCACCAATCCTTCAGTGTATTATGAAGAGACCTGGTCTACTATGAAACTCATCGACACCTGTATTATTTACTAGGGAAAAGCAAAACCTTTAGAATTCTCATTGAGCTGCGAAAAGTGCGAGACCATTTCACATTTGCCGAACACTCAGACTTATTCAGAGATGAAACCTATTCTTCGCGAACCTAAACATCTATTTCGTCCCCTTCTACAACAAGTTAGACTTGCTTCACTCCTATTCTTGTTGGCATAAAACTATCCAGCTAAAACGATACTGTATAAAGTACCTAAGATATTGTATTTTGATATAGCATTATGAAATTTGTAAGTCGTTCGTCTTATGTATAGCTTGATTGATAGTTTACAAGGTTTCAAAGCAAGACTTTACTGGTTTCTTATCATCAATACAACTAAAGCACTTTATTATACCACCAAACTGTATTGTTCATGCATCTCCTCCCTCTTCCTCCTAATATACTCCCGGACACATCTATCGGCCCACCACCCAGTGTTTCAAGTTTCGACGGTGTCTAGCTAAAAATAAATGTTAGGTGGAGCAATAAGTTTTAATGCAGTTTTGAAGCAGATTTATTGGACAACCTTTATGTATGTTTTTTTTTATTTTTTTTTGTAAATTCGAATTGATTTGGCCGGCAGAAGTTTTACAACTTGGGCGACAATTTCAGGCAGAGTATCCATATTTTTTGGTCGAAGCTGGCTCTAAGTTTAGATTTGCCGTTTTATGGAACCAATAATCGAAAACATCAAAAAAAAATCCAACTTGTGCGAAATAAAAAAGTTTTCTCCATTCCTGGGTCGTTGAAAACAATGAACAGACTCAAATTTTCGTTTTTTTTTTCATAATCCTGAATTCGAAATTAAAAAAAAAACATACACAAAGGTTGACAAAAAAATCAGCTTTAAAACTGCATTAAAACTTGTTGCTCCGCCTAACATTTATTTTTTGCTAGACACCGTTAAAATTTTAAACACTGGGTGGGCCGACAGATGTGTCCGGGAGTGTAGTGATACTAGATAACAAATTTTGTACGCCGGATCCATTGGCAATTTGTTACACCATCAGGTATATAATCATTAATAATAACTCAAGTATACTATAATAAACAACACACCCAGCTTAAACAGACACGTGGGGGCCACTTACATTAATACCCCTTGCGATCTACAAGTTTGGACCCCTTCAGCTTAAAAACTTAGACAATGAATCACCTCTTACCCTTCACACTGGACTTTTGATATACCATTATATTTGTAATTCTATTAAACGTCTCCCTAACATATCAGCTTAACACTTTTTCAAACTTAAAAGTTATAGCTTCTGGTTCATAAGATTTACAAAAATATATTTCCCTTACATTATGATACTTGGAACTTTTGATTTGTTCTTAAGAAACCTTACCATATTGATGGTAGAGTCGATCCTATTCTCGAGTTCTAAGAATGCATTTTTTACAAAGCAATGCTCTTTTTTTTATACTACTACTAAATACCCTCTGATTGCTATGAACAAAGCCAAGACTACCTCATAATCGTGGTCCATCCTGGGCTTGCTTGCTAGACAATGATGGCCCCCACCATCAAAGACCGCGAACTCGAAAACCCTTTTAGTCGCCTTCTACGACAGGCAGGGCTTACCTTAGTCCTATTCTTAATTGCCCGTGACTACAGGGCTGAAAACGGCAACAGAGACCTTCTTCTTCTTCTAAGTCGTATTTCCTCATGACTGAGGGTCGTGGTCATCATGTTTTTATTGAAACACGCGACGACTCTCTTGGCAGTTATAGTGTAGTTTTCCATTGCCTTCTCCATTTCACATACTAGTCTAACAACTGATGGTCATGGCATAGATATGCAGGTTTCCTCACGATGTTTTCCTTCACCGTCAAAGTACGTGATATTAGTTGGTGCTTTATGCTAACTGCACATAAATTGAAAAATTTATTAGTGCAGGTCGGATTCGAACCCGGTACCTTCGCGGTGGAAGGCCGGCGTTCAAATCACTAGGCTATCACGACTACAGACAGGACAGAGACCTACCACCGGTAAAATCCTATTCTCTATGTCACTCTTGTACTCTATCATTCTTCAACTTTGTATGCAGTATGTTGATATGGTTAACTTGTTTCGGTGACAGCGAGGCCGGAAGATGGGGTGGCCGTGACCGCCGGCGGGCGATGCTGCGGCCGGAGGGTGGCGCGCCGATGCCGGCGGGGCGCGTAACATGCGCTCGCTGAACGAGACCGCGTGCTCGGCGTTGTGGGACGGCGTGCGCTGGGACGAGCCCGCGAGCGTCGCCAGCCTCGCCGTGCTCGCCCTCATCGACGTGCTCGTCGTCGCAGGTAACCAGTACCACCACACACCACTCTTTGACCCTCTATCACCTGATTGCATCGGCGTAAAAGAGACTGATGAGCAGCTACACGGATACTCTTTCAGGATATGAAGAACTGGTGGTAGGTCTCTGTTGCCGGAGACCGTCTGGATGGGTACCACCGCAGCTTCTATTCAAATAGTAGTGTGCAAACATTACTGTGTTCCAGTTCGAAGGGCGCTGTAGCTAGTGTAATTACTGGAGTAACGAGACTTAACACTTAAGTCTCAAGGCGTCGAGCGCAATGTGGTGCAGTGTGTATCTTAACTAGCACCACGTTGTCATGGGCAAACGTATCACTTACCATCAGGTGAACGTGTTGCACGTCTCGGCGCATAGTAGCATAAAAAAAGTACAGATGAGAAATCCGAAATAAAACGTCTATTGCACTTCCGGTTATGGAGATATGAAAACTCAAAGTTAGAACTGCGGAAAGAGAACAAAAATGAGAATCGAAATCATGAAAATCAGCCGCTAGATCATCCGGGCACATTCTAATCTTATAAGTTAACAGAGACCCGGATAATAAGATGCGTCTATCCGGCTTGTTTTATTCGACAAATGAGCGATACGTATATGATAGTAAATACGCCTGCCTATAACAACGTGGCGATTAAGATGTTATACACAGCACCACATTGTACTCGTTCGGCCATAACATGTTAAGCCTTGTTACTCCAGTAATTTAGTTATCTACAAAACCTTAAAAATCGGACACGACGAAAAAAGTAAACTGCGATGATATCTACTTAGACTCTCTACCAGGTGGTAGGTCTCTGTTGCCGGAGACCGTCTGGATGGGTACCACCGCAGCTCCTATTACAACCGCCAAATACTAGTGTGCGAACATTACTGTGTTCCGGTTTGAAGGGCGCTGTAGCTAGTGTAATTACTGGGGTAACAAGACTTAACACCTTATGTCTCAAGGCGACGAGCGCAATGTGGTGCAGTGTGTACCATCTTAACTAGCACCACATTGTTATGGGCAAGCGTATCACTTACCATCAGGTGAACGTCTTGCTCGTCTCGTCGCAAAGAAGTATAAAAAAAAAAGACGGTTTCTATCAACACAGACCTACCAATAAAAGAGAATTAGAAAAATAATTATTTCTACACTTACACTTATTTCATGTTTCCACGTTCTCTTTAGATGTGCTAATGGTATGTTATCAAATACTTTGAGATACGCTGTTGTGTATGAATATTCGAAAGCTTTACAGCGTAGTATGTTTTTTAATAAGCTGAAACTTAAAAGTTCATTTATCTCCGGAGCGCGGCGCAGAGCTTCCAGCGGCAAGTATTCATTTATTCGGAGTAGGGGACGGCGAGACTTGACGATTCCATTAGCTGATTAAATTGCGTCACAGAGCAGGCGGCAGATGTGCCAGTTCGTGAAAGTCGACTACTTAATTTATTGGGAATCAATAGTCATTGGTATACTCAATACGTTTTTAGACAGAAGTTAACGCTGTTAGACTCATTGGCGACTTTCGCGGATCAAGAATTCAAAGCTAAAAATTAAAGTACATAAGTAAGTCGTTTGTTTATAATAATATTTCTTTCAATGGCAACATTGACTAAAAATTAAAAAAACAATGACAATCGATTCAGGAAGTACAGAGTGGGGGTTAAAGGGTGGGGGAAAAATCACGGTCGACGGGCAGTGACTGTTAGTAAAGACGCTAATAAATAAGTAAAGAAGGTAGTTTTACTAAATATCATTACAGATATAATAATAATTTTAATATATCAGGCAAGGTAAGAAAATAATAAAAGGGTACGATAAGTGGTGAAGGAGTGGAAAATTATATACGAGGAACTGAATAAGGTTAGTCAATACCACAATTTATAGATAACAGAGCTGCTACGAGATGCAACGTCTATATATTTTTCAATTTACTAAAAACATTCATTTCATACATTCCTTCGATACTTAATTATGAAATAACTCATAAAGAAACGTGAAGACTATTATTTCAGCTATACGTTTTTTATTTTTTAAATAAGAAAGGTCTAGATGATCGTTTGATTTTACTGCTCTGCGGCTTCTATGTCGGGTAACACACTTGTCTGAATGACGCGGTTATTTTAAAAAGGGGAGGCGACAAGAGTGACGTATTTGCTCTGTTTCATCCATCTGTTTGTTACACTTGAAAGAGGTGTGAGGGTAATAAATTTTACGAAATTGCATTTTATATTTGGCCCGTTGCTGCTGATGATGGGAAAGAGAGAAGGAAAAGGATTTAATGGTAGACAACATCGCAACCGCTGACTTTTTTAACTTGCTTGATAGGTCTTACTATATTTAGACGTGAAGATGAACAACAAGAAGAACATATTTATAACATTAAGTTTGTTACGTTTTTTCTTAAGGCTATAAGTAAGAAATATGTAGCAGTTTATATTCACATCTGCGAAGAGGATCCGATTCTTTGTTCTCAAGGTTGGTCCTGACAGGAGAAGAAATGATTTTACGATGTATAGGAATGTTGAAACGCCATCAGTTGGAAAGAATCTGAAGATCGGAATAGTTTTCTGAATCCGACTGTCACAATCCAGTTAAAGTTTAATTTAAATAACCTATTAATCTAAAAGAGTTTGAATTTAATTTAATTTGCAGCGAAGTCTTCTTCCGTTGCAGTCAATTCTACATTCCATCCGGTAATATTATTTTTATGAATATTTTTCTTTCATATACAGAACAATTTCTTTGGTAAAGTTTATATCTATTTCTTTATAACTAATAAGACTACAGAAACAGTTTGCAAATGAGATCTTTACTGTCTGTCTTCTATTCGTTTTAACTCATTGCAAAAGTATATAACGTTAGTATTATTAGTTTAGAAATGTAGACGTGTAAAAACTGTCCTTAAAATAGATACGGCATTGTACCTTTTCATATTTTTCGTTTGCGCTTTTCGGGTTTTTTTTATGTCCGGACGCTCGGTGCTCTGGGGGCGAGCTCGAGGGCCCTCCTCGCCGCGGCACAGTTCCGCGAAACGTATTTTAAACGATTTAAAGAGTTAAATTTTAACTTTGAAATGGTATAACGACGTCGGGCATTTATGTATTCAATTCATTGTTGTGCGACGAATCGTTAATTCCTAAGCTAATCGCAATACTTATAACTAAGTACTAATTTAAAAGGTATTACAAAATCATAAATTCTTGTACACTACGTTTTTTATACCATCATTGGTAAATCACTATAATTTATATAACGGAGTTAGTAACAGTCGACATCTATTTTAAATTACGTTAACCGACAATGAATTTAAAGATGGCGAAGAAGTTATTTATTTTATTTTAAATCTTTATTAGTGTTTCTTAAATTAGGTTACAAAAGACCGAATTAAAGCCTTTGTGCATTCTCTGTCAGTCAACCTAGGAAGTAGAAAGATGTTGTGGTAGGCGAAGAGAAAAATAATAATAATAAAATCCTATGATATTAAGTTCTTAGTCAGAATACTCTAGTTCTCGTATTGTTGGTTGATAGAACATAGCAATATTGTTAAGACAGTAGAGTTACAATCAAGGATGGTAACAAAACGCGTTGAGTATCAGTTCTAAGGTTTGGAAAAAAGGACCGATAAACAGATGTATAAATATATTATAAAATATGCCTCTTTTTTGTTGAGAGCTAAAAACAGTCGCTAGTTCGCCCCCTTCGATAAAAACATTAAGTAATCCGACGTAAATAAATCCTGAAGTGATGCTAACTGTACCGTGAAAACAACCCTTGTCAAGATTTCAGGATAAGAAGTAGCTGGGCGCTTTGTTACTTTGGATGCTCTAGAAAAAATTTAAACAAATCTCAAGCCTTGACTTTACTCCGAAAGATAGACTTACGATAGCCTTGAGAAAGGTTTTTGGCAAAATAACAAAACCGAAAACATTTGTAATATTTCTATTAATTATATTTTTATCGTCATCAGCAATTTTATTGATGTCTTATGCCAAACTCAAGCGTCTTCAATTTGAGCTCATTTGCTTTACTCTTAGTTTAAGTTGGTGATTCTCACAGTCAAAGCTGCTGCTTATTACTCTGCTATTATTTAGTCTTTAGTTGCCTTTTACGACACGCCGAGGTCACAACAAAGAAAAATTTTAACCCGTAATGAATTAACAATCATCATTCATTATTCATGAACGGTAATAAATAAAATTTTAAAATAAATAAGAGCAATGTCTTTATCTAAGCATTTGAATGCTTAAAAGGATACTAAAAACTTAAGAATAGTTAATATTGATTACATAAATATTTTTATTAAAGAAGAAGTTCTTCTATTATACACAACAGACAGAGAAGCAACAGAAAGAAACGAAGATAGTTAGACGGTGAATAAAACAATTCTTGACGTTAAAAGGAAAGTAGTAAAGAATCCAAAAGTGGCTAACTTAGGGGACGCGTTCCCAGAAACCCCGGTTGTGTAGAACTTTCGCTTCGGTACTTGAAGAAGCCGAAACTCGCTGCGTAAACGAGTTACGGGGCAATTCAAGAATTATACGGAAAACTAACATAACCTAAGTGCTTACGTTAACTTCGACTTAAAACTTGAAGGGGGTACACACGTACTAGGGATGAAGCGATTTATTAATACTACATATACATCAAAAGTTATAATGGGAATATAAGAATATTTTTATGTTCTTATATTCCCATTATGTATTTATATTTTAAACTTATGAAGACCTAAAACATTAAACTATAGTAAATATATTTACACACCACATTACAAAAATCAAAAAGTATGTCTAAATCACTTCTCTGATAGTAAAGATCTATTTCCGAAGACCGTCTAGGTACCACCGCAGCTTCTATTTCAACCGCTAAACGGTACTGTGATAATATTACTGCGTTCCAGTTTGAGAAGCGCTGTAAGCTAGTTAAATTACTGGCGACTTAACATCTTATGTCTCATGTTTTTTTTTTTTCACTATCATCCCTCTGGTTGGTTGGGTCAGGGCCTAGTTCTCTCATTCCAGTTCTCGTTTTCATTCTGTTTTGCTAACTATCATTCCGCTAATTTTTATCTACTCGTATCTTCCATACAACTCCAGAGTGAAAACTCCGTCGTCTTACAGTTTATGCATCCGGGAGAGACCTGTGAAGCATACTTTTTGCATTTTTCTGAAAGAGATCACACATTCCCGTTTTCCTCCTGTGTCCTTTCTATTTTCTTATAACTCTGCTTTAAATTTTTGCCTCTTACTTATCTATTTTTAGCGCCGTGTTATGGGCAAGCCTATCACTTACCATCAGGTGAACTTCTCTCGTTACGGATACTACATCACAGTATATAAATATTAGTAGGTTCATTATCATCATATCAACTTACTAACCACTTTTGATAGCTTCCACTAATATGACAGTACCATACTCAAATATAGTGTTATGGATACTGATAAACTTCACATGATGGTATATCCCATTTCCTAGAATAGTTTCATATTCCATGGTAGTGTAGATATTGTATTTTAATGTACTTAGTTGTTAAATGTTTAACTTGATGCTATGTTATTGTGGGCAAGTTGATAGCTTACTAAGATCTTAGTAGGAGCAGTTGGGTTCACCTGATGGTAAGTGATAAGCATGCCTATAACAATATGATAGTAATATTAAGTCTCGTTACCATAGTAATTTCTTTAGCTGTTTTGCGTTATTAGTTGTTATCAAGGATACTACTATCTCTAATCTATTTACTACTATTAAAATGTACTATTCTTTAGTTTGTGCGTTATTGTAGAAAAACCATTATAAGGAAAAAACCAATTGATATAAAACCGGGAGCCCTGAGCGCTGGCGGTGGAATAGAATTGCATTGTTCGCGAAACTTGAAAAACCTACTGCTTTTTTTTTATGTTCCAACGACAATAGGCATTGAAATGTATTATACTCGAATACAGATGTTAACTGAAATCCATTAAAGTTAAAACTTAAGTTAGTAATGATGGAAGCTTTAATATTTTAATTTAATTATGAAACATTATCCGAAAAATAGAGATTACTAATTTAACGAAAGTATATAATCGTTAATAATATGTGTACCTTTTGAAAGGCTGAATATTGTCTACATCGGTTCAACCAGTAAGAACTATAGGACTTAAAGACCTGATAATCTAAGTTCTGAATCTTTCTTTTTATTTCTATATTTAATAATCGCAAGATTTTTGAATATGTGAAAATTGTTTAAATCGTTTCTTTTTTATTATATGCATCAGAATGCTGTACCTTCATTTTCTAATTTTTTTTAGCTACGGTACCTTTCGGGCTACAGAATTGTAGTTATCAAGGTTACGATCATCAGGAAAATTATTATATAAGCCTTATAATAGAGACACTTTGTAAGTTTTATAATTTAAAACTTTTTCCGAAATATCGTTTCATATTTCAACAGCTACTACTTATTAGAGAGGGATTTTATGTCCCAAATAAGTAGACTATGATTCAAGACCTAACTTTTTAACTGTAACACATAATATTAGTACTGTTTATTTATTAATAATATCAATTTAAATACCAATCATACTAAAAGAAGACATACACCTCGAAGAAGATTTGTCTATAGACAATATAATGTAAGTATTTCGTGATTACTATTACGTCGTGTAAAGTACTCTAAACGGTGCAACAATAAATTAAACAAACTGAATAAAAACAGTAAAATTTAGCTTTTATTAAATGTGTAACAGTCGTGTAAATATAAGAAATCATTATCATTATATTCTGTTATAAATTGTTATCGCTTCGTGCAAGCGTGAATCAATGCATATTTGCAGATGAATGGCAAACACGAGAGCTGATTGATCAAATACGATGGCAATAAAATCAATTTAACATTCATTAGGAAAACTCATAATTTATGAATATTTATATTATTCATGTTCACTAGTGATCGTCTCTGTTACCAGAGACCGTCAAGGTACCACCGCTGCTAATATTCATACTGCCAAACAGTAGTTTTTAACTCTTACTGTATTCCGTTCTAAATTAGGTTGTAGCTAATGAAATTAATGAGATAATAACACTTATCATCGGACGAAAAGCACTATATATTGTAGTGTATACATCTTAATAAACATTCTGCGTTTTAGACCTCTGTATACCTGCAACAGTGTTCACGTAAAAATGGTTTTTCATATAAAAATACATGAATACCGACACGCGGAAATAAATTTCAATTCTATCAAATCTTTCAAAGAAATAACTCCGAATACATCTCAGATAGAGAATTTTCGATATATGAAAAATCTTTGGGCGTTGCTGGTGTCGGAATACGAATTCAAAATTGTCCAATGCATTTTGTAGTGTAAAATAAATCACGGGGAATTTTACATGCTCGCTCCTAATATTTATCCTCAATAGTATATGATGTTAATGATAAAGCTTGATAACTAACGTATCGAAGCGACTATTTACAGTTAACACGACACCATAATTTTGTATAAAAAGATATGAATCTATAGCATGGTAATTTCTACAGCTAAATAGACCTCCTAATTAACACGTTCAGTGCCAGCGACTCACTTGGTGAGTCCACTAAAAGTTTTCTCCAGTGCCGGCGACTCGCCTGGCGAGTCCACTGTTTTTGGGTAATATATCTAAAATGCATGTGTATATTCGGTTCAAAATTACAGTGTAGACGTATTATGATGTTATTTACATATTTACTTGGTGGTTTGGGAGTTACGAACATTTTTATATTTAAAAAAAGCCATTATGCAATGTCGACTCAAGTGGTGACTCCATCGCTAAATGGCGGCACCTGGGTGTGCATCGTCAAATTCGTGGTGGCGTTGAACGCGTTAAATATACACCGTAGACAGATTTGGCAATAGAAGACCAGCGATCAATATTATAAAAGATATATACATTGAGATGTAAGAGAAATAAATTTAATATTAAAGATTGTCTTTGCCATAAAAAACCAACTAAAAATAACAAACCCCATCAGACCTTGAATAGTTGACAAGGGTTCAGGTTTGATTACCGACTCGCGGTCCTCACCTATTATTTATTTACGAATTCCGCTACATAATTCAACGCGTCGCCATTTTGTTGTTTATGGACGCTGGTTTTTTTTATTTCCTAGACAAAGATCACGTCGAAAAGAACCCTCATCCACACAAGCTGCAGTGGTATTCTGCTGTTCATTTTTATAAGCATTACATTGTTCCATGTTTGGGCCGTTGTAGTTGATGAAATTACTGAGGTAATACGTATCTCGATGCGAACAGTAAAACATCCAGTGTAAAGTTTTAAGTAATAAATAGCTGTAGAGGTATGATTTAAAAAAGAAATAAAAAACAAGAAATACAAATATATCCAATCCGGCCTAACGTTTGCAAATGTTGAAAAGGGTAAGCGCACTTCAATTATCGGGGCACGTTTCCATACATTATTTATTCACGAGGTAACCCTTTTCTAGATTTTTTATATAACAACCACAGTAACGAGGCTTAATCATCTTATATCCCAAAGTCATAAGCTCATTAGACGCTATGTGAAAATTCAACTTGGCCTTACATTGTCACTGTCGGTCATATCACAAAATATCAGCGGAGTTTGTCTTGTTTTACAAAAAAGAATTTATAGAACAGCAAATATTTTCAATAAAAGAAAGAGAACATTAATATATTAAAAAGAGAAAGAAGAATGAAAGTGAGAAGGCTGTGCCTTTCATAAAAGATTCCCGGGATGTTCCCAGCGCACTAACGGAGACCGAAAGCGTTTTAGTCAATATAAATCCCGGATAGCGTTTCCTATCTAAAAGCTAGGATATTTTAACCCCTTACCTCCCTCAAACCGTTTTCTGACTATAAATTGAACTCAACAGTATTAATTACTATTTATATGTCCGCGGCGAGTAAACAAAAAAGTTGATTGCATATTCAATAACTGTGTTGACATTCTGATTCCTGTTTGCCTATACAATGGATAATATGCGTCAGTGGTTAGATGGTACGGTTTATCAATTGAATAGTTCCTGTTCGAGTAGGCGTGGATAATGTTTTGTGTAATTTAATTTATTACAAACATGAACTCAATGTAACACATGTCCAATGCGACAGGTCTGATCTCATCTGTTGCTTTAACTTTAACAGTTTTACTTGTGGTGTACTCTAACCCTTTTTCCCTTTCTCTTCCTGCTCCATATCAGCATACGTTATAGTTACTAACTTTATTTGCTATGGATAGACACAAATTACTACCACATTAAAAACTTCTCTTCGTAATACTTTTAATAATGCATCGAGACTAGCAAGACGTTCGTCTGATGATGAATGATACGCAATTATCACACGACGAGAAATCAAAAGTCTAGTCACATCAGTAATTTCACTAGCTTCAAACACAGTAATATTTGCACTTTACTGTTTGATGGCAGAAATAAGAGCTGCGGTGGTACCTATACGGTGTCCAGTAACAGTGACCTACCAGCAGTAAATACACGTACGGTAACGGATGGTATAATACATATATTCTTTCGCAACAGATAACGCTAAGATATAAGCGCGAACTTCAGAACAAAGTCGGTAAGTGAACCCTGACCCTCGTCATGTATTGAGTGTGTAAGCTCGGATGAAGCTTTTGTTATTTCAAGAACCCTTTGTGAACCTGACATGGTTTAATTTTTTTTTCATTATACTCCTTTAACAATTCTTTTCACAAATACCCTCCGTTACCTGTATGTCCCCAAAAACTATGTATATGTTTAATAAAAGGTCCTATTCGCGAATAATTAAAGTGTTTCGGATTTCAAGGCGCTGTAAAATTATGCAGTAAGAAACACAGCGTAGGTAAGTGAAAAGTTTTTAAATTAATAATCTTTTTCCTGAACAATAGGTTTAATGTGATACAGAATATAATAGCACCAACTTTAGCACACTCCACTATATTTCAACATGTCTAAAGTTGGGAAATTGAGCCATATTATAGCTTGTAACTTATTACACCAGCGTCTAGGTATTCGGTCCCCCAATAAACCTATCAGTACTAAATAGTATTTTATAGAATAAATCATAAAGTACGCAACACGATTTTCACGCGGAGAATATTTTAAAGAACATCACCAAAGTGAAAATCGAATTTCCGAACGAGCTCCGTTTATAAAGTTTTATTCTGATCTTTTTAAACTCGATCACGAGTTGGTTGTGGGAGTAAGTTGAAAATTTGCATAAATATACCAGAGTATGAAATTTTACGCGCCGTCTGTTCCCGGCGAGATTAATGAAAAAATAAAGTTTCTACTTATCAATATTCCAGTCTTCAGAAGCTGGAGATTTTTTTTATATTCTATTTTTACTTACACAGATTATTTAACGAACGAGATGCCCTGTCTGAGGAAGGATAATCAGTGTTTGTCTTTAGCGTTGAGTGTAGCGACGTAATAACTTAATCACATAAAAGAATTTCTATCTTTTGCTTAATTGTATATAGAGCATATCCATAGGATTCTCTGATATTATTTTATTTCTGTATAACCCCATTTTTGTTACCTATCAACTTTTTCTTGGCCTTCCTCTCTCAACTTATAAGTCCCAGCATTGAGAACATAAAGCAACTTACCAAAATCTTTTAACCGCATAACTTTTTACAGGTTAGTTCAATTTTAATTTCAAGTCCAATGTTAATCCTAAATTTAAAGTAACTAAAAGTATTTACTAACACTATGATTTGGTAAACAAATTGATTTAGAATCTGTTTATCTCTTCTACTTTGTAACTTGTGGAGAGCTAAGAGAAGAACTGTGTAACTTGATGCTAGGTATATCGATTTTAGTAATCCATAACGGTAAAGTACTTGAGTATTATATTTATTATCTTCTACTATTTGATACACAGCCTCTGTAAATGTTGCGAGTATTATCTTTGCGAAAACAAAAGTAAGTAACTTAAAGGAATACAACGAAGGTATAAATAAATAAATGGCTCCGTCGATAATTCGTAATCGGTACGCGAAATTGCAAAGTTGCCGATTGCGAACTTTTTCATTGAATTATTGTTAAGTACGCCGAAAGTCGGCCGAGTTTGTTCTCAAGTTGGTAACTAAGATTTATACAAGTATCCGATACCGCCGCAGCGATATTGTGGACGAAATTTAAATTGTTAAGGGGGAAGCTAATTTTCTTTAACTTTAATCCCTTTACTTCATCAAAGTATCAATCCAGTTTATAATTAGTTTCATTTGCGTAGGTAATGAAAAACAACAAAACTCTAATGATATACAATTTCAACAATTAAAGTAATTTATCTTAGAATTTATATATAACAGTAGACTAAATTAAATTTTGTAATAAAATATGCTACCCTGTAAAACAGAAGTTCCTATCGCTTCTGGGGAGACACGATGAGGATTTTTGATTACCAGAAACATCTTTGGTGATAAATACTTAATCTGCTCCTGATGATGTTTGTTATAATTTGTATTTATTTTTCGTTTCTATTGCTATAAAAAATCAATGTTGTTCAACACTACATCTATCCAATTCGTAGATTGACTATCCGCGTATTGTAAATTAAATTTTGAATATTAAAATAAAGTTTACAACAAAAAATTTATAAAAAAGAGTTATATATAAAAAGCAGTTTTACCTTTTTAAAAAAGTCTACAAAAAGTAAACTTAGCGTAGTAATGATAAAGGCATATGTGATAACGCCACGGGGGAAACGGTTCCTCATTTGCTAACTGAATGTCCTATCCATATGAACTCGCGGCATGAATTCGAGCAAGAGAAAGGGCTGAAAATAGATAAAGTAGGTTTATGCGAGTTGGTAAAAAATAAGTTAGTTAGAGATAAATTTTTCAAATTCTGTATAAATATATGTACAATAGTTAACAATAGGAATAAGGATAAGTAAATACGATTTTCGTAATGATATATAAAATATTATTAGTAGCAAATTACCTAAATAGGATAAAAAACCCCTGAAAAAAAAAATAAAAAAAAAAACTATTTTTTATACCTTCGGAAGATGTGAAGTGCAATTTAAATAAGACCTGTACCGGAAGCCGACGAAGGCTTTTTGGAAATAAGTAGCTTTGTAACTTAATAGAATTTACAACAGTTGGATATTAAAAGAACATCTAAAAGAAGACAAGGAAAGAACGACAAAAGAAACGACATGGAAAGAAGAATCGTCTTGTTTGAAGAGCCTAGTACGGTTATTTGTAAAAACTGTAAAAAAAATGTTCACAGGGAACTGCTTGGTGATAGCAGCTGTCCTGTGCTCCTCCAAGCTACGCAGCGTCACCAATCTATTCATCGTGTCTCTGGCCGTCGCCGATTTGCTGGTAGGACTGGCAGTGCTGCCTTTCTCTGCCACAAGAGAAGTGTTCAAGGTATATATGATGATAATTTAAACTTCCCTTACAAAATTGACCAAATTAATATTAATTTTAATAACCTAACCTAACGCGATGGCGGTAGACTATAAGAACGTATAACATACGACAAGTATTAGGTTATCTAGAATTTTTTTGGTCACACGACATTTTAGAGTGGTCGAAGTGCCTCAACTATTAGAAAGAATATATCACTATGTTAGTCCCGTAGAAATTTCAAAATAAAATTCCAATACTAAAAGTAGAAAAACAGAAAATATTGATTTGGCATTTCTGTTCAAATTTCCTGCTTTTTCAACTTCTGAAATAGTAGTCCTATTCAGTCCCATATTAACAGTAGTCGTATATTATCTGTTAATCATCCAATAGATGGCCATTGTAATTAAAAAAAATCAATTACCATGTAAACTAATTGATATATCGCGAAGGCAAAATTGCGAGAGAGGCAAGAAGTATTTCATCACAAACTTTGTAATATTCGTCATGATTAACGCAAGAAAAATGTCTCAGCAATATCATTAAAAATAATACCCATAGAAAACATCGAAGTGCCCATTCCCTCTAATTAGACACTTTGGGGACCACACCGTCAGCAACAGATGGGACGGGACAAGTTCCTGATGCATTATAAAATCAACTTAATAACAAAATGTATAAAGTTGAATTTTGAAACTCGTTTAACTCCTTCATTAAAGTCGCTTAACTTGATAAATCATTTTCAACTTTATTCTTAAAAAGACTAATTTTACTTTACCTTAAGCTATCAATTGCTGGTTCTTAATAAATCTGCTAAATTTAAATACGCGTTCATACTTAACGAGGGCTTAAAAATCTATTTTTATTTTAATGATATTTGTAAGAGAATTGGAAGAAGCTCACTATTGACCCTTAGCCACTGTTCCTGCGCCTCTCCCATCCAACAGCTTCCGGAGACCTTCACCAGGTCTAGGGTTTTACAACACCACATTGCGATCGTCACCTTAAGACATAAACTATAAGTGTTATTCTCTGTCTTTCTCTCTATCTCTATCGTGTCCTCTTACATCTCTACTCTCTACAATATATTAAGGTTTCGTCGGCAGAATTTCAAATGATAAAAGTTAGTTTTGAAAGTATATATGTAAAATAATATTTTATTTATTATTCATTTGTAACTTAAACATATTTTTTGATTCTGTTATTATTAGTGTATCGCATAATGTGATTTTGAATTAGTTTAAATGATCTGTATATTTGTAATGGAGGCTACGATAAATTTTTTCCGTAATTTATAAATGTATTTTGTAACAGCACTGATTGACAAATAAATAAATAATAACACAGACCCGATCGCTTCATCAATATTGTAATTGATATCTTCCCCGAAATAGGCGACTAATACATTTGTACAGTTCGATACCAAATACAGATTGTGTTTATTTAAATGCTCTTGATCCATTACGAGCGTATCAATGCCGTGTTCGGATCAGATAAGTTAAGGCCACTTTGCTTAATTACTGATTGAATATTGATACAAACATTTTGTATCAATAATCAAACGTTTTGCTGATGAAAATCGTTTACATTTTCATGGAAAGATATAGTCCAATTGCAAGAATACCACTAGACTCAAGATTTGAAAAACCATACCATAAACCAAACAACTTATAAATCTGTAATCGAACTTGACACCACTATTTCAAGATGCTTAGTACACAGCTACAGAGGCATCACTAAAGAATAAATATCGATTGTAAGTTTTGATGTAATTAGAATTTGTGGCAATTAGAAATTCAAATCTTACGTTTCAAATTTCTGAAGATCATAGATCTATGTTGTAACATGTATTTATACGCTCTTAAAAAGATTATTTAAATTACTTTCACTTACATATGTTTAGCAAAAGAAGGAAGAAATAGAAAAATAATATACAGAGAGTAAAATTCGTGCTTTTTAAGTCTGAACTTTTTACTAAAAAATCATGAAAAGGAAAAGTAATATTTTTTTTGGTTTAACAATTTCTCTGATCATTGTATAATCTTTTCAGATATGGATATTCGGCGATGTCTGGTGCTCAGTGTGGCTGGCGGTCGACGTGTGGATGTGCACGGCTTCGATTCTCAATCTGTGTGCCATCTCATTGGACAGATACGTAGCAGTCACGAGGCCAGTTAGCTATCCGAGTATCATGAGCAAGAAACGAGCAAAGGCGCTGATCGCTGGGCTCTGGGTACTATCCTTCGTCATCTGCTTCCCACCGCTAGTCGGATGGAAAGACAAAAAGGTAATAAATACGTATAATGTTATTATAGATAATACAATCAACAATTTACCTAACATCTGTACGAAACAGCCAGATGAAGCGGATCTAAAGGAAGGCTGGTCACCTAACCCGCCATGTAAGTGGACCTGCGAGCTGACCAACGACGCCGGTTACGTGGTCTACTCAGCAATGGGCTCGTTCTACATCCCGATGCTTGTAATGCTCTTCTTCTATTGGAGGATATACAAAGCCGCCGTAAGAACCACTAAAGCCATCAACCAGGGATTCAGAACTACAAAAGGTAATATCTATGCTCTCTTCGATAAGAACAATAACAATAGTACTTCATTATTTGTCTCTTTTGCTTGTTACTCTTTATATTTGTGTATTTTAATTTATATGTATTTATGAGAAACTTTCATTGGTCTATATTACCATTGATATATAATCTATATTTTATGTAACATATTATATAGTAGTATTTCCTTAAGCTTCTTTTTCAAATCACGTTTCCTTTTATTGTATACACCTACCTGCTTTATACTTTTCATTAATTTATTTTCTTCACAAGTCTGCTGGAACTAAACTCTTTTAGGGTTAAGCTCGCCTATGTACTTTTATCTTACCTATGAACCTATATTTTGTCCTTTTGTATGTACAATAAAGAATAAAGAACAATGTAACTTTTTTGTTGTTCTTGGAACATGGTGATTACCTCACGATGTTTTCTTTTAACGGAAACTCAAGCTCAGTGGCTTTGAATTTTTTTCGGTCATGTAGCATATAAAAACTGTGCCATAATCGCATCGTGATTAAATTATAGAAGAAATAGTCAACGGTATAAAACTTATTTAACGAATTAATGTTAAAGCAATTGCGTACCTCGAAAATGTAGCACGGAAAGAGATAAGAGAGCGATGAAAATTTTTTCTCGCAACGCGAAGGGAACAAAAGAAATTAAAAGAAAATTTAAAGCGAAACATCCGAAAGGGAAACTCGCATTATATTTCGCCCCGTCAGGGATTAATAAACAAAAGTAACGTAATAACACGAAACGGTCTTTTGAAAAATGTAAGCGTAACAAGCGCTTGCAAACGAAATCGAGTTGAACTGCCTTAATACTCGTAAGATTTAACGACGGCAAGACCGTGCCTGAATTTAAGAAACATCCCTCGCCCTACATATTTAATTGCTGCTCAAGAACTTACTACCCACCCCTCCCATCCTACCTCATTGTATTTTACAACCGAACCTTCCCATTGTCCGTGGATAATTATATGAAGTACCGGGGTCGTATTCAGTCCTAACAGGGTTACGATGTATACTACTATTGGGTTTATCCTCCTCGAAGTCTGCTTTGGAAACAAGACGATACCTTTTCATTATATAAGGAATTTACTTGGAAATAGAATGATGTAGATGTTAATACTAAAAACTATCTCAATAGTAATACATTTGCATAAAGAATAAAGTTAAAAAAACTTACCGTAGCATGTACGGCAACAGGTTCCCGAAATATAGGAATATTTCCTAGTTTGAAATATAGAAATTCCTCTGACGGTATACCACCGACCATTCTTATTTAGCGTTAGTTAGGACGTATACACAACATCGGTCGATAACGTAGAAAGCGTTTAAAATATTTTTTCCTAAAAAATTTTAGGGAAAGGTTTGGGAAGCCGTTTTGACGACAACCGCCTGACGTTGCGAATTCACCGGGGCCGTGGCTCCGCCAGACCTCACGGTTCTCCTCTATCAACTGCCTCTAATCACTCCACCAGTACATCGCTGAGCGCGTCGCCAGAAAGACTGAGAAGGTAAGATTAAGGAGGATAGTTTTATCTTTACCAAATAGAACAATACTGCCAGTACCTTCTTAATCAAGCTTCACTTACATCCTTTATAATTAGGCATAAATTTTCGGACACTATCTTGTATAGTGATGTTAATAATAAAGTTTATTTTTATAAAACTTCAATTACATAATTTAATATTCTGTAATTGGCAACATTGATGTATTAAACAACCAATGAGATTCGCTTCTAGAAGTACAGAGTGGGGATAAGGATAAGAGACGTCTACATGCTAGGCGAGTGCCCGTTCGACAGTCAGTCGTTAAGCTAGCGTAAAGAAATAAATAATTGAAAGTAGTTTTCCATAAATTGATTACACGTGGTAAGATACCACTAGCAAGCAGTAGTGTACAAATATTAATATGTTCCATTTTATACAGCGCTGTAACTAATGAAATGAATGAGGTTAATTTAAATCACAAGTCTCAAGGCGACGAGCACAGTGCGGCCTAGTGTTTATCTTCCCGACTAAAGTCACATTATTATGGGTACGTCTTGCTAATTTCAATGATTTATACAATAAAAGAAATTCTAGACACTCAAGCGCTCGCCGAGCACATGAGAAGATCAAGATATCCGTATCATATCCGTCGTCGGAACAAATATGCCCGGGACACGAAAATTCCCGCTCGTCGAGCCGGTCGCCCAGTCCTTCCCTGTACGCGGTTCACTACGAGAGGGACGGAAGGGAGCTGACGGAGAGCCGGCTGAGGGTACGGCCGTCACACCACTTGGCTCCAGGGCCATTGTACGACGAATTCGACGAGAAGCCGAGGACTAGGAGAATGGGGAAGAGGAACATCAAGGCGCAGGTAACTACGTCCTATTTTTTATTGATAATAATGCCGTTTATGCAGTTTAAGATAACTACCCTCATTGATTAGTTTCTAATTTTTAGAAAGTGGTAACAGAGTTGGTTCTGATCAGAAAGATTTCACATTTTATCCTTCAAATTTCTAACATACATCTATCTTAATTCCCCATGTAATGGTTGTGTTCTTCATTCGAAATAACACAGTAAAATAAAAAATAGTGTTAACAACTTCGCATATTGAAATTTCAGGTTAAAAGATTCAGAATGGAGACCAAAGCGGCAAAGACCCTCGGCATCATAGTCGGAGGCTTCGTATTCTGCTGGTTGCCGTTCTTCAGCGTTTATGTCCTGCGCGCATTCTGCGGTGACTGCGTCACCCCCATCGTCTTCTCCGTGCTCTTCTGGCTGGGTTACTGCAACTCTGCTATCAATCCATTGATTTACGCGCTGTTTTCTAAGGACTTCAGGTAACAAATTATTACGTATAATAAAATTAGCTGTTATACCCGTGTGTATATCCGTGAAGCCAGTACAAGGTTCTTCATAAATACGGTTTCCTAGAGATCAGTGAAGCGCTCTTGATGCCGCCTGTATTACCATAGGCTCCACATTCTGTTCAAGAGTACCTTCAGACCACTTTAATGATTCCCACTTCTTTCTTTTTCTTTTAATAAGAAAAGGGAGGTTTTGAAGGATTTTGAAATAGTAACAAGTCATTGTTGCATTATAAGGATTCGGTGAAGCCCTCACAGAATCTTCCAAAACGAAACATCTGTTAGGTTCTTTTGCATTAATCCTCTTGGTTTCATGTCGTTCACCAATCAGATGAACGAAATGTTCGTCTTGTTATTACGTTGTATTAAAAATAATTTTAACGTTCCCACCAGGTTTGCGTTCAAACGCATAATTTGCAAGTGCTTCTGCGGCGGCGGCGGTCGGCGGGAGTCCGACGCTGACACCTCCAGGCGAACTGCGCGCCTGCCGCAGGACCACTCCCACTCCTTAGAAGAGAACGAAGCGCTACCACAGAACGACGTCACCAGGTAACCGATCTATTAATACAACTACTTATACCGCATACATGAATCCATGAACTTGAAAATAATATTAGGTTCTCTCGTCTCAACCGCATTTGTTCTCTTCTGCTGAGGGAATCTCATCTGATTAAATATGTTTGTCATATAATTAAACTATTCAACTACTTGATAAATATATAATCAAAACACTAAAATTATGGTTATCAATTCCAGGTGACGGCAAGCCCTGCGACGGCAGAACGCACAGTTCCAATCGACCGTCGCATGCGTCTAGCAAATACTATCTAGAACTTTATTAGAAAAATCGCGTAACTTTCCTATGAATGTTAGATGTGTATATGTGAAATGTGTTTAAATTAATATATTTACTTCGTCTTCTTAGCATTGGTTCCATATTGTAACAGGGTTTACCTGATTTTCTCCTCCCTCTACGTTCTATCCTAGCATTTCATTCGTTTGTGACAACATTGCAGTTTTAAATTTGTAATTTCCAAATAGTCTTTTTACCTTTTTTTTTAAAGAAAAGCCAAATTGTTGAAGTCCGTAAAACTAAAATCAATTATTAATATGTAATGATACAATTATTGTTAAAATAACTATCTTTAATAAAGCTAATATCTCATGCTATAAAAATTAAATGTTAATGAATAACGTTTTAATCGTTTTCACCGGATAAATGTATTAAGATTATAATATATATAATACAAGTTGGTGTAAAATAATATATAAATGTTAGTATTTAAGATTCTATTAGAGAGGAATCATATATTCTCGCGTGATTTCATTCCTAAATTATTGTTCTAACTGATCTGAAAAATTGTAGGATATCTGAAAAAATACAGTTATACTAATCATGTTATCGAGATGCTAAATATAAAGCGTTGATGTTTCGTTGTTTCGTCGTGCTATACAATTTAAATAGGCGTGGGTTCGATTCCCACAGAACTTTAGATTAAGTTAAAGGTGACATAGTAAGGAAACCGACAAGAGCATCATCTTGTAGATATTCACCAACCTGCACTTGGCCAGCGTGGTGGATGAACAGCCTTCATTCTACTTATAAGACCAGGCGAGTCCCAGCAATGACAGCATTTTTTCATCATACGTTATTAATCATTTTTTAAGAGCATCTGCATATGTTATTAGTTATTTATCTTTGATTTCATTCATCGTGAAAACTACTCTGCATGTAATTATTGATAATAATTTATTTAGAGCTATAATTTAAAAAGACTGTTTTCGATTATTAGCTTTAAACGAGTCTTAGTTTGTAAGGATTAATACTTGACGCTTACAACACATTGTTTTTTTATTCATGTTATAGTTAATTTGTTAGTTAGTTAAGTTTGACAGATAATTATAGTATATTTAAATCCAAAGATTTCTAGTCCTTATCATTATTGTATAAGTCATAGAAACCAAAAAAACTTATAGTAAAAAATATTATTCTTATTTTACTACGGCTCAACAAATTAGTCACTTGAAGTCATTAAACCTTATCCAATATTGTAAATATTATTTGAAAGGAAATAGAGAATCAAAAAGAAGTTTAACGACTATCTAATTAAGAATAATAAATTTTGGTAATATTTGAGATTTTAAAATAACGTTTTTGTATTAAGAGCTTTTATAAATTTGTTTTTTCGTCTTAGGCGATGAATTAATAATGCTGCCCAAGCTTAATGTGAATTATAAGTACATGTAAGTAAATGTGAACAATGATTTATAATTTACATCGTGAATACGTGTTGTATAAGATTTTGTAAATGTAAATTATAGATATATGTAAGTATAAAAAAAATGTAAAAAGTCACTACTTCATATTTTGTACATGTGTACTGTCCTCTAGTATGTAACTTGTTAAAATTATGCAGTTTCATCAAATCTGAATAATTCTCAAAACGTTCCATTATGTTTTATAATGATTATACAACTCGATTCAATCTTGAGATTAATTTTCAACTAAAAATAATAGCTTATTAAAATAAAAATCCATATTTCTTTGTCAATGTCAGGCAACATTAAATGTTTGTTAGAAGTGATACGATTTCTCAACGTTCCTCTTACTCTCGCTGTGTGTTCGGTGTTAATACGTAAGTTAGTCAAATGTCCTACATGTTAATTTAATAATAAACAAAAAATGTGCATAATATACGAAATGTTAAATGTTTGTGTATTTATTACATTAGAGTTAATATGCTTGAAACCTTCGAATCATAAACGACGAGATGATATTGGTAAGATAATTCATCCGGTGAAACATAAAACATTTTAAGCGAGTTATAGAAATTTTGACTTCGAACAGCGGTATATGATCTGTGCAAACGCAATTTATGTATATAAAAATAAAAAAAATCACAACAAATCTGTATACAAGAAAGCGCATAGTTTTTTTATTCATCGCATAAATACAAAGTTGAAAATTTAATTATTTTTCAATCATGAAAAGAAAGCTTCAGTATAAATACTTCCTTCATAAACATTACTTACACAAACAAATAGCAAATTTTGAACATACAATACTTGCTTTTTTATTATATCAAAGATAAAAAATGTTATAAAGACTTCTAGTTAAACGACAATTATTTTAAACTTCTGGCTAATTTCCTTCAAGGAAATGTTCTTATGCATATTAAAATCCTGAAATAATTTTTGGGAGATATATTTTTCAGATTAATTTAGGTCAATCTATAAAGAACTCAATAAAGAAATTCGTAAAAAAAAGACGCTTCGTTTAATAACATTAAACTACTAGTAAAGAAAATTTTACCACAAATAAAGGAAGGTTTTGAAATAACATATGAACAGTCATGTTAATCTAAGTATTTATTATTATAACAATATTTTAATTTATGTCATACTTTAGTCGTTAAAATTTACTAACATTGTGTGTCTCGAGAAGGATTATACAATGCGGTGCAGTTTCTATATGCATCATCGTAACTAGCGACATATTGTTATTGTTAGAATCTTACACCATCAGGTAATAATACTGCTCGTTATCTTATTTTGACAATTAAAAAAAGAATCTGAAAATCGTCTTTGGTTATTATTAACTATTATTTGGTAATTACTCTTTATCTAAGATTATTAATTAGAAAATTGTAAATGAAATTTAATCTTTAAATATTAAATAATAAATTTTTATCAACTAAACGCTGTAAGGAGTATTAAAGTTCGTTATGGTATAACGTTATCCTGCTATAGCGCGCTAAAACGGTTCGCGCTTGGCGCTTGTAGAAAGCCGCTTCATTGTCACTGTCACAAAATGTCAGTCGGAGCGTGTTTTATTCAATTCAGTCAAGCAGTTGCATTCGTGGCGTATGAATGTAACTTGTATTTACGTATTATCTTATCAAGAACGCTGACGTCTTGTTTTTATTACTGTGCTAGCCGCCCACGCTCTTCCGTTTGTAAACAAAACTAAAAATGAACGGTAACAAATATTTCGGCGGCGTCGAAGGGTAAGTGATTCCACATTAATATCTATTACACGTATGTTTTCGGTCGTTGTATTGTCGAAAGTAGAAAGGTTTGCCTTGATCATGTCCAAAAGTTACGAAACGGTCTAACCGAACCTAATTTTAATGTTCTATTCATAGCTGCATTTACACAAAAAAAAAATTTATGGCGTTTATGATAAATATAAACAACTGTTTTGTAGTCGGTAATGTTCCATATTGTTTGAACCGGCCAATCAGAGGATATAAAAGTGAGGTGTGTCGACACACCGACAAGTGTAGTTTAATTTTAAAATGCACTTTATATCAAGTAAGCTAAGATGGAAGTTAACATTTATTGTTTATAGGAATGTCAGGAATTTGCATTGGTTGTAGACCTTGAATTCTTTTAACATTTACTTTTAATATATTAATGACAGGTTCTGTGTCCGTTTGAGTATAAACATGAAAAACTCGAAATTGATCTATCGAAGCACATTATTTTTAATGTTTGATAATTTATTAAAAACATATTTAAATGAATAATTTTCTAAAATAGCTTTTGTTAATATACCGTGATTAAGTTCTATGGATAGTTATCACCTATATACAAAGTCTATATTTGTGTGTTATTTACGCTTTTGAGTTAGTAAAACGAAATAGAACTGAAAAATTTCTATTATATTTTCAAACAGAACTAAAAAAATTATGATTAAGGAAAGAGCTTTCACGTGCTACAAATTTAATCGTTTTAAAATAATCGTTCAAACACATACCCGTTTGTTTCTTTTCAGTGTTTATAAATGTAATAAGTTCTATAAAAGCGAAGATGGTAATCTACTTGGGCTAATTAACCATTGTTTTACTTTCTCTTTATTAATCTAAAACACTATCGATTCATCAAGTTTTACCGCGTATTGATAAATAGATAAGCGTAATTTTCAGTACGTCGTAGATTCACAATAAATATTCCACAAATCTTTCCATTAAATTCGTCTAATTACAAGAATTTTATGGGGTGACCAATTATAAAATCATTTTTACACCCTAATGGGGTTTTATAACTGTAATGACTTTGCAATTGGGTTGCTTGTGTCTTCGACTGACGTATATCAGTAGATGTAATGTTAGTAGGACCACTACAAAGTATACCAATGAACTCGTGAAGAGCTAGGAAGGACTGGTGACGAGAGACTTGGTGTAGGCCTTTACCCAATGATGAACTATTGATAACTATACAAAAATATATTGACTATTAGATAAAGTTTTAAAAAAATAAACAAAAATTATAGTATAAATCAAATGTAATATTGATAACATCACTTAAGTATAATATTAATAGGATTTCATTCATTAAGCAACTCTGGGAAGCAAACATAGCGAGCATCGCTTTATTTGTGCGACCTTTACTTTAATGTCAATGATTACAACTTAACATGTATTCTTTTTACAATACTAACACAATCTTATTAGGACTAAAAAAAATATCTGCGGTATAAAGGCCAACGAACTAGACATAGACAAAACCTATCGTTTCTAGTTGGAGTTGTTTCACCGTGCTTTCACATTTAAGCGCTTTCGAATTAATCTATGCACTAGCGACGAGACGGAGTATTAACCACGTTTATTAAATTTCGACTTAATTTTTTTGGACATTGTAAATACCCCTGTATATTATAAAATTTTCTTAAATCAAGCTCCGAGTAGAAAGTTAAAGAAATGGTTTGGCGATATAAGAGAGTTGTATAAATGCCATCAGTTTAATAGTAACTGAAGGCTGGAAAAGCTTTTTAATTTGAACTCCGAAACTATAGTTTAAAGAAGACACCTCGTGATGATGATGACTTATAAAATATTGTATCATCATCATCATCATCAGCCTATAGACGCCCATTGCTGGACTAAGGCCTCTTCCAAAGCTCTCCACTCCAAACGGCTTTGCGCTGTCCACATCCAGCGGCTTCCCGTGACCTTCACCAGATCGTCAGTCAGCTATTGTATATGTAAACTAAAATGTTAGTAATTATCAAATGTTTTTTTTTCTTCGAGAAGGCGATGAGTCGAGTCAAACATTCACCTGATGGTAAGTGATACGCTTGCTCGTAACGCGGCGCTAGTTAAGATGGTACACACTGCACCACATTGCGCTCGTCGCCTTGAGACATAATAGTTAAGTCTCGTTACACTAGTAATTTCACTAGCTACATCGCCCTTCAAACCGGAACACAGTAATGTTTGCACACTACCGTTTGGCGGTTGAAATAGACCTAGACTTTCGCCGGCAAAAGAAACCTACCAGTTACTCTGGTGTTAAGTAAAATTTATACATCAACCTCACATTCACTTTTGTTTCGAAAATTGGTCGCCTTACCCAAGTAAGTTTACTGCTAGTTTATATTTGTAGAGAGTATTATTTTATATTAGTATTCGTCATTGAGTGCGTCGACCTTAGAGTAAGCATTGCTATTCGTTTCACGTGGACTTGCTGCAATTTATTTAATAGTAAGCGGTTACAGTATAAAATTTTATAAGTTATCCAGCCGTGGGAAGATTCGTGGGCATTCTTCCACAGGAAAAGTTCCAGACGTCTTCACGATGTATTAAGAATGATCTACGCGAAGTGTTTAGTAGAAAGAAATTCCTAATAACGCTAGTGATAGGTTACTGTTGTAAAACCTTCAAGTTATATCAGCAGCATCTTATTTCTGCTGCTTAAATTTAATGAGCAAACATTTACTGTGTATCGGTTTGTAGAGGGTTAAAGCTAGTAAAATAACTAAGGTAACGAGATTTAAAACGTCTGAAGGCGACGAGAACAATGTGAAATTTCCCTCAAAAGCGTTATATTTTTAAACGGTTTTATTTAGCTCGACCCGTACGGAATTTGTTTATTTGGGTCAAAATTAGAAATTGAAATTTAAGCACCTTCCCGTTGTCAGATTGATCTGAAATTTGGTACACACATTTAATTTAGATGACAATACAATATAATAAAATCAATAACATTATAAATCTAAGATGGCCGCCGATACAAAATGGCGGATTACATATTTTTCCTTAACCCCCTCAATATGGGTTTCAAATGAAAGGGCTACACTAGTAAAACACGATGATTATGTCAAAATTTAAAATTCAAGATGGACGCCGTCCAATATGGCGGACTAGGTACATATTGTTCCACAACCACCACAATATGGGTATCAAATAATAGGACTACACTAGCAGAATACTGTAATTATGAATATATAATATATGTCAGAATATTCGGTAGACAATTTCACTAAATACTAAAAACAAGAAAACAAAAATCGGTAAAAAAACTTTTAAGTTAAACGGTTTTCTTTATGTGCACTGAAAACTACAAAATAAATAAATAAAAAAATAAAAAAAAACAATTAATAAATAATAAAAACGTGGGGCCCATTAGTAGAAAGTAATACAGAATTTTTTTTATTTATTTATTTTGTAGTTTTCAGTGCACATAAAGAAAACCCTTTAACTTAAAAGTTTTTTTACCGATTTTTATATAGATTTTGTTCCGAAAGCCTGAAAAGGTTATAGCTATCATCTCATTAAGATTACTAAGAGGCGATGTGTTGTTATGTAAACACACTAACTAGTACTTTATTGTTAAGGTATCAAGATTTGTTTAAAAGTTTAACATTTCACGGAAGGGCGCGTGTAATCGGAATGCGGGCCTAACGTTACGGGAAATAACCTTAAAATATGTCAAGACTATCAAATGTATAGGGCTCTTGATAAGCCGATAGCGAGTTGAGCCGCCGTTTGTGTATACTGTTTTAATACTGCATGATAGTAAGGTTCATCTGCCGGCAAGGTTTCTCTTGTAGATACTTAGTATTGATTGATTGATCAATCAATAGACAGTGCATCTAAACAAAGTACAACTGAGCTGATGGAAGTTATATGTATGTTGCGTCATACGCATAAAGACTTGTGTTATCTGCAAGTCTATATAGATCAGATTAATGGGTCCATAACCATTTCCAATTATATGGAGTCGGTTACGTGGAGTGAAGTAACTTCAATATAGAAATTAATTAAAGTTCAATGGACATGAGATAGTAATACATATAATCAGGACGTCCACCGTTGTATATATGTCTCTTGTATTTTATTCCACAAATAACAGTTTCGCTGTTTAAGTCTCTTCAAGAGCTTCATCATCAGCCTATAGACGCCTATTGCTGGACAAAGGCTTCCCATAAAGATCTCCACTCCAAACGGCTTTTCGCTGTTCTTATCCATTGGTTTCCCGTGACCTTCACCAGATCGTCAGTCCACTTTGAGGAGGGACTTCCAGCATTGCGTCTACTGGTACCGCTACTTTAGGACCTTACTGCCCTATCGGCCGTCAGTCCTTCGAGCAATGTTCCTTGCCATTTAAGTCTAGCAATTCTAAGGTCTATGTGGGTAACCTTAGTTCTGCGGATTTCCTGGTTTCTGATTCGATCGCGCAGAAGCTCCGAGCATAGCTCTCTTTATAAGTCCTATAGTATGTGACCACATCTCAGTACCATAAGTTATCATTGACAACACGCACAAATTAAATTTAAAAATTTCGAGGTGTCTAATCTGGTTAAAAGTAATGATTAGTGTTAGCTACCTGATGTGTAATAGATATGGCTAGCCAAGTCTCTGTCAAAACATATTTGAGTACGATGAATAGTACTATTAGTTCAGAAGATCTTACAACTTAAGAAAGCTAGAGAAAGTGTTGTTAGCTATCTAGAATACCTCCTAAAGGAAGATATACTAATAAAAATTCAGAACTATTCAATGACCTATTAAACGATAAACATCAGCTATCATATGTCATTGTGTTGTTTATATCTGGTCAAGTTCGCCACCAGCTGATGCATCAACACCATTACCTTATCTCTATCGTCCGTTATCGATTCTATTACGCGATTCGAGCCCGTTATCTGTGAATGGCCGCTTATCGTTTGATGAATTTTCGGCAGTAAAACGGCGTTATGCAGTTCGTTGAAACATTTGTATATATTTTCATACACATCAATTATCTTCTATCAGTTACATTCCATTTTGGTTATCGAGCATTTACTTAGCGTTTTAAAACGATTGAAGATAAATACCCAAGATTTTTTCTATGGGTAATGAAAGAACTAACTTCTATTGACTCACTAATTCCAGAACCTAAATCCTATTTCGGTTTGTTAGTGATGTAGCTATTTCAACTAATCTAAACTTGTAGATGCAACGTTATCTTCTATTTTATTTCTATAAGAGATGATAAAAGCGAACAAACAAATATGCTAATAAATTTTGCTCACTGGTGGTAGGTCTCTGTTGCCGTAGACCGTCTGGGTGGGTACCACCGCAGCTCCAATTTCAACCGTCAAATAGTAGTGTGCAAACATTACTGTGTTCCGGTTTGAAGTACGCTGTAGCTAGTGTAATTACTGGGGTAACGAGACTTAACACCTTATGTCTCAAGGCGACGAGCGCAATGTGGTGCAGTGTGTACCATCTTAACTAGCGCCACGTCGTCATGGGCAAGCGTATCACTTACCATCAGGTGAACGTCTTGCTCGTCTCGTCGCATAGTAGTATGATAAAAAAAGAGTTATGCAAATTTTACTATAACTAAAGTATTTTATTCACCAGGGGTGCGACACATTCGAACCTGGTGATCTGCGACCAGAACGGCAAGGTGCTGGGGCAGGCGAAGGGCCTCGGCACAAACCACTGGGCACTCGGGATCGAGAAATGCGCGGACCGGATTATAGAGATGCTTCACGCCGCTAAGCACGACGCTGGGATACCAGTTTATTCACCTCTGGATTCATTGGTACGAGTTTAGTATCATAGCGATATGTCATGAAAACTTTTTTAATTATAGCTTAAAAAAGTTTGTAGAAAACGGAAGATTTTAATACAGTCCAAAGCCTTAGACTAAAGCAAGCAAGGTGCTTTAGTCTAAGGCATGTGGGCTTCCAAAAAGCTTACACCCCACATTTGGTTCCGGAATCGTATCAGTCTATAGTACAAAGCAAGCATGGAGCCAGTAAAAGTTGCTGTTAACTTCTAGCGGCTGTCTTCCATTGTCTACTTCTGCAAAGTTTGTAGTATTTACCAGGTGGTAGGTCTCTGTTGTCGGAGACCGTCTGGGTGGGTACCACCGCAGCTCCTATTCCAACCGCCAAATAGTAGTGTGAAAACATTACTGTGTTCCGGTTTGAAGGGCGCTGTAGCTAGTGTAATTACTGGGGTAACGAGACTTAACACCTTATGTCCCAAGGCGACGAGCGCAATGCGGTGCAGTGTGTACCATCTTAACTAGCACCACGTTGTTATGGGTAAGCGTATCACTTACCATCAGGTGAACGTCTTGCTCGTCTCGTCGCATAGTAGTATCAAAAAAAAAATGTGTAGTATCCAGCGCTACATTGCCAATAACATGAAACTTCTTTTATATATTTGAATCTATAACTAGATTTCTCTGGCCCAGTCATGTAACTTCTGTGTTCTTAGTTTTATTTTTCTTTATTTTTAGTTTCTTGATTGAATCAAATTATATATACGGTAGTTTAAAACTCTGTCTCCCATTTTGTTTATATTTATGAAATAGATAATATGCTACTGCATATATAGATATAAATAGTGGTACTAATCTGATAAGTTCTGTATCATGAAAATCGTCTATCTATCTATGTATATTAGGTCTTGAAATATAAAAGAGACACTCGAGCGCGGTGTTCGTTGTATTGTTGTCGGTATCTCTATTCTGTACCATTATATCTAAATAAGCATCCAATTCAGAGTAACAAAGCTCAACCGATACGAATTGACCCCCATTAGATGCAATTGGCTATCCTTCCCAGGGTTTGACGCTGTCTGGGTGCGAGCAGGAGAGCAGTAACGCTGAATTGGCCGCTCGTGTGTTGGAGAAGGACGGGTTCAGTTCCCGCGCCGTCTACGTCGCATCGGACACCGCTGGTTCGCTCTTCACGGGGGCACCTAATGGAGGAATGGTCTTGATTGCTGGTAAGTTGGTTTATTTTTATGTTTGTTTTGATTTTCACCGACTACTTGTAAGAGAAGGCGCCGAGTCCAAGTAGCAAGTATATTAAGAGAACTATTTACTATATACAGTCCCGGACACATCTATCGGCCCACCTAGTGTTTAAAAGTTTTGACGATGCCTAGCTAAAAATTAATGTTAGGTGGAGCAATAAGTTTTAATGCAGTTTTAAAGCTGATTTTTTGGTCAACCTTTATGTATATATTTTTTTAATTTTGAATTCAGGATTATGAAAAAAAAAACGAAAATTCGAGTCTGTTCATTGTTTTCGACGACCCAGGAATGGAGAAAACTTTTTTATTTCGCACAAGTTGGATTTTTTTTTTGATGTTTCCGATTATTGGTTCCATAAAAAGGCAAATTTAAACTTGGAGCCAGTTTTGACCAAAAAATATGGATACTCTGACTGAAATTGTCGCCCAAGCTGTAAAACTTCTGCCGGCCAAATCAATTCGAAATTACAAAAAAAACCTACATAGGGGTTGACCAATAAATCTGCTTCAAAACTGCATTAAAACTTATTGCTCCACCTAACATTTATTTTTAACTAGACACCGTCGAAACTTTAAACACTGGGTGGTGGACCGATAGATGTGTCCGGAAGTATATGTTTGCCTCGTCATAGAATCTACAAAGAAATGATATCAATAAGTTCGTAAACCACAGAAACCATTGACCAGTTTACTCTCAATGATAATGTCGAGGTCAACAGAAAAGCTACTCCAGACTTTTACCAGCAAAAATCCTACGGTGTACTTCTCTACTTTTAGTTAGTACTACGGCACTGCTTTAGAACACTACCTTAGCAACAGCGAGGTATTAAGAATTTTTACACTGCACCAGATGTCTCGTCCCCCCAGTTACTTCAGTAGTTACACCGTTTCAAACCGGAACGCAGTAATGCGGTAGTACCTACTTAATCCATCAAGAGAGCCTTACCATTGACATCACTATTACTGCTGGTAGGTCTCGGTTGCCGGAGACCGTCTAGGTATCACCGCAGTGACTATTTCTAATCAAACAGTAGTGTATGAACATTACTGTGTTTTATTTGAAGGGTCTTGTAAGCTAGTAAAATTACTGGGGTTGCGAGACTTAATATTTTATGTCTGAACGACGAGCGTAATGTGGTGCAGTGTATACCATCTTAACTAGCGGCATGTTATGGGCAAGCGTATCACTTACCATCAGGTTAACGTCTCGTTAATTTCATCGCCTTGTTAAATAAAAAAAAACTATTTGCTAATTAATACGGTTGTGTTGGAGGAATTCTTTAAAGCCACAGTGTCAGATAGTCATGAAGGTCAAGGGTTAGTTTAAGAGTTTATCAGTCGACCCAATTTTCAAGCGCGCTCTCATTTCGCGTTCGTCTTATTACAATAACAACACTTCAACTCCGCATTAGCTAGGATACAATTAAAAGCAAAAAAAAACTAGACAAAACGATATTTACTATCATGATCATAACAGGTTAATCAATTTAGGATTAGTATTTAGAAATCGTATGTTTTAATCGGTTATGAATTTGTTACTAAAATTTAAGTTTGTTTATTTATGACGAAGTTCATTTAATGTTTACGATATGCCTGCCAAATTAAGGTCTCAGTTAGGATACCTATTTATTTATTTTATACTACTATGCGACGAGACGAGCAAGACGTTCACCTGATGGTAAGTGATACGCTTGCCCATGACAACGCGGTGCTAGTTAAGATGGTACACACTGCACCACATTGCGCTCGTCGCTTTGAGACGTAAGGTGTTAAGCCTCGTTACCCCAGTAATTATACTAGCTACAGCGCCCTTCAAACCTGAACACAGTAATGTTTGCACACTACTGTTTGGCGGTTGAAATAGGAGCTGCGGTGGTACCCACCCAGACGGTCTCCGGCAACAGAGACCTACCACCTGGTAAACCTAGCCAGCCTATAACCTAACCTGGTATACCTATATAGACACTAAATAGCAATAGCTTTTCGCATGGGAAATATGTTTAGTCTCGTTACCGTAGTGATTTCACTAGCTACAGCACATTTCAAAACTGAGCAAGGTAATATTTGCATATACTGTTAAAAAGAAAAAATATTTACGACGGTTATATCTAGGCCATAGGTTCCCAAGGGAGAGGAGGAAAAAGGTTTAACTTTTAGTTTCTGATTATTATTAGATAATCGAAAGGCATATTGCTATAGTTAACTATTATGTTAAAGGGGGCGTTGGTTCTTGTTTTTATTGTAAAAGGTTGGGAACCTATGATCTAGTTCTAGACGTTCTCCAACTATAGAGATCTGCCACCGATAACAGTTTTTTTTTTATGGGAGATCTAAATATATTTTATGGAACTCTCCTTTAGCCGCTGTTTGATAGAGAGTTTAATTATCAGTTCAATGAAGCTATAAAAGATATGTCATCAGAAAATAGGCTTCTAGTGATACATACCAAAATTGATGATATCAATACGTTATCAAACTACAAACTTGTACTTGCCTAACCTCTTGTTAGTTACTAAAATATAGTTCTAGGTTCGATTCTCCCTTCCAGGCTCATGTTGTAAATCATCAATTACATAATCGCTGTGCTTCTGCTGTCAACGTATAAGAGCCGGAATATTGTTGGCCAGCTCGCTTCATCATCCACAGACACATTCACACTTAATACCAAGTGATATTAGTCAATTGTAGATACAAAAAAAACGCAATACCTCGCGAGCGACGCCGTCGAAGATCTAGTAATTTTAGTATTATGGAAAATAACAGAATGACATTTAACATTACACTTGCCAACTACTAACTTGTTTGACGACTATTCTTTCCATTCAAAATATTCTTTGTGATATTTTTAAGATTATATATAAGAAAAAACACAATTTAAGCCATTTACAATTCGTTTTTAACTTTACGTAGGTCTCTTTTACGGGGTGGGTTAAAGGTGCGCTGCGGAGGACCCCGGGGTTTTTCGCAACGCACCACGCAACCACAACGCGCTGACGATGATCACCGAGTGGAGTTTAGTGGATACAAATCCCACACAACCTTGTCATTTTACCGGAAACATGATTCTTTTGATAATTTCGACTACGTTAAAAAATCTCTTTAGCGGATAACCTTGAACTAAGTCCATAACGCATCGGTTCTAATCTAAGACAACATTTTGTATAGCTAGTTAGGATTTTAAGTTGATAGCCAACTTATATATTGTATTGTAAATCTATAATACCATTTCTATGTTCAATATGTTGCTGTCAACATATTCCTGAGTATTCGTCTACAAGTAGAGGTGTAAGTAACTAACTACCCACGATCTTAATTAATTCTTGTCAATATGGCGCGATTACTGTTTTTACATAACACTTGTCGTTATCCTCTGCAATTTTTTATATACAGCCGTAACTCTTATCGTTCACTTTAAAAAAGTCCTCGCTCTGAAACTGTATCGGCGAAATTTGAGCAAATAACATATTTACGTAAGCGAAGTTATCGCTTTAACAATGAATTTTAATTTAAATTATACAGATAACCTAGTTGTGACGATGCGTCTTATTTTACTTGTATCCATTACAGTATGCGGGAATTGGTTGAGCCACGATAATGCGGTTGAACCACTGCATTTAATTAATCATAAATGTTAAAGTTTCATATCATTGGTTAATGGAAATCTATAAAGAAATTTAATTCTGTAGCTATGAATATGGTGTAGTGTAAATATTCTTATTAACATCTACTTGAAATTTCATTTCTCTTAAGTTTTTTGTAGCTTCTAAATTGTACTATATTTGCCATCAACTGAACGACTTATTCCAAAAAAATATATAGAAATCCGTTTTGTGTGTGCTTTAAGGAAATACGAGTATATAGATAGATCAACCTATCTATATATTTCCTTATAGTATGTACTCGCTATCGTATCGTACGTAACATATTTCGTAATGTACAAGGGCTCACTCAAACTGTGAATCGGTTTGTAAAAAAATCGATATTGATAAATGTACACCGCGACATTGAATAATAAGCGTTTCCGACTTACATCGGGTGGGCGACCTCACTCGCGAACGGGTTTCTCATTAGACTAATGAACAGTTTGAAGATTTTTTTTGAATTAAATATGTCTCACAAAGTTATGGAGCGCTGATTACTTAGGCATCTTCGAAAGTCAACATGCAAACGAACACTTAGCATATTTATAGCCCAGGATTCGAACCAGGCACTTCCGTGTTAAAACACGCATTCGGTGTTTTACTGTTACTATTACTGTGTTCCGTTTGAAAGGGTACTGTAGCTAGTGAAATTACTGCGGTAACGAGACTTAATACAAATCTCGAGGTGTCGAGCGCAATGTGGTACGGTGTATACTATCCTAACTAGCGCCATGTTATGGGCAAACGTATCACTTACCAGACCAATGAGTCTTATTATCCGGGTCTCTATTACCTTATAAGATTAGAATATGCCGGAATGGTCTAGGGTTTAATTTTCATGCTGAACACAAAGGTCATGAGTTCGATTCTCAGTGACTTTCCTCCCCTTCCATAGTGCTAACTTTAACATTTCATATCTCCTTAACCGGAAGAGCTATAGACTTTTTCTTACGGATTTCTCATCTCCTTATCCTGTACTTATTTATCCTGACAGAGTATCCATGTAGCTGTTCCGGTTTAAAAGTTACAAGCGTTACAGAGTATTTAAGTCAGCGCATCAGTCTCTTACGCTGAAGCAAACTAAATAATTATCATACTAGTATCATCCATAACATATTACTTGCAATTTAAGTGTGCATTGTTAAGTAATGTGTATATGTTAATGACTTATAAAGCGGAATGTTTTACAATATTTGCATATTATATTATACTGTGACGTCACAGTTCTGTATACAGACTACTGATGAAATAGATACGCTGGTATGAACGTAGGTTTATATAGAACCTTATTGCGTTCTTAGGCACCTTACATTTCGACCACATCTCGTACTTAAAGGTGGAGTCACAATCATTTATATTATATAAAATAATACTATTATCATAATAATTTCATTATTAACTTAATAATACTATTCTGGTCGAAGTCAGGGTTATATAGGTTCTACCCACTATTCTTTCCGCTTTGGTCAACCTTAGGTTCTTTCTAGTATCTCTTTCTACTACAACTAACAATACGATAAAGCCTCCCCTTTTATATCCAGTGAACACAAAGTCCATTTTAGTCGACTTTTACAGAGTGGTCGCTTTAATCGTATTAAGCAGTGACTACTCTAAATTCTTGACTCGGTTTAGAACCTACGTTTACCTTTATCAATGATCTGTACATGTAATTAGACTAAATCATTTTAATTAACATTTAATATATATTTAATAGTGTTTATCACATTTAGTATTTAGGTCTTGTAGTAGTGTAATTTTTTTGTCAATTTCGGAAATTACTACGGAAACTTTGCTGTGTTCCGGTTTTAAATAGCATTAGATAACTAAAACGAATCTCATTTAGACTAGTAACACGAAGTCCGTAGTTCGATTCCGAGATCTAATTTGTGGAGAAGCCGTCACTTAACACCGTGTAAAGTTAGCGTTAAGTTTAGCTCATTTTATACAAAATAATAGACTGAAAATATTTATTTCTACTTTTCAGGAACTGGTTCGAACGCGTTACTACGAACTCCTGATGGTAAGCAGCACGGCTGCGGCGGCTGGGGTTACCTCTTAGGTGACGAGGGTGGTGGTAAGATTCATATGTATTTCATTTTATGATTCTATACTTTAATACTTATTAATTTAAACGGTCCCAGAGCTGGAAGATATGGAAATGGTGAGTGCTTAAATCTGTAAAAGAGCAGTGTAGTTTCGTGCGAAGTAACTTAGCTTAACCCTTTAAATGACAAAGGTTAAATTTAGAAACTTGGCGATAAAACTTGGCATTTAAAACAAACTTGCATCACCATACGTGATATATCACAGTCGCTACATATATTTAAAACAATGTAACAGTGATTCTTTATAAATCTTTAGCAACACTTTACTCGTTTTCTGTCACGTAAATCGCATAAACCATCACTTAAAAAATAATTGAAACTATTAAAATCTGGCAACACTTTTTACTAAAACACGTTTTAAGTGTGCACTGAATGAAATAGTTATTATTATAATGATGACAATTTACAACATTGTTGTGAAGAAGTGATAGTTTTTTTTTTTTAATACTGCTTTGCGACGGGACGAGCAAGACGTTCACCTGATGGTAAGTGATACGCTTGCCCATGACAACGTGCTGCTAGTTAAGATGGTACACACTGCACCACATTGCGCTCGTCGCCTTGAGACATAAGGTGTTAAGTGTCGTTACCCCAGTAATAACACTAGCTACAGCGCCCTTCAAACCGGAACACAGTAATGTTTGCACACTACTATTTGGCGGTTGAAATAGGAGCTGCGGTGGTACCCAGCCAGACGGTCTCCGGCAACAGAGACCTACCACCTGGTGAACCTGTAGTTCATTATTTAATATAATTTTACGAGGTACACGTTTCGAAGAGGCGCGGGTTTGATCCCTGCTAAGCTAGAATTTCTTTTAAGAAAATGTCGTCAAACAAAATCTTCTAAGAATTAGATAAATGACTTTCTATCTCTTGTGATAGGAAGGCCCGAGTCCCAGTTGTAGGAGTGATAGAGGCCTCTCCATAAAACAACAGGGTTTGATTCCTGGAGGCAGTATAGAGTCTAGAAAATGTCTGGTGATAGGGAATAAATAAATCTACAGATGCAAATGTACTTCTATTCTTTTCTATAGAAAGAGTAGTTATGTATGTGTTTTAAATTTTATTACAGAATGTCAGTAATGGTATAAACTATAAAAATATTAGTATTTTACATTCATTATTACTATTTAATTTAATGCTTTAGGAACCTGCTAGTTTAAAGATTGCATTTACATACTCGATAAACTATTATGATATTGGAGCTCATATCAAATATGTAATACTCAGGATATGTCACTGAAACTTGTAATTTTGTTTTTGTCACCAGCTTATTGGATAGCTCACAAAGCGGTGAAGACGGTCTTCGACGACGTGGACGGCCTCCGTCCCTCCCCCCACAATACCGACAGGGTGTGGGAGATCATTCGAGAGCATTTCAACGCTGACAACAGGGCTGATTTGTTGCCGCACTCATATAAGCATTTCGACAAATCGCATTTCGCTGGTTAGTTAAAATTACCTAAGTTAATGCTGTTTTTTGTCTGCAATGTACTAACACTTGTATTCAAGTTTCTATACTTGATACATGCGCAGGCGCAATGAAACAAGTTATAACAGAGTTGTTCATGTTCCTCCTAGGTCTAGTATCTTTCGAAAGTATGAACACCTAAAAATTAGGCGATACCCAAAAACAGAGCATCATATTTATACAATTTTCATTAACCAATAGTGATTTTTGATACTTTCGAGTGATTTCACATAACTTTCATTTCGCATGATTTTTTTCAAACCGTAGTTCAATAAAAATTGCACACTTAATGTTTGAGGGCAGAAATGGAGGCTGCTGCGGAACCAATTTAGACGGCTGGCGAAAGTAAAGACCAGTTAAGTATTAATCAAATACGTGATTCTTTCGTAACTATTTCAAGGTTTGACCGCGAAGCTGTCGCAGTTGTCGCTGCAGGGTGATGCGCTGTGCGCGCACATGTTCGCGGAGGCGGGCGCGTCGCTCGGCGCGCACATAGCGGCGCTGTGTGCGCATGTTACTACACCTGCCGTCAGGGTCGTGTGTGTCGGCTCCGTGTGGAACAGCTGGGGCGCGCTGAAGCCCGGCCTGCTCAAGCAGCTCGCCGATAGACGGGTGAGGATTACCGACCTACCACCATTTTGAATCCATTACCAAATTCCTATGCTGTCACCCGAAAATAGTGTCTCTTCACTAAAAGAGAGCTTACCCCGATCAGGTTAATACTTGATCTCAATTTGACACGGTGTTAAGTGACAATGAGGAGTGAAGCGCGTGCGCCCAGAACACTTTAGCTTTTAAATGTTGTCTACCGGTATACAATAATACGCAGATTTGCAATATAAGGGAGGTTTCCACAGAAGCGGGTTAAAAAAAAATCTACCACGAACCATACGCCACGGTATCATGCACCGGAATCGAATCAAAGACGTCAGTTTTAGCGGTGCACTGACCTCCCGCTTGCCTTTGTAAGCGGTTAGCCTCCAAGACGTGTGGAGTTGTTAAATAGACACAGACAAAATAGGTTCAGCGCTGGTATTCGCGTAGATGGTATCCTGCCTGCTTAACCTGCAGCATTATCGTCCAGGTCAACGTAGAGCTGGAGTTGGTGCGCCTGCGCGTGTCGAGCGCGATGGGCGCCGCCTGGCTGGCAGCTAAGCACGTAGACTACGAACTACCCCGCGACGACTCCGCCTTCTGCGAGGTATTCTACACCTATCGTCCTAAAGACGCACGAGCACCGACGATGAACGGCAAGCTTAACGGTATAACAAACGGTAACATCGAGAACGGATTCCAGAGCTGCGGATGCGGCGATTGGTGCAACTGGAGCTAGTGGCTCACTTTGTCCAATCCTGAAGCCTTTTTACATGGTGAAGTCAATTTGAACCTTAAGGTTACACGTTAACATCAAATTTAATCTGTCGATTATGTATCGGCTACTAAGATGGTATATCATCATCATCAACAGCTGATAGGCAGCCACTGTTAGGCATAAGCCTACACAATGTATAGTGGCTGCTTCGAGTGATATGATATGTTAAGAAAATGGAATGCGGGTATTAATACAGTGAAATGCTTTGTTAGATGATGAAACTAGCAGGATGTTCACCTGATGGTAAATGTAACGTTAGTTAAAAATTACAGCCTGGGCCTGTGGTTGGAATCTTTCAATGTGCAAAAATTATGGTCCTGTCATCACCTCAATTGAAGTATATCCACTGCTGAACTTATGTCTTATAATATATGATTCTATTGATTAGTCTCATGAAATCATAGCATAAATATTGTCCACTCCTTGCCACTAATGTCTCTGGGTTGCCAATGTTTGAATTATAAATCCTTTTGCTATGAATGTGTTTGTTCAGCAAAAATCATCGGTTCAGTGTATATAAAATAATTGGTGGTAAACAATAATTGTCTAATGTTGTTTAATATCAGATGAAACTAAATTATAACAAAATGTATCAGATTAATATTTAAATATTTTTTATGTTAAAAAGTTGTTATTGGTTTTTTTTCCGCTACTGTTCATAGTACCTAAAGCAAACTTCTTAAGCATTTTTTCTTTAATTTGAAAAAGTCAATGTTTACTAAGTGAACACTTTGATGAGATATGTTTAAAATTTGATAATATGATTACATGTTACATATCATAATAGATTATTATAATGTAACTTCATAGAGCAATGGTTAAGTGCCCGCTGTGTGACATGTACCCTGGTTTGATTCCAAGGCCATGTGTGTACATTGGTTCGAGGCAAGGTTTTGTCAAACTAGCTTGGCTAGCTACCATATAGATAATCTACGGCTTAACAACATTACTATGACTCCATGGATAACATATATGAGCTAGATCATTCTAAGGTCGTTACCTAACTTCATGTGAAATTTAGGTAAGGTTAGCCCATTGTAGATAAAAATAATAATGTTACATAGCATTAATTCCATTTACACTACTATACCAGTGTGTATTATACTTATCGGTAGTATTAATATCTATTGAAAAAATATCTGTAAATATTCTTTGAAATTTAAAATATTTGTATTAAACATATTATTATGTTTAGATAGACATCTATAAGAGTAAAAATAACAAAAGAGAGAGCTTAAGAAAAGGCTTCCGTGAAAAATTCTACTCCAGATTTTTTGAAGTTTATATTTTTAAATACTTTAATAGCATTCCTTGCTAAAACAAAATAATAAAAGTTATGATAAAACTTTTGTGCAGCTAAAATAAAACTAGCGAAACCGAATTTTCGATTTCAGATCTGATTAAATTTTATTTATTTTATGCCAAAGTTAATGTCGCAAAAATATATTAAAACAGGAAATATTTCAGAGAATATCCAAGAAAATTAGTGTAATTTCTAGTTATAAAGAGTAATATGTGTTTACATAGTTCCTAAATAACGATAATTCGATAATATTCAGGAATATTGTTAATCACTTGATTTACGGGAAGGTCCAGCATCAAGACTGGTAACTTTTTTCGAAATCAGTATTTCATTTAAATAAGTGATTAACAATATTCTATCACAGTAGGAATGGGACGTATTTACGCGACCAGGTTTTAAAACCAGGTATTTGTTTTCAAATACACACACCGGACGCCCAATCAAAAAAACTTTCAAGTTTTTAATGGTTTAATGTATTTTATACTTTACAAGACGACCATTTGTTAAAGATTCGTTTTCAAGTTTCAAGATAAAAAGAAATTTATGAATATAAAAACTATAATTGTACAACTCAAAATCAAAGTACAGGTTTCCAGAGATATTTTAGTATTTTTTGCTTGATTTTGCCCTGAATTTCATTTGAGAATAGTTTAATTTCCATTTATATGGTGAATGATGAAAATCCCTGGTTTCTAGTTCAGGTAATAAAAAAATACACCTTGATATTGTTTTGCTAGTACGGCTCATACCTATATCACAGTCATTTCTAGTGTTATTTTTTAGTGATTATTTTCTTGCACAGATTATATGTTAATTGTATTAATTTTTATGAATATTCAATCGGGCTAAAAGAAAATGAGTTTAAAACTTATAGCAATATAGCTTATTATCTTTACTTGTAACAATTATAAATATATTATATTTTTGGTGGTTTTATTTAGTTTTAAAAAATAGCTTTCCTCTAGAAATTGTTATAAGCTATGAGTTAAAGAAAACCATTACTCTGTTTTCAAATAAAAGCAAAGTGCAATTCTGTTACTTCAAAATATAAGATGCATTAGTTGTCGTACAATACCCATCGAGATCGTATAAAATTATCGGTATAGCTAGTTATTAACTGGTGTCTGTGTTTCCGGTAAATAGTTATTTTTAACATCGTTTTTATGTCATCTTTAAAATATTACTAAATACCGCTAAAATAAAGTACATAAGTATTTAAAATAGTTATGAATTACTTGCTTCTTTTATATAAGCAATATTTAAACACGATTAATATCTGCGGTCTTGAGTCACACAGCGAGCTATGGAGAGAGCTATGCTCGGAGTATCTCTGCGTGATCAAGTCAGAAATGAGGAGATCCGCAGAAGAACCAAGGTAACTGACATAGCCCTGCGAGTCACGGGGCTGAAGTGGCAATGGGCAGGGCACATAGCTCGTAGAACCGTTGGACGTTGGGGATCCAAAGTGCTGGAATGACGACCCCGCACAGGAAAGCGTAGCGTTGGCAGACCTCCCATTAGGTGGACAGACGAAATAAAAAGAATCGCAGGGTGTCACAGGATTCAAACAGCACAAGACCGTATTTTGTGGAATACATTACAAGAGACCTATGTCCAGCAGTGGTCGTCCATCGGTTGAAATGCTGATGATGAATATCTGCGGGATGAATAGATTCTATTAAATGTAACATAAATTTCTCGTTAAAATTTTAATATAAATTTGTAACACTATCGATTTCATTATTTAATTTACGGTTATATAATTCAAAAGACAACCTGTATCAAAAATTTTTCGGTGGTCAAATTTTAGATCTAAGTTATCGCAACATTAAGCAACTGTCATTTCATTAGTCAACTCTTTATGTCAAACACATACAAAATGTCACTGATACGGACTTTTGCAAGATTTTTAATAACAAAGCCCATTGTTAATGTTAATTATAGATGTTATTATCGCGCCGTTACAACTTTCAAACAACGAAGTAAAGAAAGAAGCAGTGGGTTTACTTTTGGTGGCCTATTAGCGGTTGCGGCCGGTGTTATAGGTTACGCGAGTTTAAAAGAAAAATTATCAGCTGCGAGCATTGTTAGTGATAACTTAAAAGGTAGAAGAGAAAAGTATAATTTTATAGCGGACGTTGTAGCAGTTTCGGCCCCCTCTGTTGTATATATAGAAATAAAAGATGGAAAAAGGCTTGATTTATTCACCGGTAAACCAATTACGCTCTCTAATGGCTCTGGATTTGTTGTGAAGGAAGATGGATTGATCCTAACAAATGCGCATGTTGTTGTTAACAAGCCGAACGCTATAGTTGAAGTTAAGTTAATTGTAAGTAATGTTTCTTTTTGTTATTTATCATTCATGATGCAATCGCAAGTGATGACCTTTATTCAAATTTTAAACGACGGTTGAAAGGAAACAGCCTAATGAAAGTGTCATGTTACTAAAACAACATCTGCTTTCAATTACATGTGACAAACATTACTGTATATGTACCTAATTTATTTTAACCTATTAGGATGGTTCAACACACCTTGGAATAGTAGAAGATGTAGACTTGAAATCAGATTTGGCAACACTTCGCATACCACTGAAAAACTTGCCCACAATGAAGTTGGGATCTTCTGCTGATATTAGGCCTGGAGAATGGGTGAGAGCATATGACTTTGTAAACAGTTCATTGTAGTTATAAATAGAAATAGTTTATCAAGATTATTAAACTCTACACAAAGAGTTTTAAAAGCATTATTAGACAAAGAAACTAATACATGCTTCGACTATGTTTCGTTTTTAAACATCACGGTGGTAATAGTAAATAATTACTAAATGTAACTCAGTTGGATATATCTAATCTTATATAGAATAAAAATTTTCTTATTATCATTACAATGAAAATTTATTATTGTCATCCCAACAGGATTTGTATATTCTAGGTAGTAGCTATGGGTAGCCCTCTTGCCTTAAGTAACACAGTGACAGCAGGGGTGATAAGTTCCACACAGAGGGGAAGTGAAGAGTTAGGTTTGAGAGGTATGTATCTGCTGTGTATTTTTCCAATAGTCATAGGTATTATCCTTTTATAAAACAAATTTATTCGTATAATGTCACAAGAACATAATACATCTGAAAATATCTTTCGCTTGACCTCCATTTGACATTGTGTTAAAATGGAATACAACAATGCCCCTCTAATCGGGGATCTCTTTGTTATAAGGCAAGAGTTTATACACTGTCATAGAAATGGTTAAAACCTCATGACTTAGTGGTTCACCATAGAAACTTTATAGGATTTGATATTGTTCACAATCCTTTTCATACTAGATGATAATCTATAATATATTTGTTTTCTGCATTTGTAATCTGTAGTGACTGTCTTTTGTTTCATTTCCAGGCAAAGACATGGTGTATATACAGACAGATGCTCCTATAACATTTGGCAACAGCGGTGGACCTTTAGTGAATTTAGACGGTGAAGCGATTGGTGTTAATAGTATGAAAGTAATGTCCGGCATATCATTTGCAATCCCCATAGATTATGTAAAAGATTTTCTTTCCAAGAGTGAGTATTTGTAAAATTTGTATTTATTCTCACCTTTCGGTTGGAGTTCATTGATTTCTTTTGTATTCATAGGTAAATCAAAATCTCCGCTGGTCTCCAAGCGGTACCTTGGTATTACAATGTTGTCACTAACACCTAACATACTCATGGAGCTGAGAATGAGAAATCCAGAGGTAAATATGCAAAGATTTTTAGATGACTAGTCCATATGATTCAAACGAACATTATTTTTAAAGCTCATGTTTACTAACGATAATATAAGTGTTGTATAAAAAGTGGTAGAGTTTTAACACTTTCTTATTCCATTCAAAGGTATAATTCTAATTCCAGTGTAATCTCGGATAGTTTTCCATTATAATCTTTTTTAAGTAAATAATTCTACTATTTAAAACACTAACCAGTCAGGGCCACAAAAAGAATACAAAAAACAATGTTTATATGGCGCCAATCATTTTCAGATGCCGACGGACATCAAGAACGGAATCATAGTTTGGAAGGTCATTATCGGATCACCTGCATACAAGTAAGTTGAACATAAACAGAATATGGTAATGTTTTTTTATTCGACTTTGCGATGATACGGGCTGGACATTCACCTAATGGTTTGTCTGCCCATAACATTATGTGGCAATGGACTGAACATATATTGTAGAAGTGACCACCACAGTAATCTAGACTTAACAAACGTAGCATTAGCCGCCTCCAGACTAGATGGAACGAAGATCTGTACAAGGCGGCTGTCGGTAACGATGAGAATAAAAAGACTATGTCCAGCAGAGGATTGCTGTGGGCTGATGATGATAATGACTAAAAACTAGAGTATAATCTATATAGAAAATAATATAATTGCTTTCACATCTGATGTATTGATCTGTTTTTCTCTTAGTGGCGGTTTGCAACCCGGCGACATAGTGACAAGTATAAACGGAAAACCAGTGTATAGGTGAGTGATAATGAAGAGACCATAAACAATTAGTGGAGTTTCATCTAATAGTTACCATTTTTTAAGTTATGTATTTTTTTATTTACTGGTGATTAGGTCTCTCTTGCCGGAGACGTCTAGGTATCACCGCAATGACTATTTCTACCACCAAATAGCATTGTGCAAACATTACAGTGTTCCAGTTTGAAGGGCGCGGTATGCTGGTGAAATTACTGGGGTAACGAGACTTAACTCACGTCTCAAGGCGACGAGCGCATTGTGGTACAGTGTATACCATCTCATCTAGCGGCGCGATGTTATGGGCAAGCGTATCACTTACCATCAGGTGAACGTCTTGTTCGTCGCGTCGACTCGTAGTGTATTATAAAATAAAGTGAAATTGGCTACTTTTAACCTTAATATTACATAGTCTTAGACGACATCTAGGCTGTCGATAGCGGTCGTAGCCGTGGTCGGTAAAATACGTCGGGTTCGAAAAATCACCAGAGAACTTTACAACATGTGACCATGGATTTAAATCAAGGACTTTGTTTTTACTAGATAACGGTGTTTAACCATTGCACAACGGAGGCTGTTAATATAAAATCCCTTATTATGAAACCTTAACCTAGACTACAAATGGCGGGCTCAGTACAAACAGTTGTCTATGTTTCCAGTGCAGGAGACATCTACGCGGTACTAGAAGGTTCCACGGGTCGGCTGGAGATGACGGTAGTGCGCGGCCACCAAAGAATCACTCTGACGATCACCCCGGAGCTGCATTGACAGCACAGAATGCCAAACCTAACTTCAAGTTAGGTTTGGTTTGGTTTTCAATGAACCAAGTTCAATCATAGATTTGATACTTTTGGTATATACCAATTGATATATACAAAAGATTATTTCAGTATACTACTATTAAGCAGTAGTGTGCAAATACTGTGTTCCAATTTAAAGAACGCTATAGCTAGAGTAATTACTGATATAACGAGTTTAATCTTATATCACCAGGCGACAAGCTCGATATGGTACAGTGTATATCATCCTAACTAGGGTCGCATTGAAATGTTAATAAAATCTTCATTATGTAATGTATGTAAAAACAGATTTTTTTTGTGTGTGTTGTTTATATGTTAAGTATTATACTTGTGATTTTTATTAAAACCTTTCTTTATCTGCGGCGTTTCATTTTATCACAAAGTTATTTATTATTATATTTGGACGAGCGCATGAATGTATGTTTTAAAGAATGCGACACGGCTCCTCATTACGCTTGTGACAAAATGTTAAGTGTAGTAACTTAATAACAGGAGTGCTCACAAACACAATATTTGAAATCATTTCAAGTTATCTTTGTACCAATATTTTTTGTTTTTGTTTATATTCTGTTAGATTTTTTTGTGACTACTTTAGTACTACTTTTTTTATTTAGTGTACAACTGTGCGCTGAAAAATTTTAATTAAAATTATGAAGCTCAACCTATTTTCGTCAAAAGTTGGTCACTTAACCTTTTTATGAATAGAAGCCCTAAGCAATGAGACGCTGCTTAAAGTTTTACAAGTTAATTTAAAACTTCTTAGTCTAATGTTTGGATTGTGTTGATTATATATAAAATGTTCGAAAACGGTTTATAATAAAATTATGCATACTTTATACATAGGTTTTAATATAAATACTAATACAACGGAATGTTATTGGATCAGCACGACTGTATCAAATATATTCCAAGTCTATGATGTTAAGACTGGAAGTGAACGTGAAGAATTCAAACGCGATATCATTGGCTTATTCTGTATCGATTTAAAGTAATAAACCATTGAACGATGAGCTAATCAGAATCGATACACGTTTATAATAACGTCATAAATAATTTAAAATGATAAAGTAGAAATAAAAGCGACATCTTTAGGACGCTAACTACACTACGAAGTATTGAAACGGGGAGGATATGCATCTGATGGTGACAATGTGGCGCTAGTGAGGATGATAAACACTAAACCATATTGTACAGTTGTTTTCAAACTGGAACACTAATGTTTGCACACTTCTGTTTGGCGGCTGAAATAACCGGAATATTCTAGACGACGCTGTTCCACGGTCTCATTGCCCCATCTTATGAAATTGAAAGTAAATGTAGGAAACAAACTATTGTTTACGTTATATAATATCTAATAGAAATATTCCCATTTTGTCTTCTCATTACGTACACAAACTGTTCACCCCTTTTGTACAAAGGACAGCTTTGATTTATAATTGACAGGCCCTCCGAATAAACCTAATTTGTTTATTAAATTTCCAATATTTGCATCGGCCTGAAGTAGGCAACCGTATTATTATTTAAGTACGCTGAACTATTCAATATGTGCTAATTCGAATAAATATATTTTATTAATGTGAACATAGTTAAGTTTATAACTTAATGTAACAAGAAGTGTCTTTCTTGCCACGTTTTCTACTTATATTCCCCACAAGCCTCATTTATAACCTTATTATTATTAAAAGACTTATCAGTGAATGATTTTTTTTTTTTTTTTTTATATATATTTATGCTTTTTCCTCGGACTAAAGTCTGAGATCTTATTTGCAATTTATTTATTTATTTGTGTGTATATTATATATCTATAGTTACTCCTAATTACTTCTATTTCTTTTAACAGCATCCTTCGTAACCTTCTCCATAAATTTTAACAATACTTCTTTGTTTTTTGACATCAGCATTTTGCTTAGATTTTGTTCGGATATCTTTTTGTCCAATCTTATTTCTATTTCTATTCTTTCCTTAAGGTGCCTAGGACAATCTATAAGAAGATGTAGAATGCTTTCTGCAATATTTGGATCGCAAACACAACACGGTTCGTCTTTTCGTTTGAATTTGTGCAGATACTGGCCAAAGCCCCCGTGTCCTGTTAGGGCCTGGACTATGAGCGGATTTAACGACATATTTTTTAGTAGTGAGTACGCAGTATCAGTATTGGGAAGAAAAATTTTTGTTACCGCCCCTGTATTGCTTTGGTTGTATCTATTACTCCAATTGTTGCGGGTTTGGGATCTAAGTGTGTGTTTTACATAAGAAATGGGGCATAGATCATAGTCAGGTGCCGTTCTTTTGTGCATCGCGGCGTCTTTGGCCAGTACATCCGCACGCTCGTTACCTTCAATTCCGACGTGAGCTCTCACCCAGAATAATTTCACTGTTTTATTAAGATTTCTAAGTTTTCGAATGTTTGCACGGATTTCGTATGCCAAGGGGTGGAAAGTTGAAGGGCTTCGCAGAAGTTCTAAGGCTGATCTAGAGTCACTGAAGATGTTAATCTTACCGTCTTTTATTTTTATTGAGAACTCCGTTGCTTTAAGCAGGGCATAGAGTTCCGCTTGGAAGACAGTACAAAACGCGCCTAGTTTAAACTTTCTACTAGATGTCTCCACGCCTTCTCTCCAGAATGAAAAAGCAGCCCCAACCTTCTCCTCAATTTTACTACCATCAGTAAAGATGAATGATCCTTGCACATGATGGTCTGCAAGAGTTTGTGATAGCGTATCTTCTAAACAAACATAGTCTATACATACATCTTGAGCTGGGTGTGATGCTTCTAAATAATTCACCTTCTTTTCTACTATTCTATCCATCAGAAAGTCAAGATGCTTACCACGCTTTGCTTCATAGCACTGGGCCGCTTCCGAGACGCGCAAGTCCAGAGGGAGTAGACCCGACAAAATTACTGCAGCCGAGTAGGAAACCGTGCGATAACATTTCGTAATTTTTAGCGCAAACCCTCTCTGGACAGTGTTAAGCTGTTTCTGGATTGATAGTTTTGCGGCAGCTGGTGCCCAGGTGCTCGCGGCGTAAATTATAATTGGTTCTATGACCGCCGTATATATAGTTCTGATTATCTCTGAATTCAGTCCCCATGAAATTTTAGCCGTTCGACTTATCTGTTTGTATATATTTGTAGCTTTTTGACATACATAGCTGACATGTTTTTGGAACGTTAATTTGTTATCAATTATAAGACCTAGTATTTTAATTGCTTCCTGCATATGTATTATTGTGTTACCCATGAGGATTCGTGGAACATCGATTTTTAATTTATTAGTTATTACCATGGCTTGAGTTTTATGAGCCGCGAACTTTAGTTTATTTTTGATGCCCCATGTTTCTACTAGTGCAAGATTTTTATTTGCTTCTGTTTCAATTTCCGTCCTTGAGGGGCCAGAGAAAACCAGAACAATATCATCAGCGAAAGCCTGACAGTAGATATTTCGCTGAACTAATTCCTCCAACAGAGGATCCAGTAATAAGTTCCAGAAAGTAGGGCCTCCGATGGAACCTTGGACACACCCTTTATTTGTAGCTTTACTATAGGAACACCTTGCATAGTCTACAGTGACACTCCGATCAGTAAAATAGCTAGTGACAAGCTTTCGAAGGTTATGGGGGCATTTCTTTTCAATCAGTCTAGTTTTAACAGCAGGCCACCACGCGCTGTCAAAGGCTCCCTCTATGTCTAACGATACTACTACGTTGATCAATTTCTTATGCAGATTTCGTCTAATGTGTTGAATCAAGTCATAGAGTGCGTCTTCCGTACAGCGTTTCAGTGAATGATTACAGATTGTTTTAATGTAAATAAAGTTTGTAAGATTAAGGCTATTGTGTAAAAGTGGATTTAATTCCTTAGGTATTAAATACCAGTCTACCTAGAAACGTGATATGTAATAAGATACAAATAAATGTAAAATTTATCTAAAATAACCTGCAAAATATGTTTATACTATATATCATAGTTACAATTAGGTGTAATATATTTTAGTTTTTATATTACCTATAACAAAAAAGTAAACTTTGCGTTGAACTTAAAAAATAATTCTTTTAGCAGTAACTAAAAAACAGATAAATATATTAGAAATTTTTAATAAAAATGCTGTTACTTTTTTTTCTTTTATGGCAATACTTTTAACTTTAAAACAGATTCAATTAATAGATAATCAGATAAAAATTCAGAAATACTTTTACTTTAGTATACTACAAAATTAATCTTAAAACCATGTTTAAAAAAACCTACACGAAATTTGGTACGTATTTATTTATAGACGCGAAGGTTCGTAACCCTTAGCGGCCGCAGCAGAGGTACGGGCGGCGAGGGTCAATATTTACTCAATGTACCTTACATAAATAGAGCCCACCTCATAAAAAATGTAAACGCCTCCTCCGAACATAATTTTTTTCAGATACACTTCATGAAAAATATATAGCAAACACTCTGCTCGGGTAAACAGTAATGAAATATTTAAGAATGTATTTGCTGCTAAGCTGTAATATGCAAACATTACTATGCTCCTGTTTGAAGGGCGAATTCACTAGAGTAAGATGGCAAGCACATTGAGAGTCGTACGAAGAAAGAGGTTCCTGGAACATGTCGGTTTCCTCAATATATTTTCCTTTGCCGGAAATTACTGCATATTGGGGAATGAACCCGGGCATCTTTGAAACATATAGCCATACGACTAGGTCGCATATGAAATATTATTTCATTCTCAATTTTCTAGAGAAATCTCTGATCGTCTGAACTTTATTCCGCGGGGTTATGTTACTAATGTATAGTTATAGCGAGAGTCGCGCAATAATTGATGTAAGATCATTATTGTGTAAGTAATGATCTAGCTATAGTAAGTATTATTTGATTTAAACCAACTCTAAAGATATGGTAAAGCAAGCGACTACTTAACGATGACTTACATAGTTTCACACCTAACGATCGATCGATAGTTGAGCGATTATCGTTTACCAAATCACCCCTGGTTTAAACAAAATCACGCAATTCCACGTCTTACGGTACAGTGAAATGCGAAACTTTATCGACACACAGTAAACTCACCGCGCAATTTCGAAACGGTTTTAAAGCGGGAATAAATGCATACAAATGACGAGCAATGCTCAATTCTTATTTACCGAATACGTATTTAGATCTAACGGAAAAATCTAGATGAGAATCTGGTCTGCTGGATCTAGATTTCTTTCCAAGGTTAAATTACTCGACGATAGCTTTTTCTTTGTGTTCAATAAATTGGTATAACATGTTAATAATATTTATTATTATGTTCATAAGATGCTGAATATTGTTTTTTGTAATATTACTGGTAGTTACTACCAGCTCCTATTTTGTGCTGATAAACAGTAGTGTGCAAACATTACTGTGTTCTGATTTAAATGGCGCTGTAGCTAGTGAAATTACTGGGGTAACGAGACTTAATATGTTGTTTCAAACGACGAGCTCAAAGTTTGTTTATAACCATCCTATCGCAATGTTATGGGCGACAGTATCACTTACCATCAAGTGAAAGTCGCTTCGCTTAAAAAACATTAACTTATTACTTAATTCATGCGAATGTTAATATAAAAGTTGAAGCTTATAATATAGGAGATAGAAGATTTTTAATTTTGACAAAAAAATCTAAAGCTACAACGCCCTTCATATTGTAATACAGTTACATATCTCAGCAGATGCAAGCGCTGCATTCATTATATATAACTTGATAAACTTAATTTATCTTTATCTATATTTAACAGGAAAAGCATAAAAGCTTCTTGGTCTCTTTCTAAACAATTGAGCTTCCGTTCCGCCGGAGAACATTTTTTTAACAAAACGTCTTCAAACTTTGAACATAAAGCCTCCGCGGAATTCGCTCAACTCGAGCGGTAACATCGCGAAATTTAAAATAAGCAAGTATTTCTCTTCCGCCGCTGAGGAACTTTAATGAAAATTACCTTCTTTTTCCTTCTTCCAATTCCACTTCATCCGTTCGCTGGCAGGTTTACTAAATAAATTTGTTTATGATTTCGCTTGCTTATAATGAAGCGCTAGTTAGAATATTGAAACACATTTTACTGAGATATTTAGTCACGCTGTCGCAGTAATTTCACTGACTGTAGTACAGTAACATTAATGTTTTTCTACCCCACGGCGTGTACGTGAACAGTAAAAATTATGTTCCGCTTGTTTTCTTTAGATTTACGACATTACTACTCGAGTTGACTTTATAGCGATAATATATTTTCTTTAACACAGTAACCGAATGTTTTGACGCAGTGGAATCTTATCATCTATAATATGAGAGTGTAGTAATATTTTTCTGATATGGTTTACACTCGTGTTGAGAATTTTAATATAAAATCTCGTCCTTACAGTAACTTTACTTATTACAATACATAGTCTAGATAATAATATATTTATGAATTAATGTTATAACACTGACGAAACAGAAGTATTTTAGTATAATCAATGATTAATCATAGAACAATCGATCTATTACTATCAAAAATTTTATAATTAAGAATGACCATCAAGCTCGGTATGAAATTTGCTAAGCGCAGTTACCAGTAACAATAGCACAGGAAGTTCCCTACCGTGTCCTGCCGGTTATCTAATTACTTATAAGTAGACTTAAGTTTATCAGTGGTAAGTAATTTATTTTTAAATTCAAACACCATCCGATAAATGGACAAAAAACAAAATGTCTTAAACTTTCCTTTTCGTGATTTACATTATCTCCTAAGGTAGTTATTGTGGGATCGGTGTTGCCATCGCTTTCCAACCTTCATTTACATATATTCAAAAAAGATTTAATATCGTAAACTCAGCAATAATTAAATTTAAAAATGATGGATGAGAGTTCCCCAGTCAGATTTCCAAAAAAAAAAAACAATGTAAAAGATTTTCAGTCTCGCGAAAGGAACATCACTCTTTATTTAACTGTCATTATTCATTCTGACTGTAAATTGGGATTAATTTACTGTAAATGTTAGAGATGTGATGATTCAGTTTGTAAAGAAGTCGCAAGAGCTTTACATCGCGGGTTTGATCCTCGCTGGTCTGGAGCTTACGGTGATGGAAAAAGAGTAGGACGAAGTCTAAATTTTCTAAGTGCTTTCGTGGACAAGTAACGTACATGCCGGTAGGTCTCTGTTGCTACAGACCGTCTAGGTACCACCGCAGTGACTACTTCAACCGACAAACAGAAGTGTGCAAACATTACTGTGTTCCGGTCCTAGTGAAATTACTTTATGTCTCAAGACGACGAGCGCAATGGGGTTCAGTGTATACAATCTTAACTAGCGCCACGTTGTAGACAAGCGTATCACTTACCATCAGGTGAACGTTTCATCGTCTTGTAGAATAAAAAAAATACACCAACACAGCGAGGCGGAGAAGACTCTGATTCTTAATAATGTGATGGTTAAGGTCATATTGTATTACTATCATTTAATAAGTATTAAACGTATTAGCTACAGAAAACGGATGATGAGATTGATATACTCCTTTGTGACATAAACCTTAAATATCGATATTTGGATAACGTTATAAATTTCAAAGGTATTAATGTGTTTTCCATTAGTCTCCATTCGCTGTGCCCCGTGTGACGCTGTCAATCCTGTTTCCAGTCGCATCCATCAACGGGGAACGGTGATTTGTTCGGGAAACTTTCCCTTTGCGCACACAAAGGTCCCCGCACATGTTGCCAGCTCTCGTAAAACTTCGCTTTCGATTACATATGTAATCAATCGTAACGCATTCAGAACTAGATGCTGCTTTGTTTATGTATATACATATACATAATATATTTGATGGAACACACCCACTGATTGGCACAGATCTTGTTCTAGGAATTCCAAGGCCCTGCGGAGTAGCTTTATCATAATATTGAAATGTGCGTTGGAACTATGTGCTACTTAACTTGAAGAGGGATAAGTTAGATCACCTTTAAAGACTGTACGGTGAAGAAAAAATTCAGAACTTGACCAAGTATTATCTTGACTGTCTTTGTGAGAGACCGGATCCCAACAATGGTAACATTAAATACACATAATAATTTTCAAACTGAAGTAACGTCAAGAATTTGTAAAAGGATAAAGAGAAGAGAATGTACTTTAATGTCTATCAAAAAAAGTTTAATGAATGATTTTGAAATGTTAAATTACTTGGACAGACAGACTGTTAAACTATCTTAGCAAACGATTGAAATCATAATCTTATCTTTGAAACCTGGGAATACTTTAACGCCGGAACACCTCAAAGGCAGCATTTTTGGATTATTATGTAAATTCCTAAAGAGTTTCCACTTTGTGAGAGAGGTGCGCAGGAATTCGAAGAATTCCCAAGTTGCAGCTTAGCTTTGTCCGAATTCGCATGAAATTTTTCACATAACTTTAAATGTTGCACTGGATGCAGTAAGTCAAAGAGTCGTTTATAGAGCTCAGAGACGAGAAGGGTCTAAAGCATCAAATCAAAACTCTTCATCTCAAGATCTCTATAGAACAAAGTATGAAGGATTAGATGAAGAAACGGAATCTACATATAAGATTTTAAAAGATAGCTGACCCACCAATTTGGTACAATCAATATTTCATCATCATCATTTCAACCTATTATCCTCCACTTTGAGATTTCCAAAGCACTTGGTCCGCTGATTTTATCAATGATTTCCTGCGATCTTCTTAAGTCATCGGTCAACCTTACAGTTGGTTGTCCCACAATTGCTAATACGTGGTCTCCTTCCAAGGATAGTATAAGAATCTTTTGTTCTATGGATCTTCTTATTGCTGATTTAATCATTCAGAGGAACACCGAGCATAACCGAGCGACTAAGATCTTCGTTATTTGTATTCTTATCAATAATGGTAGAAATTAAAAAGAAACTGCAACAGAGTGGTGAGACAAGAGTAGAATGCCGAACGTTGGCAATATGCCAGGGGCATTACAGCCGACGCTGCCAGTTATGCCAATATTGTACTGTGACAATGGCTTCGTTCTGTGTAATACCTGTAATTCTTCGACCTTTAAGCAAGGTTTTGTTGCTGAAAGCTAACGTTAGATAGAAAGAAATACTTTAAATATAGGAACTTTTGCTACTATGGGACTTTGTTTATTAGTTAATTAGATTTTTCTAATGAACTAATCTAAGAGAACTGCAATATATGATAAACGAACTCGAACCAGGGATTTGTTCTGGCATCATGATGTTAACCATTGAACCAAGGAGGCAGTTAACAGGTTCATATAGCTCTATTGCTACCGTGAGTCTGGAACTACTACCGCTTGCCTAGTAACACGAGAGTCCCTAGTCCAATTCTGTTTTGATATATTGTGAAGTTTTGTTAATTGGCCAGTTACTACCCTTGTATTATAAATCTACCTTCGGCTGTCAACATACGGCAACCAGAGTATTCTGGGCGACTACGATTCACTATCTACAACTTATTGCTAATTAATACCAACCGATATTGAAATGACGTGTTAATCCATTAGTGGATAACAAAAAAAATTTTAATTGCGAATAACAACTATTTCCATTAAGATTTTTGTATAAGAAAAAAGTGCGTTTAATATAGGCTAAATTTTAGTTTCGCAGCAGGATATTAAGACGTCTACATATACAGAGACATGGGGGTCCATTCTGCCCCGCATCAGGAATCGTTGGCTCGATTCAGCTGAACGGGTAATTTCCTCTCTTGACCGGCCTCGCCTTTCGGCATAAAGTTATCTATCATTCTTATGTTTTCTTGATACAGAAACTTACTTTTTGAACAGCGTTCTTGACATTATTTCATCGAGTAAGTTTGTTCGCAAGAAGGCTTCAATTTAACGAGCTAAATTATTTAAAACGATGGAGATGAAGATTTTGGATACGGACAAATTATGTATTAAGCTATCGAGTGTTTTATTGAAAAGGAAGTAATTAAAGTGAATAAGTATTAACGAGTACCACGATAAAAGAAGAAAACATGTTAAACGGTTGAAAAAATTTTGTTGTGGAAGAGAAGCTCTACTGCCAAAATAACAGAGTCAAACAGCTTCCAAATAGTTTCCCAGAAGAGAGACTATTAACCTAGCCCCAGTAATAATTTGATGAGGCTAATAATAAAATATTAAATTCCAAGACTAAAAATAAGCAACACCCTGAATAATATCTTGGACCAGCTGATAAACAACTGCCTCTTGACCCCTCAACAGGATTTAATAGATGCACACAATCTGCAAAGCATTCAACTCTGGCTGTTACAATTTAATTTGATTTTTAATTTAATCCTTATCATTTGTGTAACTATCTATACGTGTATTTTAAATCCTTTTTCCAGCGACAGTGTTATTTCTATTCATGCCCACCCATTCATTGCTGATTTTAACTTGTAACATAGTTCCACTAATAAAGGAAACATAAAAATCGCTCCATGTCCACCTCTGTCTCATTTAGTACCAAAACGATGCCCCTCGATGAACTTTTCCGGTAAATTAATATGACTTGCTCGATCTAAATTGATCCTTAAAATTAGGAAAATAAGGTGGAAATCTGCATATCGCTGATCACTGCTCTAGTTTCCAAAGGGCTTATTAAGTTCACTCCCCAATACCATTCGTCGGGAAGTTCAGTTATGTATGAAACTGGAATTGTGTAACCTGTCTACTATTTTTTTATGTAATACTTATTAACAAAGTTACTGGGTTAGTGTGGATCATATTTGCGATATCGGCTTTTTATTTTTGTTGTATATTCTGAAGTATTATTTGGATTATTTCTTTCCACTACTAATTGAGTTTTAACTTGATTGATCTTCCACTTCGTCTTAAGCATATTGTTTTACAACATCCAGCCCAGGGTTCTGTCATCAGCGAAAGTTCCGATATGATTGTGACCTTTAAGATTAGAACCTATTTGATAAAAGCCGGGATAAGCAACTGCGATTCGCCTGCCACCTTTGATATACTGCCGTCAGTTACCGTTACGTGAGTTGCTTACTCATTACCTATTCTAGACGGATTATCTCATGCCTCAAGGTGTGTCTCAATATGACGCTGTATAAACGTCCTACCTACAGCTTCATAGCTTAGTGAAAGTTATCACCAAGTTAACGTCATAATCGTCTACAAGCTTTCTTGTCTAAAATACTAAGTCTCTGCAAACCATATCATAACACTACTGTTATTACGTTTTAGTGTAATATGAAGATTGGTATACTGTAATGAATGTATAGTAAGTAATAATAGTAAAGTAATTCTTACCAGCGATTTGATAATTTGGTCTCTTAACTACTGTAGCGGTTAATAAGAAAAAGTTTGTTCCTAAAGCCCTAATAATCTTGAAGTGAAGTTGAAAATATTGTTGTTTGTTAAATTTAGCCGAAGAGCCAAACTTTACACTTTGATATTCATGATGTTAACGCGGCGCTTTAAAAGTTGTTCAAGTTTTCAATTAAAATTTGCAGCATTAATTTATGATGAAGATTTCAGATACCTGAAGCTTTTTGGAAAATAATTACAGGTGTTTTGGTTGGACTTGTTATTTTGGTTGTATTTAAAGCTTCGTTATCTGCATGGGTATACAACTTTACTACATTTCACATAACCTCAAATATGTCTTCAATATGTTTATTTCTGGATGGACAGCATTACTGTTATGATAGCAGTTAACAAAACAATGAGAGCCGGGGAAAAGACTAGTTATGTCAGACTTGCACCGACTAAAGCCTCTTGATTTTTCTCATTTATTACTAGTTAGTCTAGGTACAAAATAGTTCTTTCACTTTCGATTAAAATTGAACATGAATTTGTAAATATTCATAGATATATACTTACGCCTTTTTCTGCAAATAATTCAGCAATATTCTGATTTTCGTAATAATCTTAGCTATCTATTTGCAACTTGTCTTAAGTGTTTAAACTTTAATACTGTTAATAACTATACATTTTCAGAGATATTGACATAAATATAAAATGGCGAGCGTCGTAAAGCGGGTTCAATTAATTTATTACAAGGATCCTCTATGCATAAGTGAAGAGAGTAAAGGTTTACAAAAGCCATTATTATTGGCACAGATAAATTATTTATGAAAGCTCCCTTTCATCAGAACTTTGCAAAATTAACAAAGTGTTATTATAGCCCACAATAACCCGGCGAACATTAATTCCTGTCCGCGATAATTTACTCGGAGCCCGATGATGCTTTTCGGTTTTAAACAAAGCTAGATATTATAAAAGTTATTATAGCGGATCTAACTGATATTTTATGTGCAATTAGAAGTAATACTCATAATCTAGTTTTAGTATTACTGGAAATGAGTCTCTGTTGTCGGAGAACGTTAAGTTTTTTTTTTTTTATACTACTTTGCGACGAGACGAGCAAGACGTTCACCTGATGGTAAGTGATACGCTTGCCCATGACAACGTGGTGCTAGTTAAGATGGTACACACTGCACCACATTGCGCTGGTCGCCTTGAGACATAAGGTGTTAAGTCTCGTTACCCCAGTAATTACACTAGCTACAGCGCCCTTCAAACCGGAACTCAATAATGTTTGCACACTACTATTTGGCGGTTGAAATAGAAGCTGCGGTGGTACCCACCCAGACGTTCTCCGGCAATAGAGACCTACCACCTGGTAAAAGGTAAAGGTAAAAGTATTGTGCCAATATAGTCTTCTACTTTGAAGGGCGTTTTAACTAGTGAAATTACTAGGGTAATGAGACTTGAATGTTGATGATAAGGTTTTTTTTAACCCGTTCGATTAATTACTAACCACATATTGTAAATCTACCACCGTAACTGTATTGCTGTGGTCTGTGGTCTCAGTGATCTAGGTTATAATAAGTAAACAAGTTTCACTATTAACAATAACATTGTCACTTAGCTTCATCGATTCTTATAGAAAACTATATTATATTTAAGCTAATTATATGAAGTAAAAAGTGCCGATTCCTTAAGAACATAAAGTTAATGAAAATGTGTTTGCGCTTGGAAATGAATTCAGCTGTTGGTGCCATTCGTCTCTATAATGAAATTAACTGATGAAAGCAAAAATATCTGATTCTCTTTGCTGTTTACAATCACTGCTAAGGATTCGTAGCAATCGAAAGTCAACATGTAGAAAATTTATGTTAGTCTGCTTTCACTGATTGCATTAACATAAAAGAGACTGATGCGCTGACTTAAATACTCGGTAACGCTTGCAACTTTAAACCGGAAGAGCTACATGGATACTATTTCAGGATAAGGTGTAGCACAGGATTAGAAGATTAGATATCCGAAGTAAAAAGTCTATAGCTCTTCCCGTTAAGGAGATGTAAAAAATCAAAGTTAGCACTGTGAAATGGCAAGAAAGTAACTGAGAACCGAACTCGTGACCTTTGTTTTCAAAGCATGAAAATTAGTCCCTAAGCCATTCCGGCACATTCTAATCTTATAACGTATTTCTAAGTCGTTCCTCATGACTGAGGGTCGGAGTCATCATGTGTGATGAAACACACGACTACTTGGCAGTTATAATGGAGTGGTGTTGCCATTGCCTTCTCCATTTCACATACTAGTGCGAGCACGGATGCTCATGACATAGATATGCAGGTTTCCTCACGATGTTTTCCTTCACCGTCGAAGCACGTGATATTAGTTGGTTTTATACTAACTGCACATAAATTGAAAAATTCATCGGTGTAGGCCGGATTCGAACCCGATACCTTCGGAGTGGAAGGCGGACGTTCAAACCACTAGCCTATCACGGCTCTATTTATCAAATGCTCTTTACTTTCCATTTAGATTATGAAATTATAGTATAGTATGTTAATTACTAAGAGAATGCTGTTAATATATTTTTATAGGTTCTTCAATGCTGTGTGTTAAGGTATAATTATCCGTTGGGGTCCAAAATGCGGACTCATCACGGTTAATGCCCCCAAATTAAATCCGATAGAGCGTCAGAATGGTTTAAATTCGTAGAACTTCAACAATTCAATTGGGAAGTTTTCAGCGGAATCAAAGTATTTAAACTGGTCGATTTTCAATGATAATTGTTGGTGGTATTTAAAGATAAAACAAATATAATGACAGTGACCAATAAATAGCATTTAGGAATTATCATCATCATCACTAAAGTAAGCTTAGTTTGAAAATCATGTGAGCAAAGAATTTTTCTAGTAAATCATTTTATTAAAAAAAAACCTGATGATTAATTGTTAGCGTATAATTAAATACTTCTTTGATTTAAACATTCTTAGTATATTTATTAAAACTCAATTTAACGGATTTTATCGCGTTTATTATTTAGTTTGTTTATTCCCGACGTTTCGACCGCTTTACAGCAGTCATGGTCTCGGGATCAAAAAAGTTTAAAAATTTGTGGGTACCATGTGATAGCTGTGACATTTAGATGTCTGTCATCTTAGTCCTCCCGTGACCATGACTGCTGCAAAGCGGTCGAAACGTCGGGAATAAACAAACTAAATAATAAACGCGATAAAATCCGTTAAATTGAGTTTTAATAAATGTGTAACATTCGCGGAAATATAAGAAATCATTATTCTTAGTATAACTTAGTTTATTTTTTTTTATTTAAAAATTGTTTAAAAACTATCAATTACAATACCACGCCGTTAAGAGCCGTTACATAACCGGTTACTCAACGAGGACCGTGAGAACAGTTTCCGGATTAAAACCGACACAGCTGGATTGAATGCAACGCGTTGCATCCGGCTGAATACTTCCGGAAGCCGATCACTTTATAACGCACGGGTGGCGACGGGATGCATTGGCTTCCGCTGTTCAAGCTACTTCTAGAAATAATTTTATACTTTATTCTACTAAGCGACGAGATTAGCAAGACGTTCACCTGATGGTAAGTGATACGCTTGCCCATAACATGCCGCTAGTTAAGATTGTATACACTGCATCAGATTGCGCTCATCACCAGTCACCACAATTTACCAGGTGGTAGGTCTCTGTTGCCGGAGACCGTCTGGGTGGGTACCACCGCAGCTCCTATTGCAACCGCCAAATAGTAGTGTGCAAACATTACTGTGTTCCGGTTTGAAGGGCGCTGTAGCTAGTGTAATTACTGGGGTAACGAGACTTAACACCTAATGTCTCAAGGCGACGAGCGCAATGTGGTGCAGTGTGTACCATCTTAACTAGCACCACGTTGTCATGGGCAAGCGTATCACTTACCATCAGGTGAACGTCTTGCTCGTCTCGTCGCAAAGTAGTAAAAAAAAACCTAGAGACATATGTTAAGTCTCGTTACCAGTAATTTCACTAGCTTACATCACCCTTCAAACTGGAACACAGTAATGTTTGCATACTACTGTTTGATCAGAAATAGTCACTGCGGTGGTACCTAGATGGTCTGTAGCAACAGAGACATATCAGCAGTAGTATGTTTGTTTGCGAGTAATAATAATTTTACTTAAGTGTATTACAGTGTTTTAAGTATAAATAAAATCTCAAACTCGTGAAATATTTATAATGCAGACAGTGAGGAACCCGCGGCGTTTCTCTCGACTCAATAATTTACATCGCAGACGTATGAGGAGCGACCTCGCCCTTATTTACTGCTCACAATGTTCTAACTTAATAGCTCTATGTTTCACTTAAGTGAATGATAAATACGAGACGTATATTCAACATAACAATAACAAAAGTCCGTGATACCCTAGTGGTTTGAACGAACGCCTTCCAATCCAAAGGTACTGGGATCGAAACCGGCCTGCACTGATGAATTTTTCAATTTATGTGCAGTTAGTATAACACCAACTAACATCACGTGCTTTGATGGTAAAGGATAACATCGTGAGGAAACCTGCATATCTATGTGATGAGCATCCGTGCTCGCACTAGTATGTGCAATGGAGAAGGCAATGGCAACACCACTCCATTATAACTGACAAGTAAGTCGTCGTGTGTTTTATTACGATGATGACGACGAGATGATCACGACCCTCAGTCGTGAGGAAATACGACTTAGAAGATAAATATTAAACATAGAAAATATCTCAGAAACACAAAAGAACTTCTAAAAAATCGATATTTTATATCTTCTCTATTTTCTTTAATTCCTGTTCATTATGTGATGGAAATTAAGAGAGTTTAATACAAGACATTAAGTCTCGTTACTCCAGTTATTTCGTTAGTTTCTAACCGGTTCACAGTAACGTTTGCACACTATTTAATATTCTGAGTTACCATTAATCCGATCTTTTTATTTTTTAATGTAAACATTATTTCTCTTGCTACAAACATGAATAATATCACTGAACAGATAATACGCGTGGAAACGTTCTGGAATTCCTGTTTGTAACTGATAGTAAACTGCGACACCAATTCACACTGAAAAGTTATATCATAGACAGTTTAGTTATTATTATAATCGTAGTTAAGTTAACTGCTTTCTACGCTCCCGTTTGCTGTGTAATACTGAGCTTGATTTTTTTAGCTAGCTAGGTTTACAGGTGGTAGGTCTCTGTTGCCGGAGACCGTCTGCATGAGTACCACCGCAGCTCCTATTGCAACCGACAAATAGTAGTGTGCGAACATTACTGTGTTCCGGTTTGAAGGGCGCTGTAGCTAGTGTAATTACTGGGGTAACGAGACAACACCTTATGTCTCAAGGCGACGAGCGCAATGTGGTGCAGTGTGTACCATCTTAACTAGCACCACGTTGTCATGGGCAAGCGTATCACTTACCATCAGGTGAACGTCTTGCTCGTCTCGTAGCAAAGTAGTATAAAAAAAAAACCTTGAGACATATGTTAAGTCTCGTTACCAGTAATTTCACTAGCTTACATCCCCCTTCAAAATGGAACACAGTAATGTTTGCATACTACTGTTTGATTAGAAATAGTCACTGCGGTGGTACCTAGACGGTCTGTAGCAACAGAGACATATCAGCAGTAGTGTATTTGTTTGCGGGTGATAGTAATTTCACTTAAGTGTATTACAGTGTTTTAAGTATAAATAAAATCATCAACTCGTGAAATATTTATAATGTAGACAGTGAGGAACCGCGGCGTTTCTACCGCCGCAATAATTTACATCGGATACGTATGAGGAGCGACCCGGGGGCCCCTTATTTACTGCTCACAATGTTCTAACTTAATAGCTCTCTGTTTCACTTAAGTGAATGATAAATACGAGACGTATATTCACCATAACAATAACTAAAAGCCGTGTTACCCTAGTGGTTTGAACGAACGCCTTCCACTCCGAAGGTACCGAGATCGAAACCGGCCGGCACTGATGAATTTTTCAATTTATGTGCAGTTAGTATAACACCAACTAACATCACGTGCTTTGATGGTGAAGGAAAACATCGTGAGGAAACCTGCATATCTATGTCATGACCATCCGTGCTCGCACTAGTATGTGAAATGGAGAAGGCAATGGCAACACCACTCCATTATAACTGGCAAGTAAGTCGTCGTGTGTTTCATTACGATGATGACAACGAGATGATCACGACCCTCAGTCGTGAGGAAATACGACTTAGAAGATAAATACTAAAGATAGAAAATATCTCAGAAACACAAAAGAACCAAAAAAATTAACAAACTTAAAATCGATCTTTTATATCTTCTCTATTTTCTTTAATTCCTATTAATTATGTGATGAAAATTAAGAGAGTTTAATACAAAACATTAAGTCTCGTTACTCCAGTTATTTCGTTAGTTTCTAACCGGTTCACAGTAATGTTTGCATACTATTTAATATTCTGAGTTACCATTAATCCGATCTTTTTATTTTTTAATGTAAACATTATTTCTCTTGCTACAAACATGAATAATATTACTGAACAGATAATAAGCGTGGAAACGTTCAGGAATTCCTGTTTGTAACTGATAGTAAACTGCGACACCAATTCACACTGAAAAGTTATATCACAGACAGTTTAGTTATTATTATAATCGTACTAAGTTAATTGCTTTCTACGCTCCCGTTTGCTGTGTAATACTGAGCTTGATTTTTTAGCTAGCTAGGTTTACTGGTGGTAGGTCTCTGTTGCCGGAGACCGTCTGGATGGGTACCACCGCTGCTCCTATTGCAACCGACAAATAGTAGTGTGCGAACATTACTGTGTTCCGGTTTGAAGGGCGCTGTAGCTAGTGTAATTATTGGGGTAACGAGACTTAACACCTTATGTCTCAAGGCGACGAGCGCAATGTGGTGCAGTGTATACCATCTTAACTAGCGCCGCGTTATAGGCAAGCGTTTTACTTACCATCAGGTGAACGTATTGCTCGTCTCGTCGCAAATTAGTATAAAAAAAAAATAGTTACCACCGCAGTGACTATTTCAACTACCAAACAGTAGTTTACAAACATTACGATGTTCAAGTTTGAATAGCGCTGTATGCTTGTGAAATTACTGTGATAACGAGATTTAACATCTTATGTCTGAACGACGAGCGCAATGTGGTGCAGTGTATACCATCTTAACTAGCGCCACGTTATAGGCAAGCGTTTTACTTACCATCAGGTGAACGTGTATATCATCTCTTCGACTCGTCGAATAAAAATAGCGTTCTCATTGTAATTTTGAAACTTTTTTTTTTATTAATTTTTTATGTATCCTTGTTTTTATTATTCAGGAGTTTTTTATCCTATTTACGTAATTTGTTACAAATAATATTTTATATATCACTAGCTGACCCGACAGACTTCGTTCTGTCAAAAAAATTGGAATATGGCAGTTTTTTGTTCTTATCTATTTTATAGCCAGCGCAAAAAACTCTGGACCGAACCGTCACTCTGGTGATAGGGCGGTGTGTGGGGTTCAGCTCTATATATGTTCATCTAATAACTAATATTTAAATATTAGTGGGTTCCAGAAGAGTGGCCAAAGTTATAATTATAGTACATAAATTATATTTACTATTATTATTTTATTAGGAACAAATAACTGTCACATTCCAAATCTTTTTGACAGAATGTAGTCTATCAAGTCCGCCAGATGGTAACGCGGATTGTGCTCGACTGATGTAATGTCGTGAAAACGAATGCATTTTATGTCGCGTGCCGAAAATAAAACAAAAGAAATAATACCGCGAAGCCGACCAAATTGAAAATCAGTAAGAATGATCTTTAGCTATTACATTACTGGTTTACTGGTTTACTGGTTTACTGGTTACTGGTTTACTGGTTTACTGGTTTACTGGTTTACTGGTTTACTGGTTTACTGGTTTACTGGTTTACTGGTTTACTGGTTACTGGTTTACTGGTTACTGGTTTACTGGTTACTGGTTTACTGGTTACTGGTTTACTGGTTTACTGGTTACTGGTTTACTGTTTACTGGTTTACTGTTTACTGGTTTACTGGTTTACTGGTTTACTGGTTTACTGGTTACTGGTTTCTGGTTTTACTGGTTACTGGTTTACTGGTTACTGGTTTACTGTTTACTGGTTTACTGGTTACTGGTTTACTGGTTACTGGTTTACTGGTTACTGGTTTACTGTTTACTGGTTTACTGGTTACTGGTTTCTGGTTTTACTGGTTACTGGTTTACTGGTTACTGGTTTACTGGTTTACTGGTTTACTGGTTTACTGGTTTACTGGTTTACTGGTTTACTGGTTTACTGGTTACTGGTTTACTGGTTTACTGGTTTCTGGTTTCTGGTTTTACTGGTTTACTGTTTACTGGTTTACTGGTTACTGGTTTACTGGTTTACTGGTTTACTGGTTACTGGTTTACTGGTTACTGGTTTACTGGTTTACTGTTTACTGGTTTACTGGTTTACTGTTTACTGGTTTACTGGTTTACTGGTTTACTGGTTACTGGTTTACTGGTTACTGGTTTACTGGTTACTGGTTTACTGGTTACTGGTTTACTGGTTACTGGTTTACTGGTTACTGGTTTACTGGTTTACTGTTTACTGGTTTACTGGTTACTGGTTTACTGTTTACTGGTTTACTGGTTTACTGGTTACTGGTTTACTGGTTACTGGTTTACTGGTTACTGGTTTACTGGTTTACTGGTTACTGGTTTACTGGTTTACTGGTTACTGGTTTACTGGTTACTGGTTTACTGGTTACTGGTTTACTGGTTTACTGGTTTACTGGTTACTGGTTTACTGGTTACTGGTTTACTGGTTACTGGTTTACTGGTTACTGGTTTACTGGTTTACTGGTTACTGGTTTACTGGTTTACTGGTTTACTGGTTACTGGTTTACTGGTTTACTGGTTTACTGGTTACTGGTTTACTGGTTACTGGTTTACTGGTTTACTGGTTACTGGTTTACTGGTTTACTGGTTACTGGTTTACTGGTTTACTGGTTACTGGTTTACTGGTTTACTGGTTTACTGGTTTACTGGTTTACTGGTTACTGGTTTACTGGTTACTGGTTTACTGGTTACTGGTTTACTGGTTTACTGGTTTACTGGTTTACTGGTTTACTGTTTACTGGTTTACTGGTTTACTGGTTACTGGTTTACTGGTTACTGGTTTACTGGTTACTGGTTTACTGGTTTACTGGTTACTGGTTTACTGGTTTACTGGTTACTGGTTTACTGGTTTACTGTTTACTGGTTTACTGGTTACTGGTTTACTGGTTTACTGGTTTACTGGTTTACTGGTTTACTGTTTACTGGTTTACTGGTTTACTGGTTACTGGTTTACTGGTTTAACTGGTTTACTGGTTTACTGGTTTAACTGGTTTACTGGTTTACTGGTTTACTGGTTTACTGGTTTACTGGTTCACTGGTTTACTGGTTGACTGGTTTCTGGTTTATGGTTTCTAGATTTCAGATGCCAGAGGTCAGATTTCAATATTTCAATTTTTCATTTTCCATTTTCCATTTTCCATTTTCCTTTTCCCATTTCCCGTTCCCATTTTCCATTTTCCATTTTCCTTTTTCCGTTTTCCGTTTTCCATTTTTCTTTTTCCTTTTTCCTTTTTCCTTTTTCCATTTTCCATTTTCCATTTTCCATTTTCCATTTTCCATTTTCCATTTTCCATTTTCCATTTTCCATTTTCCATTTTCCATTTTCCATTTTCCATTTTCCATTTTCCATTTTCCATTTTCCTTTTCCATTTTCCATTTTCCATTTTCCATTTTCCATTTTCATTTTCCATTTTCCATTTTCCATTTTCCATTTTCCATTTTCCATTTTCCATTTTCCATTTTCCATTTTCCATTTTCCATTTTCCATTTTCCATTTTCCATTTTCCATTTTCCATTTTCCATTTTCCATTTTCCATTTTCCATTTTCCATTTTCCATTTTCCATTTTCCATTTTCCATTTTCCATTTTCCATTTTCCATTTTCCATTTTCCATTTTCATTTTCCATTTTCCATTTTCCATTTTCCATTTTCCATTTTCCATTTTCCATTTTCCATTTTCCATTTTCCATTTTCCATTTTCCATTTTCCATTTTCCATTTTCCATTTTCCATTTTCCATTTTCCATTTTCCATTTTCCATTTTCCATTTTCCATTTTCCATTTTCAATATTCAATATTCCAACATTCCAACATTCCAACATTCCAACATTCCAACATTCCAACATTCCAACATTCCAACATTCCAATATTCCAATATTCCAGTATTCCAATGTTTCAATGTTCCAATATTCCAATAATCCATTTTCCTTTTTCCATTTTCCATTTTCCATTTTCCATTTTCCATTTTCCATTTTCCATTTTCCATTTTCCATTTTCCATTTTCCGTTTTCCGTTTTCCATGTTCCATTTTCCAATAACTGCCTCATTCCAAATCTTTTTGACGGAATGAAGTCTGTTAGGTCCGCCAGACGGTAACGCGGTTTGTGCTGGACTGATGTGATGTCGTGAAAAAGAAACTAAAACAAAATAAATAATACCGCGAAGCCGACCTAATTGAAAATCAGCAGTAATGATCTTTAGCTCTTACATTTTGTGACTATTTATGTTATTATTTCATTTGTTTTAATTTCGGCACGCGGCGTTAGATCCTCCGACGCGCATACGCACACTTTTGAAAGAATGATCTAATTTGAACTTTGAGCAGCTGTAATAAAGTTAAAATTGACTCTTTAGCGTTACGAACGCACCTACATTGCTTAGACAGCAGTGAATTGATTGAAAGATTGTAATTTAATATGAACTTTATGAAATAGCAATAAAGTTCAAATTGACCCTACATTTTAGTTAGAGAACGTTTTGTATAGGAAAAAGAAAAGCGCTGTTTTTAGGGGCTTCCCGGCGATTATCCGAATTTTTCTCAAATTGGCCAAATTGGTCTTGGCGTTGTAGAGTGATGCGCTTACCGACACATATTTTGTATTATAGATTAATAATAAATTATATTCAATGACATTAGTTATTAATAAATAAATAATAAAGTTGCTTGAGAATATATTTATATGTAGAGGGAGTGACAAAAGGCATAATGTTTGAGAGATAAAGAATTCGTTGTCATCCCCACTCCGCGCTGTGTATTGGTGAGAGGTGACACCGGTACACACGTGGAGGGGATCACTTACCAAGTGATAATATTTTTTTTTTTGGAGTTTACATCCACGCGGTTTGATACGTGGCCATGTACAATTGATGATATCGAGCGAGACAAAAATATTAAAATGTCTATTAAAAAGCAGGGGTTGGTGATAGAAAAGTGAAAATTTAGGGTTGTATGTAGTTTTTGATGCCACACAATAATAAAATAAAATAGAAAAAAAAATCCCAAAAAATAAAAAAAAAAATTTTTGTGTGGGCAACCCTGATCACTTAGAGGTTTGAAAAATAGATAGTAACCGATTCTCAGACCTACTGAATATGCACAAAAAAATTCATAAGAATCGGTAAAGCCGTTTCGGAGGAGTATGGGAACGAACATTGTGACAAGAGAATTTTATATATTAGATTACGAAAATCGTATTTACTTATCCTTATTCCTGTTGTTAACTATTGTACATATATTTATACAGAATTTGAAAAATTTATCTCTAACTAACTCATTTTTTACCAACTCGCATAAACCTACTTTATCTAATTTCAGCCCTTTCTCTTGCTCTATTCCTTGTAATTGTGATACTATAACAGAATAGTTCCAGCTGTAAATAAGAGCTATAACACCATTTGTAATTGAGGTCAAATGCTAAATCCCTCTATAGTATTTGTTTGGTGTGAAATAGATTTCAGAGAAGGTGGTAAGTAGAGGTAGTATTTTAAAAGGGACCCCAAGTCTTTATCCTATTATCGCAGAGTAAAACCTTATAACGACCTTTCACTGCCGCTATCTGATTTTTTTTTATGCTACTATGCGACGAGACGAGCAAGACGTTCACCTGATGGTAAGTGATACGCTTGCCCATGACAACGCGGCGCTAGTTAAGATGGTACACACTGCACCACATTGCGCTCGTCGCCTTGTGACAAAAGGTGTTAAGTCTCGTTACTCCAGTAATTACACTAGCTACAGCGCCCTTCAAAACCGAAACACAGTAATGTTTTCACACTACTATTTGGCGGTTGCAATAGGAGCTGCGGTGGTACCCACCCAGACGGTCTCCGGCAACAGAGACCTACCACCTGGTACATGAATGAACCTGAACCATGTACCTGAATGAAACACTAGTAATAAAGATCCAGGTGATTTTAATAATATTTACATTTAGCAATAATATTTTATATGTGCTAACAGACTATAGTAAGCCGCGTATCAAATAGCGCGGGTTTAAGCTATCAAAAGAAAAAAAAACCTAATATATTATACGTACATACTTCTAGATAGTTCTATAATGAATTGACTGCATACAGAATATAAATCATTATCAAGCATAGAAGTTATTATCTGTTTTTTATTTGTACAACTTCATACATTAGCTGATTATATCAAAGCTTATAAGAAATTTGAATAATTAAATTATTATTAAGCAGCTCAAAGAAGCAACAGAGAGATGTAGAGTTTTAACTTATAAATGGCGTCGGTTCTTGAGCTCCTCAAAGGAGGGGATGGATATCTTGGAATAATTTTGCATACCCCGCCATCTCCGCTTCAATGTTAATTACATCTGAAAGATTTTTAATTAAACTCGTGAAGCTGCTGTTTTCAAGCTTGAAAACTTGTAGTTTTATAGCTTAAGCAAAGTTCTATTAAGTTAGGTTACATTGTTTATTATTAGGCATTACTTTCGTAAATAAAGCAGTTAAATAAATAAATCAGAAGGTTGTTAGTTGACAAGAACATTTGACGCCACATTTTATTTAACGTTAGTTATATTATATAGTGTATAACTTTGTGCACTGGGTTCCTTCATACAGGCATCGCCTAGAAGAATACAGAAGATAATTAAAGTAATAAAATTGTAAACTTATACCTTTATACAGTCATTGTGTAAGATAAGTATTGTAGTAATAAATATAATTTTGCGCGATAGAAGAAATTAGATCTGTACTCACAGACCAAAATATTACTAGTCTTTAAGAAGGTATTTGTAGGTGAGGTTCTCGAGTGGTGACCCTCCGAAAGGTAGACCGATGATCTGAAGGTCAAGAAGATCAGCACTGGATTGATATATCTATCAGTGAGATACAGATTACCGAAAAATGTTTTGTTTAAGCTAACATCTTCCTTTTTAATTAAACGAAGCGACGATACGAGCGAGAGGTTCACCTGATGGTAAGTGATACGTTTGCCTATAACGCGGCGCTAGTTAAGATGGTATACACTGCACCATATTACGCTCGTCGTTCAGACACATGGTGTTAAGTCACGTTACCACAAATTTCACAAGCATACAGCACGCTTCAAACTGTAACAAAGTAATGTTTGCACACTACTGTTAAGCGATTGAAATAGTCACTGCGGTGGTACCTAGACGGTCTCGGGCAACAGACCTACCAGCAGTATAATAATTATATGACATAAGTTCCCAATGACCCTGGAGTGCGAAGTTCCTGAAAAACTTACTCCTGGTAGATAGCGTAAGAGATGATTTGACGACATTAAAGATTTTTACCAGGTGGTAGGTCTCTGTTGCCGGAGACCGTCTGGGTGGGTACCACCGCAGCTCCTATTGCAACCGACAAATAGTAAGCAAACATTACTGTGTTCCGGTTTGAAGGGCGCTGTAGCTAGTATAATTACTGGGGTAACGAGACTTAACACCTTATGCCTCAAAGCGACGAGCGTAATATGGTGCAGTGTATACCATCTCAACTAGCGCCAGGTTGTTATGGGCAAGCGTATCACTTACCATCAGGTGAACGTCTTGCTCGTCTCGTCGCATAGTAGCATAAAAAAAAATGAGCCGAGCTTGAATACCACCAGTTAAAAAGAATAGACAAACTTCAGTTTGAAGAAGGCACCTCATGATGATGATGATGAATCCTCTGTATCCGTTTCCTCGTCATTCACACTCAATGTCCGATTAATTGGATACACAACTAGATTGCCGGCGTCGAGTGTAAGGCAAATAGGATTCCGTATTCGCACCCACTTGAACGATTGTAGGGTTCTGTACTAGTGTCACTAAGCATAGAATTAGTATCTAGTTCTTCTCCTGTTTAGTTTAAAGTCCGCATATAAGAGAACTACCATTGATTTGATCGAGGCCTAACACGGGGGTTAAGAAGCCGATTTTATTTATCGCAGGGGCAGGATCTTTAAAAGTTACCCTGCTGACTGCAATGTCGTGCAGTGTATACCATTTTAAGTAGCCTACGAACCTAAACAATACACGACTCTAAACTCCTTACTGATTAATGTAAAATTAACAAATCCTACTTAGTGAATATACTGGTCGTATATCCATTGCTCTGTTCCGGTTTGAAAGGATTTGTATAAAACTAGAATTACTATATGTGCCCTCACTAAAGTTTCAGTTAAGTAGTGAAGTAATAAAAATAGTCATGTTATAACTTACGTTATAGATTTTTTCCATAAAATATATAAGAGGCTAAATTATAAACAAATGTAAATAACTTATTAGTTACAACCGTTCTCTGTCTTCTAAGTCGTATTTCCTCATGACTGAGGGTCGTGGTCATCATGTGTGATGAAACACGGCGACTTACTTGTCAGTTATAATGGAGTGGTGTTGCCATTGCCTTCTCCATTTCACATACTAGTGCGAGCACGGGTGCTTATGACATAGATATGCAGGTTTCCTCACAATGTTTTCCTTCACCGTCAGAGCACGAGATATTAGTTGATGTTATACTAACTGCACATAAATTGAAAAATTCATAGGTGCAAGCTGGATGTGAACCCGGTAGGTTCACAGAGGAAGGCCAGCGTCCAAACCATTAGGCTAGGCTAAGTCGAAGTAATAAATAACCATCGAAATTCAAACCCCGCAATAGTTATAAACTTAAACTTATAAAGTTGTTACTCGTGCAGTATAACTGAACTAACTGCGGTATCAGCTGCGGTACCCTTTTGTTAAGTTTAACGGCGATCTGCTACAAACCGAATGTGCATAACTTTATAAAGCTTATACCCGTTTTATAAATATAACATAGATATCCGTTTTAAAAGAGATTATACACAACGTAGTTGAATAAAATAATGGATCGATATTCTTTACGCTATTTCAATTAAAGCAGGAACAACTTAATAATGATGTTATATGTTTACCTGTTGATAAGTAATTTATCTATACCAATTTTTTTTTATTCTACTATGCGACGAGACGAGCAAGACGTTCACCTGATGGTAAGTGATACGCTTGCCCATGACAACGTGGTGCTAGTTAAGATGGTACACACTGCACCACATTGCGCTCGTCGCCTTGAGACATAAGGTGTTAAGTCTCGTTACCCCAGTAATTACACTAGCCACAGCGCCCTTCAAACCGGAACACAGTAATGTTCGCACACTACTATTTGGCGGTTGCAATAGGAGCTGCGGTGGTACCCACCCAGACGGTCTCCGGCAACAGAGACCTACCACCTGGTGTTTCAATTCAAATATTTCAATACCTAGAGAATACAAGGATTGATATATCTAAATACAGAATAAAATTATAGCTTATTGTTTAAAATTTTAAACTACAACCAATAAATTTTAAATAAATAACGCGATGCGACATGAAAATAATTAAAAGGATTAACGTAACAATGTTGGTGTACGATAAATTCAAAACCTCGAATCAAATAACGATATTATCATCTCGTTATAACAATCGAATTGTTATCGTATGAATATATTAATGTATAGCGGATGATTAAATCACGAGCACTGAAACTGTAACCTTTTGCATTAAACCTGATAAATGTTGACGGTAGAGTTAACATTTTCACCAGGTGGTAGGTCTCTGTTGCCGGAGACCGTCTGGGTGGGTACCACCGCAGCTCCTATTGCAACCGACAAATAGTAGTGTGCAAACATTACTGTGTTCCGGTTTGAAGGGCGCTGTAGCTAGTGTAATTACTGGGGTAACGAGACTTAACACCTTATGTCTCAAGGCGACGAGCGCAATGTGATGCAGTGTATACCATCTTAACTAGCACCACGTTGTAATGGGCAAGCGTATCACTTACCATCAGGTGAACGTCTTGCTTGTCTAGTCGCTTGGTAGAATAAAAAAAAAAAAAACTGATGGTAGGTCTCTCCCACCTCAGTGGCTATTTCTACCGCCAAACAGTAGTATGTAAACATTACTGTGTTCTAGTTTGAAGGGTTATGTAATCTAGTGGAAATACTGGAGTAATGATACAACACCTTATGTCTGAACGACGAGCGCAATGTGGTGCAGTGTATACCATCTTAACTAGCAGTAGTTATAAGTAGATATCACTTACCATCAGATGAACGTCTCGCTCGTAATAAAAAAATGGCAGGAAAACTTGACCTTCATTAAGTAAATTAGAAAACTTAAGCCGTTGATAGTTTCCGCGACATATCTATAAGAAGTTTCATGTTAAAGAAGAATACTATCTTTACTGATTAATTTAGTATAAGATTAATTCTTTTTTATTACAAACTTCTAGCAGCTGCTTTAAAATCTCCTTGAGCAGCGTTCGCTAATTGCAGATGTGTGTCGCAGTAAATCAAACTGAATTAAGCAATCAAACGGACGTCCAAACTCATCTCCGGCTCGTTCTCCATTAGCGAAGGCCCCGTGCTTACGCCGGTGTGAACCTCAACACATTAAACCAACTTTAACTTAGTGAACTTCAGTTGCCTTAACAATAATTGCGAGGAGCAGCTTCCAAGTTACTAGTTCACTGTTGACAGTTATAAAGGCGGTTTATTTTCAACTGTTTATATCCAATTCGGATCAGTGATTTCTCTCTTGCTTTATTATACAAAGGTTCTATGGGAAAGTTTGTTCGAATCCTCATATAATAAATCTGCGGCTGTATATTGGTATATGCAAGTTATCAACAGCCAGAGTATTGAAGTTATCAACAGCGAGCTATTTAAGATAACATGAATAAGGTCAATTCTTAGTTTATTAAAAAGGATGATATGTCATGACAGAATACTATCTTAAAATCTAACCTGTATCTTCCTCTTGCTGTTGCCTATTCTCAAATGTTTTTTATTAATCTAATGCACCACTGTCTTCTCTTTTTTCTCTTACTATTTATCTCCTATTTTCCAGTGGGTTGTCTGGAAGAGATTGCTTTAAAGCAATAAGGCCGCCCATTGTACATTGTCATTTTTAAAATTTGTATGTTTATTACTTAACTTTGTGTGCAATAAAGAGTATTTATCTTATCTTTATCTTATGTCCAGGTGTCTTCAAAATAAGAGTGAACAGGCTTTTTCTAGACTAGTACGCTTTACCACCTAGATTATATTGCTGCTTACCATCAGGTGGGTTCGTAGTCAAGCACTAATCTAATCAATCCAAAATAAAAAAAGGATATCTTATCTATAAACAGTAAGCTTTTTTTATTAACTTCAAAGTTAATAAGTTAGTTATTAATATTGAAGACAAACAGCTTTATTTTTTCATATTTTTTAATTATAAGTTTTTGGTTTGTATATATAGTAAATATTTCAATTAGGATGTAAACAGCTTTTTGGATGACAAAATTCATCAAATTATAGACAGGTGATATGTAAATATCACCAAGTAAATAAGTAACATGATGGTGCACGAAACAGCTCCCGTATTCGCTTTAAGCGATTTTGTATTAAAAAAACAATTTACTGGAGATTACGTCGTGTGTTCTTAATTTCCTGCCAAAATGTTTTTTTTTTTCCCCTCCGTCCCGTTGGATAGCATCTTGATAAAGTGAATTTATGGGAAACGAAATTCTTTTACCGGTTTATTTTGTTTGTTTACAGACAGGTTAGAGCTGACGGTAAAAAAAGAAACCCTTAAAAAAGACTTACTACAGTGCTTTAAGTTAAAAGAAAGAAAAATAGACTATAACTTAGTATCAGAACTACTTTGAGTGTTGGAAAGAAGCTGTACTGTAATGCACTTGATTTTGATGATGTATCGCGTTGTAAAACTCATTTGATTGTTAAAATTTGTTAAATAGTATGTAATATTCGTTAAAATTTGATTAATAATGATTTTAAGTTCAATTTAGAAATGATTCCTTAAATTCAAGCGAGACCTATTAAGAAATCGTTACGCTTTTGGACGAATATGGTTCTCCAGGTGGTAGGTCTCTGTTGCCGGAGACCGTCTGTGTGGGTACCACCGCAGCTCCTATTTCAACCGGCAAATAGTAGTGTGCGAACATTACTGTGTTCCGGTTTGAAGGGCGCTGTAGCTAGTGTAATTACTGGGGTAACGAGACTTAACACCTTATGTCTCAAGGCGACGAGCGCAATGTGGTGCAGTGTGTACCATCTTAACTATCACCACGCTGTAATGGGCAAGCGTATCACTTACCATCAGGTGAACGTCTTGCTCGTCTCGTCGCAAAGTAGTATAAAAAAAAATACAATATTTTGTTAGAGATTCATCGTCGATATCATGTTTTTAAAACGCTTTGAACCCGTGCTCCTACATATATTATTTATAGGTACTCTGAACTTTGATATAGAGCGTTATGAAATATCCAATATTGGAAACATCTAGCACCACTGTAGTTTTGAATAATGTATTTCCATCAAATAATATTTCTAAACCCGGAAACTACTCTAGAAGAAAGTAGTTTAAAATTACCTCCTCTAGATACACAAATGTAAATGTGACTTAGCAGTTCACAAACACCTGTAAAATATTATTTATATATAATACTAGCTGACCCGACAGACTTCGTTCTGTCAAAAAAAATTGGAATGTTCTCTGTTCCTGCCTATTTTATAGCCGGGGCAAAAAAATCTCCTGAACAGAACCGTCACCCTGGTTATGGGCGGTGTGTGGGGTTCAGCACTATATATATTCATCTAATAACTAATATTTAAATATTAGTGGGTTCCAGAAGAGTGGACAAAATTATTATCAAAGTACATAAGTTATATTTACTATAATAATTTTTTAGGAACAAATAACAGTCACATTCCAAATCTTTTTGACAGAATACATAGTCTGTCAGGTCCGCCAGATGGTAACGCGGTTTGTGCTCGACTGATGTATTGACGTGAAAACGAATGCATTTTATGTCGCGCGCCGAAACTAAAACAAAATAAATAATACCGCGAAGCCGACCAAATTGAAAATCAGCAGTTATGATCTTTAGCTCTTACATTTTGTGACTATTTATGTTATTATTTCATTCTTTTTAATTTCGGCACGCGGCGTTAGAGACTCCGACGCGCATACGCACACTGTTTTGGTAGAATGATTGAATTTGAACTTTGTGCAGCTGTAATAAAGTGCAAATTGATTCTTTAGTGTTAGGAATACACCTACATTGCTTAGACAGCAGTGAAAGCTTGTAATTTAATATGAACTTTATGAAATAGCAACAAAGTTCAAATTAATCCTACATTTTAGTTAGAGAACGTTTGTATAGGAAAAAGAAAAGCGCTGTTTTTAGGCGTGTTTCCCGGCGATTATTCGAATTTTTCTCAAATTGGCCAAATTGGTCCTGGCGTTGTAGAGTGATGCGCTTACCGACACATATTTGTATTATAGATTAATAATAAATTATATTCAATGACATTAGTTATTAATAAATAAATAATAAAGTTGCTTGAGAATATATTTATATGTAGGGAGTGACAAAAGGCATAATGTTTGAGAGATACAGAATTCGTTGTCATCCCCACTCCGTGCTGTGTACTGGTGAGAGGTGACACCGGTACACACGTGGAGGGGATCACTTACCAAGTGATAATATTTTTTTTTGGAGTTTACAGCCACGCGGTTTGTTACGTGGCCATGTACAATTGATGATATCGAGCGAGACAAAAATATTAAAATGTCTATTAAAAAGCAGGGGTTGGTGATAGAAAAGTGAAAATTTAGGGTTGTATGTAGTTTTTGATGCCACACAATAATAAAATAAAATAGAAAAAAAAATCCCAAAAAATAAAAAAAAATTTTTTGGTGTGGGCAACCCTGATCACTTAGAGGATTGAAAAATAGATAGTAACCGATTCTCAGACCTACTGAATATGCACAAAAAATTTCATAAGAATCGGTAAAGCCGTTTCGGAGGAGTATGGGAACGAACATTGTGACAAGAGAATTTTATATATTAGATTAATGCAGTAAATTTAATACTCAGACTGTTTGAAATAATTTAAACCTTACTTGCTAACTTACAACAAACTTACCGTACTCCAGATGTCCACTGTTTGAAGCAACTTTAATGCTAAGTTGGTATTATACATTACTAAACTTGCCGTTATCATAATGTTTTGGCAAGCTTCTTCACTTGAATAATACTATATGATTACTGAAGTAGTATTTAACAAAGACTGATGTTCTATTCAGCCCACTGCTGAACATAGCCCTTCCCAGAAGGAAGAATTCGCAAAGATTGATTTGAGAGTAAACACGTAATATGTTGATAACGACCAGAGAGAGAAATGCTATACTTTCCTTAAAACTATTTGCATATTAGTCGACTTTTATGACTAATCGAAAATAGTGTGATAGCGGGATTATTCTATTATACAAACCCTCAAGATAAAGTTATCAATTATCAAAGATAATCATCTTGAATTTAATAATAAACATAGATATATAGATGCGTCTGATTGTTTATGAATTTCATTTTGATCAGATATTATAATATTTTTTACATACAAAACAGCAAACATCAGTCACGAGAAAGTCGGGAGGCTCTCTGCTTATGGAGTAAGAACCCAAATCCCAGCAGTGGGAATAATAGGTCTTTTTAAGTATTTATTGATGAAATGACAAATATGATATGTTGATAAACTATTTTATTTAACGAGTGTGTGATGTGATTTTGCAAAGGTAATTTGTGGTAAGTTAGTACTTAAATTTACTGACTCAGTTCAGTATATTGTGAAACACTAGAAATGTAAAGGTTTAACTGAAAATTTTATAAATTCGCGACATCAGCGCTGACCCGAGCTGAACGTGAGCTGAATTAATTTGTATACGATGCAGTAGTGTTGTGTGATGAATGGGCTCAGTTAGGAGCCGCCAACACATGATGGTGTTAAATGAGGCTGTTTGTTGAGGACGGAACCTAAAAGTCACTAATGAGTTAAATTAGAAATTAATTTACGTCTCTGTTGCCGGAGACCGTCTAGATACCACCGCAGTGACTATTTCAACTACCAAACAGTAGTGTGTAAACATTACTGTGTTTTAGTTTGAAAGGCGCTGTAAGCTAGTGAAATTACTGGGGTAAGGAGACTTAACCTTATGTCTCAAGGCCACGAGCGCAATGTGGCGCAGTGTATACCATCTTAACTAGCGGCATGTTATAGGCAAGCGTATCACTTACCATCAGGTGAACGTCTCGTCGGTTTGTCGAATAAAAAACTCGGTTATAAAATTAAAGTAAAAATCCAAAGAAAATAATATTACTGTTCCGGTTCGTTGGATGTTATAGTTAAATTACTGGGGTAACGAGATTTAACATATGTTTTAATATTTTTTTTATACTACTATGCGACGAGACGAGCAAGACGTTCACCTGATGGTAAGTGATACGCTTGTCCATGACAACGCGGCGCTGGTTAAGATGGTACACACTGCACCACATTGCGCTCGTCGCCTGAGACATAAGGTGTTAAGTCTCGTTACCCCAGTAATTACACTAGCTAAACCAACAAAAAAACAGTGGCAGTGTATATAATTCTAAATCAACATAGATATTACTAACTATTATGTAAACGACATCGTCGTGACGTTTGTTCGTGAAATTAAAAAAAATAATTAATTAACGAATAGGGACCCTTTTTTGTTTATTCCTCACGGGAGACGTTAGTTCCTCATTTTATCGCATAATCATGATGAAAGCTTTTAACGAAACGTTATGTCGCGAATAAAATGTACATTCATTTTGCGCGAAACGCCCTCCTCCAATTTCGCTGTCATTTTTATAATACTTTCGAAACGCTACTCGTTTATTAGCCTAGTTAAAATATTTACACTATATTTTTACCTAACATATAACGCATTAGATAATCAATATAGTATAGTATATATGTGTTTGTTACAGCGGCGTGTGTAGTTGAAAAGTAGAACGTATGACCGAGTTTGTCCGGTTGCGACGAACGGTGCTTGTCTATTTACACTCGGAATAAAATAGCGGTTACTAGTTTCTATTCCGGTTTTTATATATATTTTTGGTATGGTTTTCAATATTATTTGCGAATCCTAGTAATGGGAACTTTGATTCAGCTGTTAATGTAGCTATTTTCTTCTTCTTCTAAGTCGTATTTCCTCATGACTGAGGGTCGTGGTCATCATGTTTTTATTGAAACACACGACGACTCTCTTGTCAGTTATAATGGAGTGGTGTTGCCATTGCCTTCTCCATTTCACATACTAGTGCGAGCACGGATGGTCATGGCATAGATATGCAGGTTTCCACACGATGTTTTCCTTCACCGTCAAAGCACGTGATATTAGTTGGTGTTTTATACTAACTGCACATAAATTGAAAAATTCATTGGTGCAGGCCGGATTCGAACCCGGTACCTTCGCATTGGAAGGCCGGCGTCCAAACCTCTAGGCTATCACGACTTACAGCTAGCGAACTTGTAGATATTTTAGTTGATTAGTATTCATGAAGAGTTCGAATAAACCTGCTAGTAATATCGTCATCGATTATTTTACTCTGCAAATTAATAAGTCGAGTAGAATGTTCACTCGATTGTAAGTGTTCGCCAATATAGTGCTAGTTATAAAGCAGTGCACTATTGTGCTCATAAATTTGAGACACAAAATGCTGATGACTGCTTTTCCGATCAAACTGGAACACAGTAATATTTGCACACTACCTATGTAGTATTTGGGAAACAGTAATCACGCTCCATATTCGAATGTCGTTACTAGACAATGAGAAAGTTAAACAATAAACAAGTGTAATGTGGGTAACAGGAAAAAATATCTCCATTGCAGACGCGTCGACGCCGAAAACTTTCCGCATTCCCCTCGACACCATATTTGTGGAAATTTGCTTGGTTATTAAGCTGCTAAAGTAGAATTAAGTCTAACTACTACTAACTTTAACACTACACATATTATAAAAAAGCTACATTCGGCGTAAGATAATGGAATATAATTTATCTATACAAACGGATGGTACTGATACTAGCTAGTATTTACATTATTCTTATTTGAAAGAAAGAAAAACATTTATTCGGCACAAAAACAACTTAACAAACTTACTTTATATATTTAAGTATATCTTTTAAAGATATATGAGTGGTATACCAGTATCTTAAATACTAGGTAATAATATTTCTGCCATTTTTAGTCCCAAGCGTTACTAATACGATTGCTGTTGCGAATGACATTACTGGAATAACGAGTCTTAGATGCTGTTACTAGAACAATTATATTTTTAATGATATATAATAGACCATTTATCTTTCAACATATATTTAATTTATCAGTTTTTATATATACAAGTCACAAGTACACACTTTTTATACTGCCCAAACAGGAATAACCCGCGATCTACAGTTGTCCTTTTATACCAAAATGACAGCTGCGCCATCTTTACAATAATCATACAACTACTTAATTATCATCAATTTTATAGAAAATATTAATTAATTATATTCTCAACCAGTCAAAGAAATATATATATATACAACTATTAAATAAATTTTAATGTGAAATACAATAGTATGTAGGCATTAATTCCAGTTTCTAACAAGTCAATAGAATTACTATTTCTCTAACAAAATGTTTTTAACCACAATTATTTTCGTTCAATATGTAACATATATAAAAAAAATCATTATATACTATATACAACTATTAAATAAATTTTATTGTGAAATATAATAATACAATAGTATGTAGGCATTCATTCCAGTTTCTTATAAGTCAATAGAATTACTATTTCTCTAACAAAATGTTTTTAACCACAATTATTTTCGTTTAATATCTAACATATATAAAAAAAAACATTTATTCGGCACAAAAACAACTTAACAAACTTACTTTATATATTTAAGTATATCTTTTAGAGATATATGAGTGGTATACCAGTATCTTAAATACTAGGTAATAATATTTCTGCCATTTTTAGTCCCAAGCGTTACTAATACGATTGCTGCTGCGAATGACATTACTACTAACGAGTCTTAAATACTGTTACTAGAACAATTATATTTTTAATGATATATAATAGACATTTCTCTTTCAACATATATTTAATTCATCTGTTTTTATATATACAAGTCACGAGTACACACTTTTTATACTGCCCAAAAAGGAATAACCCGCGATCTACAGTTGTCCTTGTATACCAAAATGACAGCTGCGCCATCTTTACAATAATCATACAACTATTAAATAAATTTTAATGTGAAATATAATAATACAATAGTGTGTAGGCATTTATTCCAGTTTCTTATAAGTCAATAGAATTACTATTTCTCTAACAAAATGTTTTTAACCACAATTATTTTCGTTCAATATGTAACATATATAAAAAAAAACATTTATTCGGCACAAAAACAACTTAACAAACTTACTTTATATATTTAAGTATATCTTTTAGAGATATATGAGTGGTATACCAGTATCTTAAATACTAGGTAATAATATTTCTGCCATTTTTAGTCCCAAGCGTTACTAATACGATTGCTGCTGCGAATGACATTACTACTAACGAGTCTTAAATACTGTTACTAGAACAATTATATTTTTAATGATATATAATATATAATAGACATTTCTCTCTCAACATATATTTAATTTATCAGTTTTTATATATACAAGTCACGAGTACACACTTTTTATACTGCCCAAAAAGGGATAACCCGAGATCTACAGTTGTCCTTGTATACCAAAATGACAGCTGCGCCATCTTTACAATAATCATACAACTATTAAATAAATTTTAATGTGAAATATAATAATACAATAGTGTGTAGGCATTTATTCCAGTTTCTTATAAGTCAATAGAATTACTATTTCTCTAACAAAATGTTTTTAACCACAATTATTTTCGTTCAATATGTAACATATATAAAAAAAAAAAAACGATTGAGACATAGCATGTCAAGTGTCGTCATATCCAAATTTCAACGGGTATGTCTCTGTTGCCGGAGACCGTCTGGGTGGGTACCGCCGCAGCTCCTATTTCAACCGACAAATAGTAAGCAAACATTACTGTGTTTCGGTTTGAAGGGTGCTGTAGCTAGTGTAATTACTGGGTTAACGAGACTTAACACCTTATGTCTCAAGGCGACGAGCGCAATGTGGTGCAGTGTGTACCATCTTAACTAGCGCCACGTTGTTATGGGAGAGCGTATCACTTACCATCAGGTGAACGTCTTGCTCGTTTCGTCGCATAGCAGTATAAAAAAAATCATTATATTATTTTATTCCAGTAAATACATAAAAAGGACGTATGATTGTGTGAATGTACTTTTACTTTACCAGGTGGTATGTCTCTGTTGCCGGAGACCGTCTGGATGGGTACCACCGCAGCTCCTATTTCAACCGACAAATAGTGGTATGCAAACATTACTGTGTTCCGGTTTGAAGGGCGCTGTAGCTAGTGTAATTACTGGGGTAACGAGACTTAACACCTTATGTCTCAACGCGACGAGCGCAATGTGGTGCAGTGTGTACCATCTTAAATAGCGCCACGTTGTTATGGGAGAGCGTATCACTTACCATCAGGTAAACGTCTTGCTCGTTTCGTCGCATAGCAGTATAAACAAAAATGTGTGTGTGTTATGTTTATATTGCGGATAATAATTTGAATATGACTATTGTAATGGAGGTAAATTTGTAGCGTCAGCTGCGGGGAATCCCCTGGCGCGGAGCCAGCTCTGCGAGCGTATCGTGTCTGCGGACGGAGCTTACAGAATTTGAAAAGTGGATTTCAGTTAAAAATAATCAAATTGCACAGATTTCGGTATGCCTTTGTAGATTTAAATTGTAACTTGTGACTAATCAAATTGTAATAGAAATGTATACAAATAATTCCTCTGGGCTAAGAATGAAATGTGTCTCATAGTAAAGAATAGTCGTGAGACTAACTCGTTCACTAAATCGTAAGTCTGTAGTAATTAGGATGATATACACTGCGCGAGATTAAACAAGACCAATCGAGACATAAGATATCAAGTCTCATCATTCCAGTAATTTTACTGCGTCAATAACTCTCGAACCGGAGTACAGTAATGTGTGCTCACTACTGTTTGATTGCAGTAATAAAATCTGCGGTGGTAATTAGACGGTAACAGATTTAATAGGATGGTTGCTAGTCAGGCGGATTTGAAAAATAGTCCCGGAATCAAACCTCGGAATTGTTAAGGACAAAAGTTTAAGTATTTTTTTTATTCATCGTGTGAATGAGACGTTCACCTGATGGTAAGTGATACGCTTTCCCATAACGTGCCGCTAGTTAAGATGCTATACACTGCACCACATTGCGCTTGCCTTTAGGTGTTAAGTTTCGTTACTCAAGTCATTTCATTAGCTTACAGCGAACTAGAACACAGTAATGTTTGCATACTACTGTTTGATTAGAAATAGTCACTGCGGTGGTCTACGGTCTTCGGCAACAGAGACCTACCAGCAGCAAAATTTGTGTTTCATTAAAGAATGTGGACCTTTAATATATTAGAGAATTCCGCTTCCAACGTTGAGGAATGTAGTCATCTTAAGACAGACCATATTATACTGTAACTACACCCGAGTCCCGTGAAAATGATGTCCTCGTTAGTAATTTAAATTTCAGCTCCGAGACGAGATGCTGTATCTTCAGTCCCTTTCAAGTAAGGAATGCATTAAAAATTTTACTTGAGTCTTGTTAAATTAATTTGATACAAAATAGTTTTATATGTTAAGACGATTGTAGATCTTAAAGCTGATTTGATCTAGATATTTTATGAGTAATTAAAGTGAAATCGATTTAGCGTAAGGATTTAAATTATAATTTGGTAACTTATGAACACCGATTTAGGAAACCGTTTGTTATTTTTAAGTTCACTATATACGAGTATAATATCAAAACTACAACGGTTTCTTTCTCTTGCTTTGGTTGGTTTTGGCTATGGCTTCATCTAGGCTAAAGTTGCATGTTTTTCTGTTCGCGCCCGAAAAATACGAGTTTTCTTTCTCTCGCTTTGGTTGATTTTGGCTATGAATTGATCTAGGTTAAAATAGCATATTTTAAAAACCAAATTTAGTCATATACTTTTGTGAAAGTTTGTATTTAAAATTATATTCATTCATGATTAAGTTGATTTATGTAAATTACTTAGCCCACTGTCCCCGTTTCATGTTTTTCTGTTCGCGCCCGAAAAATACGAGTTTTCTTTCTCTTTCCGGTCGATTCGGTATTTCCATGGCCGAAGTTTCAAATGTAACAAGGGATTAACGAAACTGAATTGAGTTTTCAAAACATCTAATACAATGTATTGAATGTTAAAACCATTTCTACTGCGAATACAACGCTTATAACACTTTTTTGTACATGACTATCAAGTGGCTACATAGAAGCGAAAATACAAGTTTTACTGCCGGTATTTCTCTTGCCGGAGACCGTCTAGGTATCACCGCAGTAACTATTTCAACCGTCTAATAATAGTATGCAAACATTACTGTGTTCCGGTTTGAAAGGTAAGCTAACGAAATTACTGGGTTAACGAGACATAACACTTTATGTTTCAAGGGGACGAGCGCAATCTGATGGAGTGTATACCATCGGTATGTTATGGGCAATCGTATCACTGTTCTGTTCCATCAGGTGAACGTGAATAAATAAAAAGAAAAGCACTACGAGTATTTGCACTTTCTTTTATCCTTTTTTGAGAATACTCTTCGGCGACCTCCTACTCCAAATTTATCCGGCTCAAAGGACTGTACAGAAAATTTATTCAGTGTTTTTGTTTCAGTATTTTTCACAAGACAGGATCTAGATCAATTCTTATGTTAGTAGGTTGATGCAGTTCATTACTATTCGCTGTTATATCATTAAAAATAGTTTGCGAAACCTTACTATTAGTTAACCTGATAACTTATTGTGTAAAGTTTAACTTGATAATAAACTTAATTAAAAACTTCAACGTTAACTGAAACAATACTGAGCTCTGAATTCAACACGAGTTAGTCTTGTAAACCGATATCGCGTTGGAATTTTGATATTTGTAGTGATGTGCTCAAAAGTACATCGATGTTTTTACACATTGAAAACAAAATCAAAATCGATATATCGCTCTTTATAATCTATATTAATATTTTGAGAGTTTTCTTTTGTATTAAAATTTTGCGTCTCTCCTTCATTTTATTAGATCATTAAAATATTGTTCGCATCGCGTATAGATATTAAGTTCCCACAGCTGGGACTTGGACTTAGGAGGACTTTGATAAGAGTCAAAGTCATTTATTTCAGGATTATAGAAATGACTCGTAATTTTCGGTGATCCTTCAAGATGTCTTTCATCACTGGAAGCTTAATCTCAGTGGGGATTGAATCTGTGTCTTTAAGTCACGCCGTGTTTACGAAAGAATTTACAAACTTATGAATATTTATAACAAAAATATATTATCCATACAAATTTTTCGTTTTCTTAAACCAAGTATAAATATCGATATTTTTATGTGAAGTGTCCCCTCCTTTACACGCTTGACGTTATTAACTTTGTTTTATATTAGTTACGGATATAGGATATCAAATTCCAATGGTTATTATTTCTATATGTTTCAGTTACGTAAGTGAATATTTCAGTTAAAAATTCAGGCAATGATTTCATAAATAATTTATTTTAGTTTAGGGAAAGGGATTTATTTGTAGAAGAGCAGCATTTATTGCTTCAAGTAATTGTTTTGCTTAGGAGGCATAAGTTATGGCAATATTTCTAAAATGTATATATTAAACCAACTCAATTAATATTCGCAATGTTGGGACCTTTCGGAACAAGAAGGCAACGCCATCTATACACCACTTTGACCAAGCTCAAAAAGTGTAAAAAACTTATGTAATATAATCAATGAAATAGGAGTTTAACTGTACTGCGAATTACAGTCCCTAAGTTTTAAGTGTGTTGGTAGAAAGGAATGGTAATAATCATTAAATAGCCTCTTTAACCCCAAGTTGGAAAGGGATAGAAATAAAAATCGTTGGAATTATAAAGCAATCGATGATGCACGAGTACAGTTGCGTTTTTGACCAGTCACGCGAACTGTTCGTACTAATTGAAACGTTATTAGCATTCCGCTTGTTTTAAACATCAAAGCAAACGGAACTTTATTGACTACAACATAAAATCTATTTTAATATAATCCTTTGGGAATATTTAATAACAGTACAAAGCGATTTTGTTCCCCGCAATATTAATATTCATGATATAGTTCCAACTGTCAACGGCTGTACACACCATTTAATATAATCCGTACAAACAGCGAGATGATATAAACTTGTAGACTAGCTTTCAAGCATAATACCTATGTCATGCAGATTCAAGTTATTTTCAGGATATACGTAATAAATTGCTGTATAAAAAGAAACCATTTTGCTGGTGTTTTTAACAATATCGTAGAACCAAATCATAACACTTGTGAACATCATACTAGTGAATTACAATAGTACAAGGTTCTATTAATACTGATATAGTAACCTCTACCTTTCGAAAAAGGCGACTAAAATGGTTTCCGGTTCGCGGGCTTTAATTGAGAGATCCTTTAGCTCAATAAGTGAGTACGGGTTAGGATTAATTTGTACATATTTAGACGGTTACCGCCATCAGAAAGTAAATCAAACTTAAGCTAAACTTGGTTTTAAGTCCACGATTCGTATTTCAGCATCGCATGTTCAGCGTGTTCAGCACGTTATCGTATAATGTACAGCAGATAAAAAAATCCGTGTAACACGAACATCCTTCTAACTATAACATACCGATTGCATTATCAATGTATATATAATCTACATACAAATTTTGTTCGGTAAAAACTACTAGGAAATAAACAAAATATATAATTAAACTAATTCAGCTTCACGTGTATTGTGTTAACATTAAGAAACTTCCATAGCATTGGTATTACGTGAAATTCGCATTCGGAAATTAACTGAAAAGCTGAAAAGTTTCCGGCGGAACCCAAAAACTTTACGTAAAACAATTACAAAGCGACTTCAACTTCCGTTGCCTAATTATTTCAGGTGAACTTTTCATTAATTCACCCGAAGAGTATTACATTCATAATCATTCTGTACTTTTGATGTTGTTGCTCAATAGGGACTTCAACGTCAGGGGATTGAAACTATAAATAAATTCTGGCTGCTAAACAATACCTCTGCTCTTCTTCATCATCATCATCATCATTTGTACCGATGGACGTCCACTGCTGGACATAGGTCTCTTGTAATGTATTCCACAAAATACGGTCTTGTGCTGTTTGAATCCAGTGACTCCCTGCGATTCTTTTTATGTCGTCTGTCCACCTAGTGGGAGGTCTGCCAACGCTACGCTTTTCTGTGCGGGGTCGCCATTCCAGCACTTTGGATCCCCAACGTGCTGGAATGCTGAACGTCCTGCTCTTCTTAGTATCTTTTAAAGATTCCTTCTTCATGTATTTTTGTTGGCAGAATACAAAGCTTTACTCTCTATCACCTGATTGCATCAGCGTAAAAGAGACTGATGCGCTAACTTAAATGCTCTGTAAGAGCTACATGAATACTCTTTCAGTAAAAAGTTCTAACTGATCTACAGGATAGACGAGGAATCCGAAATAAGGTTCTCTTCTCGTTAATAAGATATGAAAAGTCAAAGTTATCAATGCGGAAGAAAGAAAAAGCTGAAAAAATCACCGAGATTTGAAGTTTCATGATTTAGACATGAACATGAAAATTAGCCCCTAGGCCATTCCGGCACATTTAGACCTTATAAGCTATATATATGCTTGCCACTAGGTGAACTGGTACTGTACCACATTACGCTCATCGCAAGACACAAGATGTTAAATTTAATTAACCTAATAATTTCACTAGCTACAACGCCTTTCAAATTGAGACACAGTAATGTACTCAGTATTCCAGAAGGTGAGGCATGACCATAATCCTACTTGGTGTTAACTGATGGTATAGTCTGTGGTGGTAAAGGTGTATTAGATAGTGAGTAATATGTTTAAGAGAATGGAGAGGAGGTTTTACTTGGATATAGAACAGTAATTCTTATGTATGTTATGTGTATATTAATTATGTATGTATTTATTTATGTATATTTATGTTTATGTATATGTGTATACATAAGTATTCATATTTTATGTATGTATTTATTTATGTATATTTATGTTATGTATATATTAGTATATATCTTCCTTTTTTATATACATATTTTTTTTTTTTTTAAACAATACTTCTCTTTTACCCTCACCTACCACTGCATTTCCCCACTGCCGAGGTTGACTGGGAGAGAATGCCCTATGGCATTAAGTCCGCCTTTTTGTACAATATTTATTTGTGTGCAAACAAAGTTTTAAATAAATAAAAATAAAATAAATAGGTAGGTGAAGGAGGCAATGCGTTAAAAACCAAACCATTACAGAGATAGTTATTGTAGATTAGTAAAAATGCTAATGTAGGTTAACATACTATTTTCAGTTTGAGAGCTCTTCAGGAAAATTGGTTTAAAAAAACCGCAACTGCGCAGTATACCTTAGTAGCTTAATCTTTTTCGCGAGAAAAGTAATTTCTTTCTTCTGCTTTAAATGAAATACCGTTGCGGCAACATTTAAACTTTTCAAACGGATTGCTTTTAAGATTTCCTTTGAGTCGATTTCAAGTAAGCGCGCCTCGTTTCATTTGGAAACTTGACAAATAATGTTCAGTAAATGAAAATTTACTAGTAGCAGGTATCTGTTGTCGAAGACCGTTTAGCTACCACTGCACCGTCTACTTCTACCGATAAACACTAATGTGATGTCGTTACTGTGTTACAGTTTAAAGGGCGTTGTAGCTAGTGAAGTTACAGAGGTATTGAAACCTAACATATGTATTAAAGCACATCAAGTTGCTGCCATCATTACTTAAGACTGCTTACTACGTTAAAAAGTAATAGACAGCAGTGATCAAATAATACCATTTTACCAGGTGGTAGGTCTCTGTTGCCGGAGACCGTGTGGATGGGTACCACCGCAGCTCCTATTTCAACCGCCAAATAGTAGTGTGCAAACATTACTGTGTTCCGGTTTGAAGGGCGCTGTAGCTAGTGTAATTACTGGGGTAACGAGAGGCAACACCTTGTCTCAAGGCGACGAGCGCAATGTGGTGCAGTGTGTACCATCTTAACTAGCAGCACGTTGTCATGGGCAAGCGGATCACTTACCAGCAGGTGAACGTCTTGCTCGTCTCGTCGCTTAGAAGTACAAAAAAAAAAAAACTTTAATAATATCAATTCTGAAGTGTTGTAAAAAAATACAAAGTTCTTATATGACTTATAACAGTATCATATGTTCAAATTTAAGAATCGAAAGTGGAATTATTTAAAAAAAATGTATGCAATTAAATCACTTAAATACAGAAATTAAATAAAACCTACCAAATAGTTATATTTGGCTAGAACTTTGTTAAACTTCAAAATTAAAACAAAAGATTAAATGTTATCTGTATAAGTGTCTCATATAATCTTTGTGAATGATAAATAAAAAAAAAAACACTAAATTAACGATTAGACACGCCGACACAACCGTCTGTCTGTCTGTTAGCTGACAAACGAATGAATAAAATCGCGTCGCCCGCAGCCTTTTATACCGCGCTTTATACATTTATACCCCCTTATGTATACATTGATTTATACGGGAAATGAGTTTCCTATATTCTATTCAGCTTTACTATGTATGATGTATTCTTCTTCTAAGTCGTATTTCCTCATGACTGAGGGTCGTGGTCATCATGTGAAATGAAAGACACGACGACTTACTTGTCAGTTATAATGGAGAGGTGTTGCCATTGCCTTCTCCATTTCCCATACTAGTGCGAGCACGGATGCTCATGACATAGATATGCAGGTTTCCTCAGGATTTTTCCTTCACCGTCAGCGCGTGATATTAGTTGGTGTTATACTAACTGCACATAAATTAAAAAATTCATTGGTGCAGGCTGGATTCGAACCCGGTACCTTCGGATTGGAAGGCCGGCGTTCAAACCACTAGGCTGTCACTGCTCATGTACGATATATACCGGCGCTTTATTCTAGTTTCTAGTTTCTGGTTTCTAGTTTCTGGTTTCTGGTTTCTAGTTTCTAGTTTCTAGTTTCTAGTTTCTAGTTTCTAGTTTCTAGTTTCTGGTTTCTAGTTTCTAGTTTCTGGTTTCTAGTTTCTGGTTTCTAGTTTCTGGTTTCTAGTTTCTAGTTTCTAGTTTCTAGTTTCTGGTTTCTGTTTTCTGGTTTCTGTTTTCTGGTTACTGGTTACTGGTTACTGGTTACTGGTTACTGGTTACTGGTTTCTGGTTTCTAGTTTCTAGTTTCTAGTTTCTAGTTTCTAGTTTCTAGTTTCTAGTTTCTGGTTTCTAGTTTCTAGTTTCTAGTTTCTAGTTTCTAGTTTCTGGTTTCTAGTTTCTAGTTTCTAGTTTCTAGTTTCTAGTTTCTAGTTTCTAGTTTCTAGTTTCTGGTTTCTAGTTTCTAGTTTCTAGTTTCTAGTTTCTAGTTTCTAGTTTCTAGTTTCTAGTTTCTAGTTTCTAGTTTCTGGTTTCTAGTTTCTAGTTTCTGGTTTCTGTTTTCTGGTTACTGGTTACTGGTTACTGTTTACTGGTTACTGGTTACTGGTTACTGGTTACTGGTTACTGGTTACTGGTTACTGGTTACTGGTTACTGGTTTCTGGTTTCTAGTTTCTGGTTTCTAGTTTCTGGTTTCTAGTTTCTGGTTTCTGGTTTCTGGTTTCTGGTTTCTAGTTTCTGGTTTCTAGTTTCTAGTTTCTAGTTTCTAGTTTCTGGTTTCTGGTTTCTAGTTTCTGGTTTCTGGTTTCTGGTTTCTAGTTTCTGGTTTCTGGTTTCTGGTTTCTAGTTTCTGGTTTCTGGTTTCTGGTTTCTGGTTTCTGGTTTCTAGTTTCTGGTTTCTGGTTTCTAGTTTCTAGTTTCTGGTTTCTGTTTTCTGGTTACTGGTTTCTGTTTTCTGGTTACTGGTTTCTGGTTTCTGGTTTCTGGTTACTGGTTACTGGTTACTGGTTTCTGGTTTCTTGTTTCTGGTTTCTAGTTTCTGGTTTTTGGTTTCTGGTTTCTAGTTTCTAGTTTCTAGTTTCTGGTTTCTGTTTTCTGGTTACTGGTTACTGGTTACTGGTTTCTGTTTTCTGGTTTCTGGTTTCTGTTTTCTGGTTACTGGTTTCTGGTTTCTGGTTTCTGGTTTCTGGTTTCTGGTTTCTAGTTTCTGGTTTCTGGTTTCTAGTTTCTAGTTTCTGGTTTCTAGTTTCTGGTTTCTGTTTTCTGGTTACTGGTTACTGGTTTCTGTTTTCTGGTTACTGGTTTCTGGTTTCTGGTTTCTGGTTTCTGGTTACTGGTTTCTGGTTTCTGGTTACTGGTTACTGGTTACTGGTTACTGGTTACTGGTTTCTGGTTTCTAGTTTCTGGTTTCTGTTTTCTGGTTACTGGTTTCTGTTTTCTAGTTTCTGTTTTCTAGTTTCTGTTTTCTGGTTTCTGGTTTCTGGTTTCTAGTTTCTGGTTTCTGGTTTCTGGTTTCTGTTTTCTGGTTACTGGTTTCTGGTTTCTGGTTACTGGTTACTGGTTACTGGTTACTGGTTACTGGTTACTGGTTACTGGTTACTGGTTTCTGGTTTCTAGTTTCTGGTTTCTAGTTTCTAGTTTCTGGTTTCTGGTTTCTAGTTTCTGGTTTCTGTTTTCTGGTTACTGGTTACTGGTTTCTGGTGTCTAGTTTCTAGTTTCTAGTTTCTAGTTTCTAGTTTCTAGTTTCTAGTTTCTAGTTTCTAGTTTCTAGTTTCTAGTTTCTAGTTTCTAGTTTCTAGTTTCTAGTTTCTAGTTTCTAGTTTCTAGTTTCTAGTTTCTAGTTTCTAGTTTCTAGTTTCTAGTTTCTAGTTTCTGGTTTCTAGTTTCTAGTTTCTGGTTTCTAGTTTCTAGTTTCTAGTTTCTAGTTTCTGGTTTCTGGTTTCTGGTTTCTAGTTTCTGGTTTCTGGTTTCTGGTTTCTAGTTTCTGGTTTCTGGTTTCTGGTTACTGGTTACTGGTTACTGGTTACTGGTTACTGG